>CM040926.1:7041634-7534134 GCA_023029165.1 Gobiocypris rarus | reverse complement strand
TGTGCTCACTTGTGCGTTGAAACCTTTAGATTTTAAGTTTTTTAGATTAACTAAGTACTATATGATGATATGATGTAATCAATTCTATTGACAGGTATTATTACTTATAGAGCCCATTAGACAAAACCTTGTCAAGTGTTTTTCTATATTCACGTCATTTCAGAACTGTTCACTGAAAGGTTCTTTCACTGGTATCACTGTGAAAAGCCCCTTTTGGAACCTTTATTTGGAGTGTAGTGTGAGGAACATTTAAAAAATCTAAAGAAATATATAAGGAATCTTCTGTGCGATGTAAACAAAACATTCTATTCATGTTAAATGTTCTTCATGGAAAATACACCAATCAAGCGTAACATTATGTCCTAATATTGTGTTGGTCCCCCTTTTGCTGACAAAACAGCCCTGACCAGTCGAGGCATGGACTCCTCTAGACCCCTGAAGGTGTGCTGTGGTATCTGACACCAAGATGTTAGCAGCTTATCCTTTAAGTCCTGTAAATTGGGAGGTGGGGCCTCTATGGATCGAACTTGTTTGTTCAGCACATCCCACAGATGCTCAATTGGATTGCAATCTGGGGAATTTCGAGGCCAAGTCAATACATCAAACTCATAGTGCTCCACAAAACATTCCTGAACCATTGTTGCCTTGTGGCAGGGCGCATTATCCTGCTGAAAGAGCCACAGCCACCAGGGAATACCGTTTCCATGAAAGGTTGTACATGGTCTGCAACAATGCTTAGGTAGGTTGTACGTGTCAAAATAACAACCACATGGATGGCAGGACCCAAGGTTTGCTCAAGGTCAGCAGAACATTTCTCAAAGCATCACACTCTCTCTGCTGGCTTGCCTTCTCTCCATAGTGCATCCTGGAGCCATGTGTACCCCAGGTAAGTGACTCACACACACCCAGCCATCCACGTGATGTAAAAGAAACCATGATTCATCAGACCAGGCCACCTTCTTCCATTGCTCTGCTCTCCAGTCCTGATGCTCACATGCCCACTGTTGGTGTTTTCGGTGGTGGACAGGGGTCAGCATGTTCACCCTGACTGGTCTGCAGCTATGCATCCCCATACACAACAAACTGCGATGCACTGTGTATTCTGACACCTTTCTATCAGGACCAGCCTTTTCTCCCCACGTGCATCAATGAGCCTTGGCCGCCCATGACCCTGCCGCAGGTTCACCACTGTCCCTTCCTTGGAGCACTTTTGATAGATCCTGACCACTGCAGACCGGGAACACCCCACAAGAGCTGCAGTTTGGGAAATGCTCTTACCCAGTCGTCTAGCCATCACAATTTGACCATCACAAACTTTAATCCTTACACTTGCCCATTTGTCCTGCTTTTAACACATCAAAAAAAATGTTCACTTGCTGCCTAATATAGATGCCAATAAAGAGCCTTTATATTCGACAGCAATGATTCAATCTCACCAGCAGGGTGCAGTGTAGTGATACTGCTCACAGCTCCTACATGTGAGCAACAACAACTCAGTAGTAATTATCAAGTATTATTAAGGTAGATCTTTCTCAAGACCATCTAAATTACAGTCTTGTCTGGTATAATGTAGGCTTTGTGCCCATACAGCATGTGTGACCTCAGAAGGGAAGAGGAGGGGTTGGGGATCTGGATCTCAGGGCACTAGAGGCAGATGGTGACCTTTTCACAGTAAATCACTCTGAAACCTATCTCATCCCACCAGGCACATTTGGGTCACAGGGCTCAGAGTCCAACTATAGCAAAAAATATACTTGAGTAACAATAATAAATTGTTTTCGTAGCATTTTGTGTTTTTTTTTTTTCTTCAAATATTGATATGCAATTAATAATAATGTCATTCGTTTTATTAAATGTTATCTTATTGACAGGCAGAGTTGTTACTTAATATAATATGTATAGGCCTACTTGAATATAAATTACAATACCGCTTATCCACTCCATGGGAACATCAATTAACATTTACAAAGAATTTAACATTTTATAATGTTAATTTAAACAGCAATTGTTTTGGGGACATATAATATTTGATTAAACATATAAAAGTGGCCATCAATTTTTAAATAAATTCTTGCTCTAGAAATCTCGCTCATCAATCTCATTTGCAATGCAGTAACAATTACCGTTGACCAAGCAATTTCGATGTTAAAAAATAAGTCAACTTCTACCATGCACATGAAAAAATTCTTCAGTAATTTATAGTAAATACTAAAGTGTTTTTGAACCATACCATAGTAAAGTACGAGAATGAATTTGTTGTGGTAATTCTATAGCTCTTGTGGAAATATAACAACTGTAGTAACATAAACAAATTACATTACCCGTATTCTAAGTAGTATATTATACTACAATACACTAGAGTTTACTGTAGTAAAAACTAAAGTATACTACAGTATTTATTACAGTTTATCAGTTCACTACAGTTAACATTTACAGTATGCTGTAGCATTCACTAACAAAGTGTTGTACATACTATACAGTATACAACAGTTTACTATAGTAAATACTATAGTTTTAATAGGTCTGTCTCGAAATATTTATTAGCTGGTTTTACATTTCTTTTCTTCATGTTTTTTTATTATTATTATTAATACATTTTTATTTACATAAACATATTTTTGCACTATACTGCTAAATAACCGCCAAACGGATTTGCATGACCGTCAAACGTCTTTTTTTTTTTACAAGGGCTTAACGCGGCTCATCCATTTATATAGGATTGTTTTATAAATCGTCATCTAACAAAAAAATGTTAATATGTATACATTAGTTAATGGCGCGTGATGTTCTAGGAATGACAGCAGTTGTGAAGCGCGCGCGTGTGAAGCCTTCAGCACCACGGTCAGAGCTCAAGCCTAGAACAATAGGAGGTTAAGGGACTGTCAACCAACAGCACAATCTCCTCAAAAACAGAAGCTAATGTTAACACCAAAACCAGAGGGAAGATTTTTTTGGCTTCAGTTTTCCCTAAAAGTAGCATATTCAAATCACCATGAAATCAAAATTGATCATTCTTATTTATTTTTAAGAAATATTGCAGTTTTTGTTACGATTTATTCCTGCACATCATTATTTTAAATCTATGTGCCCTCATAATCTTTAATCAAAATAACTTCCCCTCCCTCTTGCAGTGACATCTCTTCTCTAATGATGTGTTAACTGACTCGAGGGCGGGGCAACCTGTCACTCACATCAGATCAACCAATAGCAAACCACAACCACCCATTTCCCTAAAGACAAAATCAAGTCCTGTCCTACATTTATACTTGTTCAAGAAGCTCAGATATACGTCACAATAGGGATGTTACTTCTGTTTCATGCTAACTTTGGGGTCTGTAAAGTATGCATTATTGTAATGTTTAGCTTACTATAAGTGTAATGTTACATAATTTTCACGTTTCAGTAACCCCAAAAACTACAAGTCATTCATAGTGTAGGCTCCTGAATGCGCTAATGTCCAGGTTTTGGCCTATAAAAACATGTCATCCCTGCACCACCACCACTGCAGTTTTGTTAAGCACACTAAAATTGCTATTTAATTGTGAAAGAAAGGCTGTTTATGTGTGTCTTTAGGTTAAGGAGGTGGGGAATGGAATTCAAGTCAGAATTTCATGCATTCTGACTTTGCCAAAGTGTTTCCGTCCCGAATACACTCCTTCAGGATTCGAATACATCTGGGAAAGGTTTTTTCGAATATGGCCCTGCATGACGCCATAAAGGGCGGAAATCCTTGTATGGGCACTTTTCCCGAATGAGCACACACACACACACACACACACACACACACACACACACACACACACACACACACACACACACACACATCAATCAGAGTGAGAGCACGCCCATCAACCAGCTTTGTTCGGGTTACGGGAGCCATCGGCAGCGTTGTCATTTTGTTTTTAGACCACAAAATCAACAATGTCACTAAAGAAGTGAGTTTTTTAGTTGTGAGGGAAAGATAACCTTGTTCAGCAACCCAGTGTTAAGGAAACAGTGGATGCAGTTCGGAGCAGTAACGGAGTTCTGTTTGTTTCTTCCCGGTCATAACTCGAAACCGCAGGGCCGCAGGCGGTGAGTGAAACTGCATCAAATGTCTGTTTTGTTGGCAATCGGCGTACGGGCATATAATGTAAACAATATGAACGTATAGTAAATCAAATGTTATCCAAGGATAATGTCATGATGTATTTCGTGTGTGTGTGTGTGTGTGTGTGTGTGTGTGTGTGTGTGTGGACTGGTAATCCCTACGGTATGGGGACAAAATGTCCCCACAAAGATAAATATCCAAAATCCTTGTCCTTGTGGGGACATTTTTTTGGTCCCCATGAGGAAAACATCTTATAAATCACACTAAGTGATGTTTTTTGAAAAAGTAAAAATGCAGCATGTCTCCTGTGATGGGTAGGTTTAGGGGCAGGGGCAGTGTAGGGGATAGAAAATATGGTTTGTACAGTAATAAATGCATTACGCCTATGGAATGTCCCCATAAAACATGGAAACACAACAGTGTGTGTGTGTGTGTGTGTGTGTGTGTGTGTGTGTGTGGCGTGCGTGCGTGCGTGCGTGTGCGTGCGTGCGTGCGTGCGTGCGTGCGTGCGTGCGTGCGTGCGTGTGTGTGTGTGTGTGTGTGTGTGTGTGTGTGTGTGTGTTCATAAATATTTAGCTCTGCCAACTGCACGCCTCCACAAGCTTGGCTGTTTTCGGAAAGAATCTGTACAGCGTATCTGTCTTTTATAAATATGATAAAACTCTTCGGAGATATGAAGGATGCAATACTACTCTGCTTAAAATTAACATGAGAGTGGCAGAAACTGTGTGTGTTATGTCTACCCTCGAAACAATATATTTTCAAATTATACCGATTGAAATGTGATACTCTGGTTTGTTTATTTTTGTTAACAGAGGTGTAAGTTGCAGACGATCCCTGACTGCTACATCACGAGCTTGTCAACAGCTCGTGAGAGGGAGACACCGGCATGACGTCACATCTTAATTAGAGACGTGGAAACAAGAACAAACACATAGTAACCCGCGCTGGTGAGATACAAGGGATGACATATGTGTTTTGGACAAAGCTTTCAAGTGGATTATTGTATAGCTTGGGCCTAAAACGCAACACATATCTGAGATACTGACCGAAACTGTGATTTTATTAAGACTGAATGAAATAGTGTGTGAGTGAGTGAGTGAGTGACAGCGAGCGTGAGCAACAGTCACGCGCGGACCTCTGAAGACGCAGAACGACACGCGCGGGGATTTACAGAGGTTTTGATAATAAAACCATCCGTCTAGGTGAGCTGTTTTCAGTATTTATCAGTGTTGGTGTTTTCCTCTTGTGTAAATGAGGACCGTTACCGGTTAACGGTGACGGACAAAGAGCTTCGGAGCCTCCGCTGCCTAAACAAAGGATGCGCTCGTGCACTCTATATCTGTTCAGTGCTGTCGTAGTCTATCTGTGGCTATTAACATTCTGGGAATGATTTATTGAATACGTTAAGATTCCATAATTATTTTAGTGGGTGTATAATTACTGCACTAAGAGCTCTCGTTAATTACAGTTGAGCATTTAGAACTATTCGAACGCATAATTTGTGTTTTTTTTTTGTTTGTTTGTTCATTTATTTATGAAATACGTATGCAGTTCAATTTCAATGCTTCTATTTTATCTATAGCCTACATAACGCAGGTAGGCTAATAAACAACAACTATATGAATTAAAATGCGCTGCCTGGTAACCTAAAATTGGATTTATTCAATCAAATATATCAGTTAAAATGTCCTAAAATCAACCTTTCTACATTAGCTCACACCGATTATGTAATTATAACGTCAGGTTTGCAGGGTAAAAACTGTATTTTTTCACTTACTTTTTACAATCAGTACATTTGGTAACTCTGTACAAAAGGGCTGTAGGCTTATATGTTAACAATTAGTTACAATGGTAAACATGAACTTACAATAAACCCTACAGCATTTATTATTCTTGGTTAATGTTCATTTTTGCATACGAATTTTAAAAAGAAAAACAGAGAACAATAGTGCATTTATAAATAAGCATTAATGCATGTGATAAAAAGCATTATTTTTGTAAGGTCATGATACCGAATGCATTTACATATAACACCTTATTCTAAAGTATTACTCTATAATGACGCTAAAGTGATGCTTAAAGTGAGGATCCATTCATCCATTCATTGTGTTTTGATCACACCCCGCCTCCACAGGCACCATCCACACCTCCATCCCTCTCTCTCTCTCTCTCTCTCTCTCTCTCTCTCTCTCTCTCTCTCTCTCTCTCTCTCTCTCTCTCTCTCTCTCTCTCTCTCTCTCTCTCTCTCACTCTCTGCACGTTCATCTCACGTCCTGACCCAGGCAGTGCCTCTGACTTTCTCCACATCATCGACCCAATGAAGGAGCCGGACGCCATCAAACTCTTCATCGGGCAGATCCCACGCAATCTGGAGGAGAAGGACCTGAAGCCCATTTTTGAGCAGTTCGGCAAGATCTACGAGCTGACTGTGATCAAGGACAAGTACACGGGCATGCACAAAGGTAAGGAGACGGGGACGAGTTTCACGCTTCAGCACTGTGTGGAGGGGATGTGGGCTGAACGCCTCCCAGTCACGACTCACACGTGTAGTGTGTATTTAAATAAACAGTGTTATTTAACCCTCTCTTTACAGTAGTGTTCATGTGCATGCTCGTTTGACTCATTCTAGCTTCTGAAGTGTTTGTCACCTGCAAACAGGGGGGCATGAGAGGGCATTTTCTTGTAAAATATACATGTCGGGGATGTGTCTGATGTGTTTTGTCATGGGCCAGTGTGATGGCACGCGCCTGCAGGAGCTTCAAACGTGACTGTGCACAGCATGAGTTCTGTATTACTATGAAAAGGGATATTTTATATACCAGGAAAGCTCTCTGTTGTTATCTTTATGATCTTCTTTCTTTGCTTTCTGTGCCTTGCGGTTGGATATTAGGTTTCCACTCTGCTATGTAACTCTGTTCTGGGTGTTTGCTTACACTCGTGTCTTCCAGGGTTGAATGAACCCTGTTTGGGGGCTTGACCGGGATTTAATCATGTGGATTTCTCAGCGGTTTAAGTCACTGAGGTGATAAACAAACAAACAAAGATCTTGAAGGAATAGTTCACCCAATATGCCATCATCTACTCACCCTCAAGCATATTTATTTTTCTTTCCTTGGAACACAGAAGGTGATTTTTTTTTTTTTACTCATTTTCTAATCAGGAAATATATAAATAGGAAGTTATGAAAAGTGGTCATCATTCATGCACAATAAAGTAATATGATGATTTAAGTAGTTACTTAATGAAATTATTGTTAGCACTTTATTTTAGGGTTCAAATCTCGCTATTAACTAGTTGCTTATTATTAGCATACATATCACTAAGATATTGGCTGTTTAATAGTACTTATAAAGCACATAATAATGCCTTATTCTGCATTACCATATTCTATATCCCTTAATTCTACACAATGCCTAAACTTAAACGTTACAAAAACTACTTTACTAACTATTAAAAATCAGTAAATTAGGAGTTTATTGAGGCAAGTCATAGTTAATAGTGAAAATGTGTTCCCCATACTAAAGTGTTGCCAAATTCTTTGCTTCTGCTATACACACAGACAAAACAAATGGTTCTTCAGTGGTTGTGGTTGAGGTGCTATATAGCACTGTTACCGTATAAAGAACCTGTTAAGCCCAGTATGGTTCTTCAGTGTTTCTTCAGTGGTTCTTTAGGGTGGTTGAGGTGCTATATAGCACTGTTACCGTATAAAGAACCTGTTAAGCCCAGTATGGTTCTTCAGTGGTTCTTCAGTGGTTCTTTAGGGTGGTTGAGGTGCTATATAGCACTGTTACCGTATAAAGAACCTGTTAAGCCCAGTATGGTTCTTCAGTGGTTCTTCAGTGGTTCTTTGGGGTGGTTGAGGTGCTATATAGCACTGTTACCGTATAAAGAACCTGTTAAGCCCAGTATGGTTCTTCAGTGGTTCTTTAGTGGTTATTTGGGGTGGTTGAGGTGCTTTATAGCACTGTTACCGTATAAAGAACCTGTTAAGCCCAGTATGGTTCTTCAGTGGTTCTTCAGTGGTTCTTTATGGTGGTTGAGGTGCTATATAGCACTGTTACCGTATAAAGAACCTGAAAAGACCAGTATGGTTCTTCAGTGGTTCTTTAGTGGTTATTTGGGGTGGTTGAGGTGCTTTATAGCACTGTTACAATATAAAGAACCTGTTAAGCCCAGTATGGTTCTTCAGTGGTTCTTCAGTGGTTCTTTAGGGTGGTTGAGGTGCTATATAGCACTGTTACCGTATAAAGAACCTGTTAAGCCCAGTATGGTTCTTCAGTGGTTCTTTAGCGGTTATTTGGGGTGGTTGAGGTGCTATATAGCACTGTTACCGTATAAAGAACCTGTTAAGCCCAGTATGGTTCTTCAGTGGTTCTTCAGTGGTTCTTTAGGGTGGTTGAGGTGCTATATAGCACTGTTACCGTATAAAGAACCTGTTAAGCCCAGTATGGTTATTCAGTGTTTCTTCAGTGGTTCTTTGGGGTGGTTGAGGTGCTATATAGCACTGTTACCGTATTAAGAACCTGTTAAGCCCAGTATGGTTCTTCAGTGGTTCTTCAGTGGTTCTTTAGGGTGGTTGAGGTGCTATATAGCACTGTTACCGTCTAAAGAACCTGTTAAGCCCAGAATGGTTCTTCAGTTGTTCTTTAGCGGTTATTTGGGGTGGTTGAGGTGCTATATAGCAATGTTACCGTATAAAGAACCTGTTAAGCCCAGTATGGTTCTTCAGTGGTTCTTCAGTGGTTCTTTAGGGTGGTTGAGGTGCTTTATAGCACTGTTACCGTATAAAGAACCTGTTAAGCCCAGTATGGTTTCTTCAGTGGTTCTTTAGCGGTTATTTGGGGTGGTTGAGGTGCTATATTGCACTGTTACCGTATAAAGAACCTGTTAAGCCCAGTATGGATATTCAGTGGTTCTTTAGCGGTTCTTTGGGGTGGTTGAGGTGCTATATAGCACTGTTACCGTATAAAGAACCTGTTAAACCCAGTATGGTTCTTCAGTGGTTCTTTGGGGTGGTTTAGGTGCTATATAGCACTGTTACCGTATAAAGAACCTGTTAAGCCCAGTATGAATCTAAAGTGGTTCGTTAGCGGTTATTTGGGGTGGTTGAGGTGCTATATTGCACTGTTACCGTATAAAGAACCTGTTAAACCCAGTATGGTTCTTCAGTGGTTCTTTGGGGTGGTTTAGGTGCTATATAGCACTGTTACCGTATAAAGAACCTGTTAAGCCCAGTATGGATCTTCAGTGGTTCGTTAGCGGTTATTTGGGGTGGTTGAGGTGCTATATTGCACTGTTACATAAAGAACCTGTTAAACCCAGTATGGTTCTTCAGTGGTTCTTTGGGGTGGTTTAGGTGCTATATAGCACTGTTACCGTATAAAGAACCTGTTAAGCCCAGTATGGTTCTTCAGTGGTTCTTCAGTGGTTCTTTAGGGTGGTTGAGGTGCTATATAGCACTGTTACCGTATAAAGAACCTGTTAAGCCCAGTATGGTTATTCAGTGTTTCTTCAGTGGTTCTTTGGGGTGGTTGAGGTGCTATATAGCACTGTTACCGTATTAAGAACCTGTTAAGCCCAGTATGGTTCTTCAGTGGTTCTTCAGTGGTTCTTTAGGGTGGTTGAGGTGCTATATAGCACTGTTACCGTCTAAAGAACCTGTTAAGCCCAGAATGGTTCTTCAGTTGTTCTTTAGCGGTTATTTGGGGTGGTTGAGGTGCTATATAGCAATGTTACCGTATAAAGAACCTGTTAAGCCCAGTATGGTTCTTCAGTGGTTCTTCAGTGGTTCTTTAGGGTGGTTGAGGTGCTATATAGCACTGTTACCGTATAAAGAACCTGTTAAGCCCAGTATGGTTTCTTCAGTGGTTCTTTAGCGGTTATTTGGGGTGGTTGAGGTGCTATATTGCACTGTTACGTATAAAGAACCTGTTAAGCCCAGTATGGATATTCAGTGGTTCTTTAGCGGTTCTTTGGGGTGGTTGAGGTGCTATATAGCACTGTTACCGTATAAAGAACCTGTTAAACCCAGTATGGTTCTTCAGTGGTTCTTTGGGGTGGTTGAGGTGCTATATAGCACTGTTACCGTATAAAGAACCTGTTAAGCCCAGTATGAATCTAAAGTGGTTCGTTAGCGGTTATTTGGGGTGGTTGAGGTGCTATATTGCACTGTTACCGTATAAAGAACCTGTTAAGCCCAGTATGGATCTTCAGTGGTTCTTTAGCGGTTCTTTGGGGTGGTTGAGGTGCTATATAGCACTGTTACCGTATAAAGAACCTGTTAAACCCAGTATGGTTCTTCAGTGGTTATTTGGGGTGGCTGAGGTGCTATATTGCACTGTTACCGTATAAAGAACCTGTTAAGCCCAGTATGGTTCTTCAGTGGTTCTTTAGCGGTTCTTTGGGGTGGTTGAGGTGCTATATAGCACTGTTACCATATAAAGAACCTGTTAAGCCCAGTATGGTTCTTCAGTGGTTCTTCAGTGGTTATTTGGGGTGGTTGAGGTGCTATATAGCACCACTGCCATACAAAGAACCTGTTAAGCCCCTGTAGAGTTCTTTAAAGGTTCTCTAACTCTCTCTTAGTCTCTTAGTTTAGTTAGGGAAAGGGTCAAAAAACTACATTAAAATACAGAGTATTTCCTGAAGATAATGTGGTTCTCAACATTTTGCCCACAAGGCTCCCATAAGGAAATATTCTAGGGCCCCCACACAAGCCTTTTTGACCTCAGAAAAGCATAAAAGTGATTTAAAACAGCTTTTTCCATTGTAGTAAATTCCCATTAGCAAACTTATGAGAGTGGAGTAACAGATCTCAAATCTAAGGAGGAGAATGGGGTGGTTCTATGGTTCTACATAGCACCTTTAAAGATAGGTGCTATATTGCACTTAAAGTGGTTCCCCTAATTACAAGCCAATGAACCCCTTGTAGTGCTATTTAGCACCATTTTTTATTGTGCTCACATGTGGTGGCATTCAATGTGTTGAGGTGTAGTTCTCCTCTTTAAAAAAATTAAAATAAAAAAATGAAATATTTTCTTTTATGCTCCAGTGAAGAGAAATGTCATAAAGATTTAATTCTGTTCTTCACACATGACTTAACATGAAATATAATGCACAAGTCATATCCCTGGCCGCAAAGTGTTGGCCCAGATCCGGCCCACATCTGGTACGTGTGGATTCCACGTGTACCAGATGTCGGACGAATCTGGGCTGACACTTTGTTGCCGTCTGGGATGGACTACTGTTTTGTTGAAAAAATCATTTTGTGTTCCATAGAAAATGCAAAGTCACAGATGACTTATGTACAGTATAATGGCCCATAGAAACAGCCGCTAATCAGACATCCCAGCAATCAATTTTGTACTTAAAAGACGTCTAATAGCCTTCCAAACACAGCCCTGATGTCTAGGCTAAAACAAGGCCAAATTTGAGCTGTCAATTTTATAGACTTGTCATCTAGAACATGAACATATCAAAGAAATGAATCACCTTGCAATCACTGTTGACTTTGCTTACATAATGGAATATCATACATCTCACAAGTTATTTTGGCAAAAATTACATGTAACCAAAATTTCAAGGTCTATAGTTAACCGAGACGTTGAAATTACCACTTTTGCTTGCTGGGATCTATCTATATATATATATATATATATATATATATATATATATATATATATATATATATATATATATATATATATATACTTACTAATATGACATCTATGAAAAACATGGTCGCTTGGACATGGTGACAACACACTACTATCTAAATCAACCCCACCACTTTGCAGTGACTTAGTGCTTTGGGCTTGACTTTCATTTTCAAACAGCAACATTACACAGGGGGGAAAAAGTATAATAGGTTTAACACACAGTGTTTTACACCAACTGAGATCAAATTACAGTATTTTATTTCAGCTTGTTGCTAAGGCAATATTTCTGTTTTATTTAGTTTAAGATAGAAGATAGAATAACAAAACTATAACTTAATAAAAGACACATTTATTTAAAAAAAAGATACTAATAAAATAGTCAAAACAACAAAATGATTAAAACAAACTACAATTAAAATGAATATTAACTAACACTATAGTATTATATCAATGATACTAAAGTAACACTGGCACTAACACACACATTGGCTTTCCATGTTTTATGGGGACATTTCATAGACATAATGATTTTTAAATTCTATCCCCTAACCCTAAACCTACCCATCACACAAAACTTTCTGCAATTTACCATTTTCAATAAACATCAAAAATATCCCCACAAAGACAAAGATTTTGGATATTGTGGGGACATTTTGTCCTCATAATGCAGGGTTTACCAGGACACTCACACACAGAGTTCTATAGAGGTGTTTGTTGCGCTGCTCATGTTCACATGTGCTTATATACTCTACTGCTCTACTCTACACATTGAGTTTTCAATCAGAGAAATGGAGGCATAAGCTGCTGCCTGCTTTCTTTGTAGTGTGTGTGTGTGTGTGTGTGTGTGTGTGTGTGTGTGTGTGTGTGTGTGTGTGTGTGTGTGTGTGTGTGTGTGTGTGTGTGTGTGTGTGTGTGTGTGTGTGTGTGGACTGGTAATCCCTACGGTATGGGGACAAAATGTCCCCACAAAGATGGCAATATCCAAATTTTTGTCCTTGTGGGGACATTTTTTTGGTCCCCATGAGGAAAACATCTTATAAATCACACTAAGTGATGTTTTTGAAAAAGTAAAAATGCAGCATGTCTCCTGTGATGGGTAGGTTTAGGGGCAGGGGCAGTGTAGGGGATAGAAAATACAGGTTTGTACAGTATAAAATGCATTACGCCTATGGAATGTCCCCATAAAACATGGAAACACAACATGTGTGTGTGTGTGTGTGTGTGTGTGTGTGTGTGTGTAAGCCATCCCAGAAGGCTCACTGGGAAAATGAGTGTGAAATTACATTTCTGTCACTCCTCATGTGTAATGATGCTGAATATTCATGACTCTATAAAAAGAACAGAATAAAATAAAAAGTCGAAACTGGATTTCAAATTAAAATGTAGGTCATTTCTTATACTAAATTTAAATAATTAATAATATATTATTATGATTGATAACAACAACAAAAATACTAATAATGTTGCATGAATAATAAAAAAATGATGAATAGATGAACATATATTAATGAAAAGAAAAAACATTGCAAATATTAACAGTCTGTCTTTCTGGTCTTTCAGGATGTGCCTTTCTGACGTATTGTGCACGGGAGTCAGCCGTTAAAGCACAAAGTGCTCTTCATGAACAGAAAACCCTGCCAGGGGTGAGTCCTTTCTCTCTCTCTGTGTGTGTGTGTGTGTGTGTGTAGAGGGCATGACAAGGGTCTTGCAGTGTTTTATCCCCTTTCATGTTCTGCCATCTCTGAGTATGTGTGTGTGTCCTGTACACACAGTAAGACTCATCTCATCTCAGAGAGTGTGTGTGCCATCTGGATTATAACGAGCTGTATGTAGCTTTGGAGATTATTTGGATTATTCCCCACACCTTTTCAAGCTGCAGACTCTCAGAAATATGGCATTAAAATGTAAACATGGTGCAGAGCAGAGCCCGAGGGTGGCTGTTTGTCACAGAACGGGATTGGAGAGTGATCACAATGGGATGGAGGGTTGGTGGGGTGCAAATTCAGTAATTAATCCTATTACCAGCGTGACACCAGGCTGACCTTTCGTTGAAGATCACTCCGACAATCTTCTCTCTCTCTGCCTCCTTCTGCTGTCAATCCTTCCCTCTGACAGTCTTAGGATGCATAGTTAATCTATTCCCCTGTTGCTACCGTTCTAGCTCTTTATCTTTCTCAAACTCTGTCTCCCAATTCTTTTTTGTCCTTTTTCTTCTGAATTTTCATATTTTTGCCCTATTATGCATGCCAAATCGAAATATATGTGATACTAAATGATAATTGTTATATTGGTTTATCAGATTTTATATTGAAATATCGGCTATCTCTGCAGTATTGGTGGTTGGGGTGACAGATGGCCCTTTCTGTGCATCACTGAAGCACAAACACTGGTTTAATTTCAGGAGAGAAAGAAAAGACAATGTGCAATAACTGAGGGCAGCCAAAGACAGACGTTATACTGCTTGCATCTTTTCCTTCCATCCATGCTTTTTCCTGTCCCTCCCCTTTGTCTCTGTCTCTTCATTCCCCTCTATCTTCTGCGTAAGCGTCATATTAGAGAGGAGTGTGTTTGTGTTTATGTGTGTCGTGGCCTCGCTGTCCTCTGGGAAGTGCTATTATGAGCAGTTCACTCTGTAATGCTTCTGTGGTGCTCTGTGGGGTGTGTGTGTGTGTGTGTCTGTGTGTGTGTGTCTGTGTGTGTGTGTGTGTGTGTGTGTGTGTGTGTGTGTGTGTGTGTGTGTGTGTGTGTGTGTGTGTGTGTGTGTGTGTGTGTGTGTGTGTGTGTGTGTGTGTGTGTGTGTGTGTGTGTGTGTGTGCGTGTGTGTGTGTGTGTGTTTTCTCCACAACAGGACATTTGCGGTGTGTTTAGTAGTTCACTGTGGTCAGCAGTACTGATGATAACATCTCTCTCTGGGTGCAGTTCTGGGTGTATATACACTGGTACATTACATGCTCTTTGTGTACGTTTAGTAAACAAATAACAATATCTATAAAGATAACTATAGAGTCCACATCAACGTACAATAACTATGATGATGACTAAATGAATTTCTACACCAATAATAACTATAAAGATGACTATAACAATAAATGTAATTATAGATAAAATAGTATCATCCATACCAACAGATGATAACTATAATTATACCTATAAAGATAACCGTAAGGATCACTATATTAGCATCCACACCAACAAACGATAACGTTATGTTTATTCTAAGCATGCGCTACAGGTAGGGCCTAAAACTAACTTTTTGCCACACCTGCCAATGGCCATAAATCTACCAGTCATATTTTTTTTACCAGCCGTGCAACTGTTTTTGCAAACACAGATTTGATTTTGCAAACACGAAACAATGGTTCCGATTTTAGATACCAGTGAAGATTCACAAATATCTATTCCAATTTCAATGCCACAAATAAAACTACTAGCCAAACTAATATACATTTAAGACATTATTAAAGACAAATAAAAAGTCAGTAATAAAATTAGAATGAACAATCATATTACAAGCAAAATCACAAATAAATACAATATAGCAAAAATACAAATTAAATGAACAGTGCTATTTTTGTACATAATTTTGTGAATGTATCTGCTCAAGTGCAAAAAGAGGTGAAAGAGAGCTCACTTTCCTCACAGTGCATGAGTAATGAAATTAGCTCCCTTTTGTGTCTTCTTGCATTTAAATCTACAATTTGTCAAGGCTTAAACTTTCGTGACGATGCAGCACTGACCTGTCAACTCTCCCAAGCGTTGTTCATGTTTGTTCATGTTCATGCATTGTTAGAATGTATAAATATAAAAAATTTGAATGGCTGTTTAAAACATTTAAATACTGTTCGGAGACAGAAAGTAGCACAGCTGCTTTGTTTACGGGGGTTTTGATGGGTATGTTTAGGTGTGTGTGTGTGTGTGTGTGTGTGTGTGTGTGTGTGTGTGTGTGTGTGTGTGTGTGTGTGTGTGTGTGTGTGTGTGGTGGAGAAGGTTTATGTTTTTATGAAGGCATATATCACTTGCTAATTACACTTTGGGTGTGTGTGTATAGTAGTAATGACATTAATCACAAAACACATTAGTCTAAATGTAATTAGTGGCCATTAAGCACACACATACACACATACACACACGCACACACACACACACATGCACACACACACACACAAACACACACACACATTGGGTTTCCATGTTTAATGGGGACTTTCCACAGGCATTATACATTTTTATACCATGCAAACTGTATATTCTTGCCCCTTACCTAACCCATCACAGAAAACTTTCTGCATTTTTTGATTTTCAAAAAACATACGTAGCATGATTTATAAGCTATTTTCCCCAGAAGGACGAGGATTTTGGATTGGGGACAGTTTATCCCATAATATAGGGCATAACCGAACCATGCACACACTGCTTATATAACAACTTGTATGCACTATTCAATCCTCACATTAGTTATATTCTTGGCAGACACTTTCTTCCTAAAGTGACTAAGGCGGTGTCTCTTTGAGTGGAGAGATGAGGAGGTTCATATCTCTGCTCGCAGTGACTGTGCTGGGACACATACAGTCTGATAATGGACTGTAATGGATTGTGGGTAGCAAGGGGGTGGGGAAGAGGCTGTGCTGTTACAGTACACAGAAACAGTGACATGAATTCAAAGGCAGCAGATGCTGGCAGTTAATGTAGAGTCCAGAGCAAAGCCAAGAGGATTTCTAGAGGTCAAGCCGGAGTCACGCAGCTGACTTTGAGATGGGTTGTGTGGGGAATTCTGATGGAGCAATGATACAGTTATCTAAAATCATACAAAGTAGTGTTGCACTTTATGTGTACTTACAGTGTATATGCTTACCTAAGAAAGTACTGCTTACTACATGGGTTAAGGTTTGGTTTAGGTGTAGGTTTATGGATAGTACCTACCCAGTTATTGTAATAACTATGATAAGTATAGTATGTACATGGGGGAAAGGACTGTAAAAATAAAGTGCTACCCAAACTAGTGCTTTGAATAAAAAGACTGTTAAAAAAGCTGTCAGTTTAACCTGTTAATTTTGTGTAGTTAATCTTCAAAACATGAGAACAATTTAATCATGCTTCCTGACCCATATACATTTTGGAATAAGGAGCAATTAAATCTAGAAGTACCACATTCATGTTTTTGAGAGTCTGTACTATAAGCACAGTCTGCTACAAGTCTTGCCAAACCACTTATTGCACAGGATGCAATGTACTGGTTACTTTTATTCAGCAAAGACAAATGGGTAACACTTTACAATAAGGTTGTATTAGTTAACATTAGTTAATGCATTAGTTAACATGAACTAACCATGAACAACACCTCTGTTCAGCATTAGTTCATCTTTTTTAACGTTAGTTAATATGAATCCTTGTTCATGGTTTGTTCATGTTAGTTCACAGTGCATTAACTAATGTTTACAAGATTTTAATAATGTATTAGTAAATGTTGAAATTAACATTAATAAAGATAAATAAATGCTTTCTCAGTACAGTTCATTATTAGTTCATGTTAACTAATGTAGTTAACTAATGTTAACTAATGAACCTTATTTTAAAGTGTTACCGACAAATGAAATTGACAGTAAAGTAATTTATAATACCACAAAATATTTCTGTTTCAAATAAATGCTGTTGAAAAAATGTATTTCAGTTTCCACAAAAATATGAAGCAGCAACTGTTTTCAACATTGATAATAATCAGAAATGTTTCTTGAGTATCAAATCAGCATATTAGAATGATTTTTGAAGGATCATGTGAAACTGAAGACTGGAATAATGGTGAAAATTCAGCTTTGCATCACAGGAATAAATTACATTTTAAAATATTGAAACAATAGTGTTAAGCACACAAAAGGTAGATTCAAGAACAGCCTTTGCTAATATAAGGATACGCACAACCGGCGCAACGTCATAGAATGTCTCTGTCTCTTTTAGGGGAAAAGTGCCAGTAGTCTGTATAGACTTCAATACAAAATAGCGGCACAAAACAACGTCCGTACACAGCCGGAAAGCATGAATAACTTAAGAAATCACCAAGATTAAACATGTCAAGTAATATGTCCACCCTGCCTGCCACAGAGCGGGAAAGATACATCCACAAACTTATGTTGGTCAATTTAAAAACTTGTCCCTTCATTCTCAAAGCATCAAATTGGTGTAACAACCCCACCCAGTGGCCACAGGACATTTACTCGTACCTCATCGAGTCAAAAGGTAAGCCAGTGAATAATTTAACTTCGTTTTTGAATCATGAAGTGCGGATGATGCTATCGGAAGCTAAGTCAGGCTAGTTGTATGGCTGGACAGAAAAGTGCACTCAGTACTCTAAATATAAATGCATAATATATACATTTAAAGATGTTTACTTGTAAAGATGTAGAATCATTCCCTTGTTACACCAATTTGACGGAGGGAGAATGAAGGGACATGTTTTTAAATTGACCAAATTAAGTTTGTGGATGTATCTTTCACATCTGGCAGGCAGGCTGGACAGATAATTACTTGACGTAATTAAGACGTTTAATCTTAGTGATTTCTTAAGTTATTCACACCTGTTGGCTGTGTACGGACGTTATTTTGCTATTTTACATTGAAGTCTATGGAAATTCTAGTTTATTTTCCCCTAAAAAGGAGCAGTGAAAAATTGACAGTTAAGTTATACGGCAAGGTAGTCAGTGTAAGAGAAACACTACCATAACTAATTACAAACGAGAACTGATATGGAACTGAACACAACAGGGAGACGAACATAATGAGAGACAGGTGCAAATCATGAAAACAAATGAGGACATAATCAGTGACCAAGGATAATGAAGATAAATGGGAAATGGGAACTAAAGGAAACAAGACAGAATAACTAAATAAAAGACCGTACAGTCCCTGACAAAAGTCTTGTCGCTTGTGTACAAATTGAACTGAATTGCCGCTGAAATATATTTCTTATCAAGATTTTTTTTTTACAAGAAATGGCTCATTTTAATCCCAACAGCTTTTGTAATAATGTTTCAGTGCAAAATGAAACTGTCAAAAAATATTCTAATATTCACAGCTTGGTAAAGCCCATTGAGTCAATTTTTGCAAAGACATAAGTGTTGTCGCCTTGTCATATGAGCTTCATCTGTGATTAATAATGGATCAATTAGATCTCAGGTGTGTATAAAAAGAACCCCAGTGCACTAGACCTTTACATCAACTGCAACTAGACCTCTGCAAACATGCCTAAGATTCACCCTGAGACTAAAGTTTTGATTATCAAGAGGCTGAAGACCAGATCCACTGCTGATGTGGCAGACACCTTCAAAGTGTCTCAGCGTCAAGTACAGAGGATAAAAAAAAGATTTGAGGAGACTGGAGACGTTTATGACAAACCCAGGTCAGGCAGACCCTGCAAGACAACTGCTCGAGAGGACCGTTTGTTGGCTCGAAAATCCAAGGCAAGCCCATTTTCCACTGCAGCAGAGCTCCACGAGACCTGGTCACCTGAAGTCCCTGTGTCAACCAGAACAGTTTGTCGGATTCTGTCTCGAAATGGCCTCCATGGTCGAATCAGTGCCCAGAAGCCAGCACTAAACAAAAGACAATTGAAAAACGTGTGGCATTTGCCAAAGCCCACAGCCTGCTAAAAGGATGGACGCTGGAAAAGTGGCAGAAGGTGGATTTTTCAGATGAATCTTCTGTTCATCTGCCGCAAATATTGCAGGAGACCTACTGGAGCCCGCATGGATCTGAGATTCACCCAGAAAACAGTGAAGTTTGGTGGGTGAAAAATCATGGTCTGGGGTTACATCCAGTATGGGGGTGTGCGAGAGATCTGCAGGGTGGAAGGCAACTTCAATAGTCTAAAATACCAAGACATCTTAGCTACCTCTTATATTCCCAACCATAAAAGAGGCCAAATTCTGCAGCAGGATGGTGCTCCATCGCATTCTTCCATCTCCACATCAAAGTTCCTCAAGGCGAAAAACATCAAGATCTCCAGGATTGGCCACCCCAGTCACCAGACATGAACATAATTGAGCATATGTGGGGTAGGATGAAAGAGGAAGCATGGAAGACGAAACCAAAGAATATTGATGAACTCTGGGAGGCATGCAAGACTGCTTTCTTTGCTATTCCTGATGACTTCATCAATAAATTGTATGAGTCCTTGCTAAACCGCATGGATGCAGTCTTTCAAGCTCATGGAAGTCATATAAGATATTACATTTGGATCTCACAGCACCACTACTTAATTTGCTGACATATTTTTGTATTTGCAGTAAATTGTCACTACATCCTTCTAAAGTAATTACTAATTATTTGAATCAGTAAAGTGAAGATCATGGTAACCTACTAGCAATTACTCAAGTGTCACCAAATCCGTCAGAAGGAATTACTACCCAAAATCTCAAAATATAAAATAAAAAAACTCAAATGTTTACAATGACTTCAGTTATTAAAGAGTTATTGTGTTTTTCACTTTGGAATACTGATCCATATAATTAGTCATTCCTTCCGGAAGATTTGCTCTAGAGGGTTGCTATGACCTTCACTTTAGAATTAATTATACATTAATACATTATTTATGCTAATTGCGAACCTGCATATAGTAGTTCTTAGTAGTCCTCTGGGAGATATGAAAACATAGTAGTAGTTATTGATTAGCTAATTGTGAACTACCTTAGCCTGGATGCCAGCCGAATTTAGCCCCGCCCACAACATTTTTTGCTCGGGCAATTCGGTCTGGACTCGCTCCATAGAGGAATAATTATGCCCGAACAGAAACTGTTCGGACCAATGAAATTGTCAGGGCGGGCTTTAGACGATGATGGACAGATGATCAACAGTAACGTAATCATCCACGTCATCAAAGGCGCTTTGGGTTGAATTTGCTCTAATCCTAAACGGAGAACTTGTTCGTATATGCATTCACCTTCACTATTTCTCTCAAAAATGATGATCGTGTTGGTAAGTACTCTGTGTATCCTTAAATTATTTTATTACAATACTGGCAAAGATCGTTTACACTCATCTTTTTCTTGTAACGTTACTTAATCCAGCGCGCGTGCAGACAGGGTTGCCAAGTTTTTTTGCAATGTCGCGCACAGTTGCTACTCAAAACTATAGCCCAAAACTATAACTTTCTGAGGGGATCTCTGGAAAAAAATGGCGATTGGTTGGCAAAATATGTTATTTTGGCAAGGTTGCTAAAAATTCGCATTCCTGGGTTTATATAATCACATAATTGGGGTCGCTTCAACCCGCGGACATGGAGAAAAACACGGACTTGGCAACACAGTGCAGTTGAGTTCTGTTGACATTTGACAACTAATGTGTTATGTGTTGCTCCGTTGCTCTGATTGGTTGTATGTCTATCCAATTGAGGTCTTTCCTGGCTCGGTTGAAACACGCCCCATAATCACAGCTCGATGGAGCGGTACCAGACTCATATTCTGACTAGAATTGAGTATGGCCACGCCAGGCTAGAACCTCATTCAACTGAGCACTTACTTACTAGTCCATCAGAGTTTCTTGTCAGCAGTTGTTCGTGTCAATAGTGTGTTACTCATTTGTTCCTGTGTAGTTATTCATTAATGACTTCTTAAACATTAAAAAATCAAAAGCATTTTGAACATTAGTACATACTTATGCTCATTTGCTAAAAGTATACATTTGAAATCCTCCATGGAAATCCAAAGGTTAAATTGCAGTCAGATTGATGTTTATAATGTTTATTTTCTAATTCTCAATTGAGAATCTGTATTTCTCTCTTCTCTGGTCATCATCTGAAGGATAAAGAGATTGGGGCAGAGAGGAGACATGAGATGAGATAAGATGAGATGAAGGAGAATGAAGAGATGAATAGGGCCAGGCTGTGGGAGGATGGGAAACGAGGGATCAGAAATAAACCTTGGCCTTAATGAGAGAAATACAGCTGTCAATCTACACTGAAGCATCTGACAGGGTTAAACTGACGTGACCCGCAGAGCACAGTTCATTCAGAGGAGCTAAACAACGACTTTCTGTATCTCTTTTTGTCAGCTTTTGTTACTGAGGATCTGAACAACAGCAGCTCTTTAAGGAGTGCATTTCTGAATATGCAGCAATTCTCTTGATATGGAATATTTCTATTTATTTTATTACAGCATTATATCAGTTACCGATATTGGTTTTTAATAGTTTTACCCTTTTTTAACCATAAAGTAGCCACCTAGCAACAACTCAGAACACCCTAGCAACCACTTACACATAGCAATGCCCTGGCAACCACCCACAAAACCCTAGCATTGTGATAGTGAGTTTTTCACCAGCAAGTACCACTCACATTTGCATAGTTTAATTGTATATACTGTAAAACTGTAGTGATGATTGGATTATTTTTATGACAGACAGATACTTTTCCAAACAGACACACCACACAATCACAAGCTAGAAGAGAAACCACCGGGAGGGGGGAGATCATTGCCAAGATACGGTTGACTATGAGAAAGCAGGTTGCTAGGTAACATGGATGATGCAATAAGTGACTAATATGGAATGGAAATGTTTGTGTTGCAACTGCCCGTGTGTGTGTGTGTGTGTGTGTGTGTGTGTGTGTGGACTGGTAATCCCTACGGTATGGGGACAAAATGTCCCCACAAAGATGGCAATATCCAAATTTTTGTCCTTGTGGGGACATTTTTTGGTCCCCATGAGGAAAACATCTTATAAATCACACTAAGTGATGTTTTTGAAAAGTAAAAGTGCAGAATGTCTCCTGTGATGGGTAGGTTTAGGGACAGGGGCAGTGTAGGGGATAGAAAATACGGTTTGTACAGTATAAAATGCATTACGCCTATGGAATGTCCCCATAAAACATGGAAACACAACATGTGTGTGTGTGTGTGTGTGTGTGTGTGTGTGTGTGTGTGTGTGTGTGTGTGTGTGTGTGTGTGTGTGTGTGTGTGTGTGTGTGTGTGTGTGTGTGTGTGTGTGTGTGTGTGTGTGTGTGTGTGTGTGTGTGTGTGTGTGTGTATTGTAGTTCCCCACAGTGAGATGGTTTGGTCCGATGACTTCATGTTAGACGTAGATGGAGGGTAAAATGCAATTTGTTTGAATAATCCATGGATTTAATACTCCATAATCCATGAAAAATCCTTTCAGAATTACTGCAGGGGTTGAGATGTGTGTGCATCTTGTTGTGTGTGTTTTGTAAACTGTACCGGAGGTGTGTGTGAGGGAGAGGGAGAGAGTGCATAAAAATCTATGTATGTGTGAGTGAGAGAGACTTAATATAAACCCTACAGATGTGTTTAAATGAAACCCTCATAGCAGGATTATGAAGAGGTGTTGACAGTTTCTGTGCCTGAGGATTCTGCGTGTGTGTGTGTAGATATGCTTTATTTAATAAGTCTGTTACAGGAATATGACTCAGAGAGGAATATTTAACCTAGTGTTTTGGAAGCTTTTTTCAGTACATCCTTTTTTTTTCCTCTCAAAGGCATTTTAATCATACAGTGAAGATCCACCAGTCCATCTTTCTAAGGCAAGGGAAAAGTGTAGTGTTAGTCATGTGATCACACCACTCATGTATTAAAGGTCAGAGCAGCCTCACTAAGAGATCGACCAATGTTATTTTAGTGATACTGAATTCTAAATTGATACAAAATTTTAGTTTTTTTGTTAATATTTTACATTTTATTTTTATATTTTCTGTTTCCACTTAAATTTAAAGTTTTAAGAAAATGTATTGTGGGTTTCTGTTATTTTTTACTTGTTTTGTTTTAAAAATGTAGATTTTTTTATTGAGTTTTAGGTTTAAGTTTCAGGTTATTTAATTTGAGGTATTTTAGTACTTCAACTAAAACTAAATTAAAGTGAGAAATGTATATGAATATATTTTTTTATTTCAGTTTTTAATATGGCTTATTTTTATTTTTATTTAATGGTAATAATAACCCTGAACCAGACCACCATTTTCAACTGCTGGGCCATAAAAGAAGTTATTAAATATCTCATCATCTCCTGTTAGTGGGTGGGATATATTAGGCAGCAAATTAACATTTTGTCCTTAAAAGTTGATGTGTTAGAAGCAGGAAAAATGGGCAAGCGTAAGGATTTGAGCGAGTTTGACCAGGGCCAAATTGTGATGGTTAGATGACTGGGTCAGAGCATCTC
The DNA here is from genome assembly GCA_023029165.1 of Gobiocypris rarus. NCBI lineage: Eukaryota > Metazoa > Chordata > Actinopteri > Cypriniformes > Gobionidae > Gobiocypris > Gobiocypris rarus. The sequence continues at coordinate 7,510,227 of CM040926.1, read as the reverse complement.
CAAAACTGCAGCTCTTGTGGGGTGTTCCCGGTCTGCAGTGGATGCATTATGGGAAGAAGCCAAGTCGGCGGAGACAGTGTGATGCAATGTTCTGCTGGGAAACCTTGGGTCCTGCCATCCATGTGGATGTTACTTTGACACGTACCACCGACCTAAGCATTGTTGCAGACCATGTACAACCTTTCATGGAAACGGTATTCCCAGGCTGTGGCTCTTTCAGCAGGATAATGCGCCCTTCCACAAAGAAAAATGGTTCAGGAATGGTTTGAGGAGCACAACAACGAGTTTGAGGGGTTGACTTGGCCTCCAAATTCCCCAGATCTCAATCCAGTCAAGCATCTGTAGGATGAGCTGAAATACAAGTCCGATCCATAGAGGCCCAACCTCGCAACTTACAGGACTTAAAGGATCTGCTGCTAACATCTTGGTGCCAGATACCACAGCACACCTTCAGGAGTCTACTGGAGTCCATGCCTCAATGGGTCAGGGCTGTTTTGGCAGAAAAAGGGGGAATGACACAATATTAGGAATATCATAATGTTATGCCTGATCTGTTTATATAATTTTATATATAAATTGTTTGTTTGTGTGAAATGCACAAGTACAGCAGTTAAAGGTGCACTATGTAGGATTTTTGCAGTCAAATATCCAAAAACCATCAGGCCAGTGTTATATATTTTGTTCAGTTGAGTTCTTACAATATTCCGTGTGTTTCCAACTTTTTGTAAATTGTGAGAAAATCGCTATTTTCACCAATGAACCGGGACGTGTGAGCATAGGGTGTGAGGGAGTCGCCTGTCAATTGCATTATATCTGCGTTACCCTCGTTCCCTCGCAGAAAAGCTTTACTCTCACTGGAGTGTGAACAAGTGTCACAGCAGCCGCCGAGCAAACGCACAGAGTAACGTCATAACATAATTTTAAACACACTTAAATGTATCTAATATAATAAACAGAGCTGCGTTACCTCATACTCATAACCGGAAAAGCTGCAACTGTGTCCCGTCATAATAAAAGTCCTGTAGCCGTGTGTTTTGCATAACAATCTCTCCAGCAGCCTTACTCAGCTCCCTCAGCACTTGCCCCTGCTCTGCTTCATACTACAGTAACATCAACATGGCATCATGATTTTGCGTAAACATACACGGCACTTTCTAAAGCCAAAAATGGCGTGGTATCTGTACATTTTGAGCTATCCGTGTATGTTCACGCCAAGTGATTCCGTGTATGTCTTCGCCGAAACTAACCCTTATGTGTGTGTGTCCACAATGTAAATGTATTTATAAACATACTAAATTATGTTTTTTTTTCTTAAATGTAAAAATGCTAAATGTTTCTTGTGATGGGTAGGTTTAGGGGCAGTGTGTGTGTGTGTGTGTGTGTGTGTGTGTGTGTGTGTGTGTGTGTGTGTGTGTGTGTGTGTGTGTGTGTGTGTGTGTGTGTGTGTGTGTGTGTGGGCATGTTTTTGTGAAATATCAGGACACAAATGTGTATAATGACATAGGTATGACATAGGTATTACAAAAATAGGGTGAAATATGAGGACGTTCCCATGTCCTCACTTTTCAAAATGCTTATAAATCACACAGTTTGAGGTTTTTTCACAGAAAGTAAACTGTGCAGTCTCCTGTGATGGGTAGGTTTAGGGGCAGGGGCAGTGTAGGGGGATAGAAAATACGGTTTGTACGGTATAAAAACCATTACGCCTATGGAATGTCCCCACAAAAACAAACGTGTGTGTGTGCGTGTGTGTGTGTGTGTGTGTGTGTGTGTGTGTGTGTGTGTGTGTGTGTGTGTGTGTGTGTGTGTGTGTGGACTGGTAATCCCTACGGTATGGGGACAAAATGTCCCCACAAATATGGCAATATCCAAATTTTTGTCCTTGTGGGGACATTTTTTGGTCCCCATGAGGAAAACATCTTATAAATCACACTAAGTGATGTTTTTGAAAAAGTAAAAGTGCAGAATGTCTCCTGTGATGGGTAGGTTTAGGGGCAGGGGCAGTGTAGGGGATAGAAAATACGGTTTGTACAGTATAAAATGCATTACGCCTATGGAATGTCCCCATAAAACATGGAAACACAACATGTGTGTGTGTGTGTGTGTGTGTGTGTGATGGGTAGGTTTAGGGGTAGGGGCAGTGTAGGGGATAGAATGTAACGGCGTTGATAAACACGCTAAAAAAGCGATTATGCGTCTTGATAGCACGCCAAAATGGCATTAGTAAATAGTCAATTCATCATTTATAAAGCATTAGTGGACATTAGTAAGCGGTTTATAACTACAGTTGTAAATGCTTTGTTCTTGGTTTATAAGCATATCTATAATGCTTTTAATAATTGTATTTTCATACTTAATTAATGATCAATTTATCATTTCTAAATTTAGAATTTGATTATTTACAAACCAGTTATTTAGGAGTTGTCAGCGGTTCATAAGATCATCTAGAAAGTGTAAGTACATGATTTGATAAACTATCTAAATGTACATTTGTAAATCTTATTATTTAGACATATAGTAATAGTTACTCAGTGTGTTAATAAATGCTTTATTAACATGTATTCCTATTGTAGTTTATGATTAATTCAGGTAGTTATAAAACATTTAGTAGTTGTCAGTTAACTATTTTTGTGAGCTCATCTAAAGTGAGGACTATATATGCCTTGGAAAGCATTTACAAAGGAGATTTAAAGGCTCAGTTCTCTTCTAAACAGAAAAAGGAAATGAACAATGCAGAGGGTTAGAACATAGATATATTTATTTATTTCAGGAGGTAAAATAAACTGTGCAACTTTACACTTGATATAAAATTAAAAAAGATTTTTTAAATATTTTATCCATCATAAGTGAATGTTGTAGATCAGTATTTCTCAATCATGGTCCCGGAGACCCTCAAAGCTCCTTATGTATTTCTTCCTCACTCCTCATAGAGTGCTTTTCTCTCTCTCCCTTATTTCTCATTCATGTCTTTATTGTTTTGTGTCTGAAATTTGTCCTTCGCAGTTGCACGGTCCTCCCCGCTATTTTTGTAATCTCAGTATCACTATCTCTCTCCATGACTAAGAAAAAAACATCTGCAGTATCAAAAATAAAATAACAAGGAACTTAATAAGCAACAAGATTAACAATAAATAACAAAATAAGCAATAAAGTAAATATAATTAATAAAATAAGCAACAAAAATAATATACGTAAATAAATTAAGCAGCAAAACTAAAAAAAAGCAATAGAATGAAAAAAAATAAGCAATATTTTGGTGTGGTAAGGCTTTCTGGTTTCTGTTAGTGTCGCAAAATCCATTTCAAACTGAAGACTTACAATTAGCTGAGATAGAAAAACAAATATACTCAACAGATAATCAAACAATGGTTTCACTTTATTTTGATGGTCCCTTTAACATATTCTGTTGACTATAAGTAGCGTTGCACCTACATGTCCACTAAATAGTGTTAGTAGAGTTTCAGTAGACTGGTAGGGTTAGGGTTAGAATAAGTTGACATGTAGTTGCAAAGTTACTAATAGTCAGTAGGATGTCTGTTGAAAGACCATTAGAATAAAGTGTTAGCAGATATTAAGCAGACAGTCTACTAATACTCTAATGAGAGTTAGTTGACATGTATGTGCAACGTTACTTATAGTCAACAGAATGTTCAAAAGGGACCATCAAAATAAAGTGTTACTCAAACAATTTATGAAATGTACGTTATATCAGTTCTTGCCATCTCTCAACACTGTTTACAATATGACTATAAAAAAACTGTGCAACTGTACACTTGATATCAAATGAAAAAAAAAAAAAAACATCTGCAGTGACAGAAAATAAAAATGTCTTTATTTTGTCAAATGTATAGCTGATTACAGGATAAAACAAATAAATAAAATACGAAACATTTATTTGTTTTATTTTAATTTATTTACATATATTATTTTTGTTGCTTATTTTATTAATTATATTTACTTTATTGCTTATTTTGTTATTTATTGTTAATCTTGTTGCTTATTAAGTTCCTTGTTATTTTATTTTTGATACTGCAGATGTTTTTTTTTTAATTTTATATCAAGTGTAAAGTTGCACAGTTTATTTTACCTCCTGAAATAAATAAATATATCTATGTTCTAACCCTCTGCATTGTTCATTTCCTTTTTCTGTTTAGAAGAGAACTGAGCCTTTAAATCTCCTTTGTAAATGCTTTCCAAGGCATATATAGTCCTCACTTTAGATGAGCTCACAATAATAGTTAACTGACAACTACTAAATGTTTTATAACTACCTGAATTAATCATAAACTACAATAGGAATACATGTTAATAAAGCATTTATTAACACACTGAGTAACTATTACTATATGTCTAAATGATAAGATGTACAAATGTACATTTAGATAGTTTATTAATCATTTACTTGCACTTTCTAAATGATCTTATGAACCGCTGACAACTCCTAAATAACTGGTTTGTAAATAATCAAATTCTTAATTTAGAAATGATAAATTGATCATTAATAGAGTATGAAAATACAATTATTAAAAGCATTATAGATATGCTTATAAATCAAGAACAAAGCATTTACAACTGTAGTTATAAACGGCTTACTAATGTCCACTAATGCTTTATAAATGATGAATTGATTATTTACTAATGCTACATAGCGTTTAGTTATTATAAAGTGTTACCGACTAATTCTTGAGACACAGTCTTAGTGGCTATGCTTATCCAACTGGCCCCAGATCTAAATGACTAAAGTCAGCAGGTCAAAACACGATCCATTTATTTCAAATGTAAATGTTTAGTTTATGCATGAGGTTTTGTGTATGTTTAGAGGTGCTGTGTACTAATATTTAGTAGCGTCTAACATTGTGGTGATTTATGCAACATCTAGTAGATTCTAGTATATGTTGTAATGGTGGTGCAAGTGGACCTCGGGCTGGCAACTAAAATGTGGTAATAGCAAACTAACATTTGTAAAGATTTTTTAAAGATTTTATCCATCAAGTGAATGTTGTAGATCAGTATTTCTCAATCATGGTCCCGGAGACCCTCAAAGCTCCTTATGTATTTATTCCTCACTCCTCATAGAGTGCTTTTCTCTCTCTCCCTTATTTCTCATTCATGTCTTCATTGTGTTGTGTCTGAAATTTGTCCTTCGCAGTTGCACGGTCCTCCCCGCTATTCTTGTAATCTCAGTATCACTATCTCTCTCCATGACTAAGCACATCACTGTGCTCGTGACATTTTACAAACGAGCTTCAAGACTCTTCTCCAGAAAACTAGACTGTGTCTTCTCTCTCTCTTTCTTTCACTCTTACGCTCTTAAAAATGTTTGTCATTTCAGCAGAAAATAATGTAAAATGCTAGTTATTAAACCAGTTAACTGTACGTTACCCTGTAATATATTATTTGGGAACAACAGCCACGTAAAATCACAGAGCGGGGTCAGCGCAAGCTGAGGTGCACAGTGCGCAGAAGTTGCCAACTTTTTGCTTAGTCAAGAGCTACAGACCTCTAAACTTCACGTGGCCTTCAGATTAGCAGATTGGGTTTCCATAGCCGAGCAGCTCATCCAAGCCTTACATCACAAAGTGCAATGAAAAAGTGTCAGATGCAGTGGTAAAGACCCTAGAGCAGTGGAGACGTGTTCTCTGGAGTGACCAATCATGCTTCTCTGTCTGGCAATCCGATGAATGAGTCTGGGTTTGGTCGTTGCCAGGAGAACGGGACTTGCCTGTGTAACTAGTCTCTTTTATTCTCTGCATTGTGTTGTAGCTCAATAAAGCTTGTGCTTCAAGAACTCTTCTTCCATTAATTTATTCACTGAAAACACATAACACAGGGTGAGTGGATGTATTCCAGCATATTCCACACTCCTCGTGCTGGTGCACTGGCTTTACGCACATAAACTGATAAGTGCAACAAAGTTGAAACAAATTCAAAAATGTAAAAGACAGTTCAAAATAATACAATCTCACAAAATCAAAACATAACGTGTACCTGAAAACACATAACACAGGGTGAGTGGATGTATTCCAGCATATTCCACACTCCTCGTGCTGGTGCTACAGTAAAACACACTTCATTAAAAATCTAACTTTTCTTGATATTGAATATATAAATGCTGTTACTCAAGTTAGATCACACATTTAATTTACATACAGCTAGAATTAAGGAGCTATCAAATTACATGACTTACCACTGGCTTTACGCACATAAACTGATAAGTGCAATAGAGGCGCACCCAGCAAAGAGAACCAGCCAGCCAATTGGAAGCCCTGTAACTCCCTGTTTGATCCAATCATTTTTCAGTGTGATTATTTAACAAAGCATCGTTAGCAAGTGGAGACACACATACATGTATATATAAGATTCTGTTACACCTGACTGCATTGTGCCAAGCAGGGGCGATTCTAGGATTTTCATTTTAGGGGGGCTCAGCCCCAGTGAGGGTATGAAAAAGAAAATGGTAACACTTTAGTTCAGGGTCCAATTCTCACTATTAACTAGTAGCTTATTAGCATGCATATTAGGATATTAGCTGTTTATTATTATAAAGCAAATATGAATGCCTTATTCTGCATGACCATATTGTACATCCCTTAATCATACCCACAGTAATGTGTAGGCAGTTTTATAATCACTGAGATTCCAAATGTGAGGTATGGTTGGGGGTATGCTCCCCCGAGAAAATGTTCTACATGTTTAGTAAATTAATTCACAATATGCACACATTCATTACAAATCTTATGCCCAATACAGGCTGAAAAAAGCAGAACTTTTTATTTACTAAAGGGTACAAATGGAATTATGAAGCCCCCCTAAAAAGGGCCTAGTGGCACCCATGGTGCCAAGTGTAAAGTTTGGTGGAGGGGGATTATGTTGTGGGATTGTTTTTTACAGGTTGGGCTTGAGCCCTTAGTTCCAGTCCGTCTCGTGCCTGACCTCACAAATGCGCTTCTCAAAGAATGGTCAATGGAGAGGAGATGTTAAACCGAGGTCCTGACTGTGGTCATTAAAAATTCCAAAAATGATCTTGGCCAAATGTGCCCATTGGCCTCTGTCCATCATGGCCTCCTAATCATCCCCATATGATTGGCTTCATCACTCGGTCTCCATCAATCAGCTGGTGTGTGGTGAGCGTTCTGGTGCAATATGGCTGCCGTCACATCATCCAGGTGGATGCTGCACATTGGTGGTGGTTGAGGAGATTCCCTTTACTAACATGTAAAGGACTCTGAGTACCCAGAAAAGTGCTATATAAATGTTAGGAATTATTATTAACTATACAGTATTTACTTTCATCTCTTTGTACTTTTCTTACTCTTTATTTATGTCAAGATACAAACAGGTTCTTTCTTTCTATATTTTGCAGTTCTTTATGTCTTCCATTGTTTTTAAACCCCCTCCCTGAAACCAGGCTTATTAGTGGAATCAGTCATGGTGGTTTGCCTTGAGCCATTAAGCAACATCCCAGAACATCCCAGAACACGCCATGGCAACGCATTTTAAACCACTCAGCCACACTCTGATTCCAAACATCTCGCTGGCAGGATTTCACACATTCTCTCTTTCACACACATGCTCTTCAGTGTAATCCAGCATGTCTCTGTAATCCTGATCAGATGGCCATCACTCTAAAGCTGATCTCTCTACAATCCTATACACATTAGTTTAAGTGCAGGGGCAGCAGGGTCAAAAGGTGTATATATATATATATATATATAGGGGGGAGACCGGGGATGGTTGTAACATGGGTCAGTTGTAACAACTCCAATCTGTCCAACCAGGAACTAGTTACAAATCACCTGATTCACTTCACACATGCTAAATTTAGTCCTTATTTCATATGTGATAAAGTAGAGCTCTGTGGCAGACATATATATATATTGAAGAGCATATAGGGGAAATCACATAAAGTGTGTTCATGCCAATCCTGTCATGAAGTGACCAGCCACAGATTGCATGTTTTGTGTTGTCTTAAATCAGTGATACCAAAATAGACTGGCAGAGGTCAGAAGTATTTAAAATTTAGCTCATTTCATTACTCAGGACAATTGTTACCAATAAGATATATTTACCTTTCTGCATTTTTACTCTTTTGTAAATTGTGTATCATTTGTTTTACTGTTAAAATTTTACTGAGAACACATTAATGTTGTGAAATATTAGGGAAGCCATAAGTATTTCCGTGATAGCTCTTTTTTCCAATAAGTATTATATTCTTCTCCAGCAATTGTTTGTATTGTGATCCATATCATAAAATGTAATGTGACAATATGCCCCTTTATAGGGTCAACATGTAAGCAAACTGTCCATTGAAAAATCATGGTGGAAATGTTCAATAGCTTTGTTATTCAACAGTAAGTTTCGTTCCTGGAATCTGATTGGTCGAGCAGCATTTCAAGAGAGCTGATATAACAGACCAAAAGCACTGCAGCTTTTCACTGTTTGTATCACTCCAGTTGTCTGTGTTTGTTCCTGACAGACTGTCAATCTGTGTGTTAGTGACTCTTTCTGCAAAGTGGGGACAAATGACTGTGTTTATGAGTGAGTCTGCAGGGACTCATAGCCTGCCTTATCACTTAATTGTAGCCACAACATCAAGGTTTGGGTCTATACATAAATTCCATAAATTCACTCTCAAAAGCAAAGCCACTCTGAGCAAAACACTGCTATAAAATGCTGTGTATGGGAAGTCTTTATACATGCAACGTATCTGACAATTATGCCAATGGATTGAGTATGTATATTGTGAAATTTTAATCTTTTAGACATTTTATCGATTAACTTTTGTTTTTGTTTTTCAGATGAATCGGCCCATTCAAGTGAAGCCTGCAGACAGTGAGGGAAAAGGAGGTAAATCATCTGTTATTCACGTTTATTTGACTTATTTCATATACTGTATACACACTTCCGTTTAAAAGGCTTGGGTCTGTAAGACTGTTTTATGTTTTGAATTAATGATTTATTTATTTTTTTCAAAAAAAATGTATTTGATTGAAAATGCAGCATGAACAGTAATATTGTGAAATATTATTACAGTTTAAAATAACTTTTTACTATGAGTAAGGGATAATGTACATCCAGCCGGTTGTTATCGCAGAATAAACCCTGACAGAGTGATCAGGTCTTGTGTCACTCTGAAGGGGTTCGTTCTGCGATAACAACTGGCTGGATGTACATTATCCCGCTTATTACACAGCTACTTGTCTCAAGTAAGTTAGACACAAAATATTATTGTTTAAATTGAGTTCAAATATTGTATAAGCTCTTCTGCAAACCTTCCACGAAGAAAAACAGTTCCAAACTGCTTTAATCCTTTATCTATTGCTGAATATTTGTTTTTACCATATATGTTGAAATGAATGCTGAAAGGGTTAGTTCACCCAAAAATGAAAATTATCTCATGATTTACTCACCCTGAAGTCATCCTAGGTGTATATGACATTCTTCTTTCAGACGAACACAATCAGAGTTATATTTAAAAAGTCCTGGCTTATCCAAGCAATAGTTGAAGCTGTTTTTGAAGTTCATAAAAATGCAGCTGTCCGTCAAATAACGTGCTCCACACGGCTCTGATGGGTTAATAGAGACCTTTTGATTTGAATCAATGTGTTTGTGTAAGAAAAATATCCATATTTAAAACTTTATAAAGTAAACCCTTGAAGTCTTCCATTGTAACCCATGGCGGTTAATTGTTTTACAGCCACAAGATGGTGCCAGACAGTCAACGACAGCATTAAGTATATCAGTAGTACCGGTAAAAGATAACTCGTAGTACCCTGATAAGCGGTTTGTTATTCACTTTTGCAGTTGTTATGGAATAACATACTACTGGAATGTGGGATTGACCAATCAGAATCAAGTAATAACGCCGTTGTGGCAAGCAGCGGGGCGAGGACGCGAGGCGGGACAGGTGACAGTGATAATGAGTGCCAGCTGCGCGTCACACGGTCTCGTCTCGCGGCCGAGTGGCGGGAGCATAAAGGAGGAGCGAAGACAGCGGAAGGCGAGAGAAAATCCAGGCCTGGTCCTCTCGCCTTCCGCTGTCTTCGCTCCTCCTTTATGCTCCCGCCACTGCCGCGAGACGAGACCGTGTGACGCGCAGCTGGCACTCATTATCACTCGCCACCGTCCCGCCTCGTGGTCCTCGCCCGCTGCTTGCCACAGCCGTATAATAACATATTTTAAAATGTAATTTATTCCTGTGTTCAGTATTTTCAGCATCATTACTCCAGTCTTCAGTGTCACAGAATCCTTCAGAAATCATTATAATATGATGATTTGCTACACAAGAAACATTTATGATTATTCTTAATGTTAAAATAATGCCTTTGACATGCCTGTCTGTGTGTACCTTATCCAGATGTGAGCTAAACTTGACAAAATGCGTGTGTGGTTCATATATATCGTACGTTATGAGGACAAAGACAGCAATGTCTGAAATCCTCGTCCTTGATGGGCATTTTTTTGTCCCCATGAAAAAACAGCTTACAAGGATAGTAAAACCTGAGATCTCCTTGTCTAAATGATTAAAAACGTCTCAGGTTACTCACGTAACCTATGTTCTCTGAATAGGAAACGAGACGCTGCGTAATGACGCAAATGGGATACGCCCCTGGGCCTGCCGATTGTCTGCCGCCCCTCTAACTCATCACCTTTGAGCTATACTGGCGCGCGCGCCATCTTCTCCCAGATTTCTCTGCCGAGCAAGACGGCTTGTCGGCAGTGCGGGGAGCTTGGCAGCATGCGCAGCATCTCGTTCCCTATTCAGAGAACATAGGTTACGTGAGTAACCTGAGACGTTCTCTTTCATAGGTTCACTTGACGCTGCATAATGCCGCAAATGGGGAACGGTATACCACACACGCCAAGCTAAAGCGCTGCCGCCTCTGACACTAACGTCAGGTAGACTTGAAGGGCTGGATTAAGCTGACAGAACATGCGAACCCGGAGCCATGTCAAGGTCTAGACTATAAAACTTGACAAAGGTGTGCGGTGAGGACCATCCTGCCGCGACACAAATGTCCTCCAAGAGAGCCCCCTTGGATAGTGCCTGAGAAGAGGCCACACCTCTAGTAGAGTGTGCTCTAATGCCCAGAGGTGAAGGAACTCCGCGCACCTCATAAGCTAAAGAGATAGCCTCCGTCACCCAATGTGAAATTCTCTGCTTCGATGCGGCAAGCCCATGGCGGCCGGCTCCGAAACACACCAGCAACTGGTTAGACTTCCTCCAACCACCCGAACGATCAACATACAGCTTCAATGCCCTAACTGGGCAGAGCAAATGCAACCTCTCGTCCTCTGGGGACGTAAAAGGCGGAGGGTGGAAAGAATGGAGGATGGTGACCTGGACAAAACCTTGGGCACATAACCCGGCCTGGGTCTAAGAGAGACCTTAACTAGGCCGGGAGCAAAATCTAAGCAAGCCTCGCTAACAGAGAGTGCTTGCAAGTCCCCCACTCGCTTCAAAGAAGTTAGAGCCAATAAAAGAGCCACCTTAAGAGTCAAAACCCGCTCCGGAGCTTACTCCAATGGCTCAAAGGGAGCACTAGTCAAACCCTCCAGGACGATAGATAAGTCCCACGAGGGTACACCAGGGGAGCGAACTGGCCTCAGGCACTTAACCCCTCCCATAAAAGATGAGACAAAAGAATGCTTTCCCAAAGGGGTCTCATCCAGCTCCCTGTGAGCGGCGATAGCCGCTACATACACTCTGAGTGTAGTAGCCGCCGCCCCAGCTGCAAACTTCTCCTGCAGAAACTCCAGAACTGAACCAATAAGGCAGTTGACTGGACTTCTACTGTGGGCCAAACACCATGCCTGAAAAACCTTCCACATGGAAGAGTAAAGCTTCCTCGTAGAGGGGGCTCTGGCATAAGCGATGGTCTCCTGCAAATCTGCTGGTAGACCGGCCCTCAAGACTGATGGCCCCTGATAGGCCACACCCACAGTTTCCAGATCTCGGGACAAGGATGCCAGATCCTGCCCTGAAGCTGTAAAAGCAGGTCCGGCCTGACCGGAATCTCCCAGGGGGAGGAGTCCAGGAGGAGAACCGGCTCTGAGAACCACGTCTGAGATGGCCAGAACGGTGCCACCAGCAGAAGACTGGCCTCGCTCTCTCTCACTCTGTGCAGAACCGCCAGAATCAGCTTGATGGGCGGGAACGCATAGAGCCTCAGCCTCGGCCAGGGATGAGCAAACGCATCCACTCCCAACGGCGCAGGAGGACTTAGAGAGAACCAAAGCGGGCATTGGGATGACTCCTTCGTAGCGAAGAGGTCCACCTCTGCTCTGCCGAACCGCTCCCAGATCTGGGTTACACATGAGACACCACCGCCATGTTGTCTGTCCTGACAATGACATGGTGCCCTGTGAGAAAAGGGAGGAAATGCCGAAGGCCCAGGAAGGCTGCTCTCAGCTCTAGGCAGTTTATGTGCCAGGCTTGAGTCTCTTCCGTCCAGATGCCGCATGCTGGACGGCCTTCGAAGATCGCACCCCAATCGGTGAGGGAAGCGTCCGTCGTAATCATCTGGCTACGGAAAACGACCCCCTAGCCTACACCTCTTTGGAGAAAAAGAGGGTCTCGCCACACTGATAGGGCTCGAAAGCAACCTTGCGACACCCTCAGAAGGCAATAGGGAGATCCTGTAACACGGATCCCCGCATGTTTCATCCACCAATGGAAGGGCCTCATGTGGAGCAGCCCCAGAGGAAGGACCTGGGAGGCTGCGGCCATGAGGTCCAAGAGCCTGCGGCATGTCCCTACAGAAACATGATGGCCGGGCTTGAAGCGGGCCAGACATGTCCTGATACTGGATATCAGGGCAGGAGCCAGACAGGCCTGCATTGACACGGAATCCAGACAGACCCCCAAAAAGGTGATCTGTTGGGATGGTAAGAACACACTCTTGGCAGTGTTCACTCTTAGGCCAAGGGAACGGACCTGACGAAGCACAGAATCCCTGTGAGCAATCGCCATCTCCCTGGACTGGGCTAACAAGATCCAGTCGTCCAGGTAGTTGAGTATGCGGATGCCCTTGAGCCTCAGTGGGGCCAGTGCAGCATCCACACACTTCGTGAACGTCCTTGGCGCCAGAGCAAGGCTGAAGGGGAGAACCCTGTACTGGAAAACCTTCCCTCCGAAGGCAAACCTGAGGAACTTTCTGTGTCGCTGAATGACTTGAATATGAAAATATGCATCCTTCAGGTCTATCGATTACCTAACCAATCCCCTGCACGAACCTGGGCTAAGATAGACTTCAGCGTCAACATCTTGAACCTCCCTCTGAGGAGGGAAAAATTTAGACCAAGAAGTAACTGCTGAAAAATCCTCGCTCTACATCCGTAGGCGGGACCTCCTCTATCGCTCCTTTGAGAAGGAGGGAGGACAGCTCCTCCTGTAGAACAGAAGCCTCTGAGGCGCTGTTTACTACAGTATGGAGGACCCCACTGAAACAGGGGGGGTTACGGCAAAACTGCAGTGTGTAGCCCAGTCGAATCGTGCAAAGTACCCAGGGTGACACTCCTGGAAGACGTTCCCACTCTTGGACGAACTGAGACAGAGGAAGAGGAGTAGAGAGGTGTAGTGGGCATACCTGATTTAGGGTGCCGGTCTGGGACTCCGTGGAGGGATCGTCCAGCCGCAACAGAGAGCCGACTGCGTCCATATGCTGCGAGGAGGCCGCGATGACCTGGGTCTGCCAACCGTTGGAGAGAACGGCCATGTCTCCAAAAATACTGGCAGCGGAAATGAGCTCCGACGGACTCAGGGGGAGAAAGCCTGAAGCGTCTCCATTCCCTGGCGAGGGAGTGGCGAGAGGTTGAGCCGACCCCGCCCCTCGAGACGCACTGGGCGGCGAGTGTGATGGGGTTGGACTCAGAGAGCGGCCAGGGGGCGGGCAGAAACGCTTGAGGGGTCTGACCCAGCCGCGAACGTACGGCGCGACTCTTTTTCCCGACCGGAGGGTCAGGAACGGCGGTGCGTCGAGGAGGAAAACCTTCTCCTTGTCGCGAATCTCAGTAGGATTCAACCAAAGATGGCGTTCAGCGGCGACTAATCCAGCCATTGAGCGCCCCACCGCGCAAATCCGTGGCCATGCGGAGCTCCTTAACAGCCTCGGGCGTAACCCCGCCCCTCGCCCATTTCTTTAAAGAACGTCAGCTTGGAGGGCTTGGAGAATGGCCATCTTATGGAGGGCCAAGCCAGCCTGACTGGCCGCTACGTAGGACTTACCGATTAAAGCGGAAGTGGTCCTACACGGCTTAGAAGGGAGGAGGGGGCGAGACTTCCAAGTGTATGCTGAAGACGGAGAGAGATGAGAGGCTAATGTGTCCTTGAATGGCAGAATAACCGCGCTCCACAGAACCAACGAGGTTGGTGAAGTCAGCGGCTGCCACGTTAGTAAGGCGGGAGGAGAAAGGCTATTTCCAGGATCTGGAGACCTCGTTGTGCAGATCGCTGAAAAACGGCAGTTTCCTTCTCACCGTACGATTAGTAACAGCACCACTTAAAAATCTCTCATCGAGCTTGGAAGATTGCGATTCGTGGGACTCTTCTGGCCAATCGATCGCAAGCTTCTCGGTCGCACGCGAAAGCACGTCAACAAGCTCGGAGTAGGCCGCAGAAGGCCGCGCTTCCTGGCCGCTAGGCGGAGAGCGTCATCCAACGGAACGGGCCCGAAATCCTCGGAGTCGGACGCTGTCATGAGCAAAATATCATCCAGGCCGAAAGAAACGGTTTCACGTGCTTCCGGGTTGGGCATCATGTAATCGTGCGCGTATACAAGCGGAGCTTGGCCGCGCGCGCGCTCGGGAGAGGAAGTGAGAGAAGGGAAATCGTCCCGCTCGCACACAATATCCTCGCGCTCAACATCCGAATCCCAGGCCGCGGATCCGAGTGAGGCCTGGGCCATCTCGGGTGCGCGGCGGGGAAAAACGGGGTGCCTGAACCGCCTCGCGCATGTGGGCGAGGCCCATGCATTTAACACACTTATCTGGGGAGAAGATGGCGCGCGCGCGCCAGTATAGCTCAAAGGTGATGAGCTAGAGGGGCGGCGCTGCACCATCATCCAATGAATTGGCGTGATTCTATAAGGGCTTCAGACAATCGGCACGCCCAGGGGCGTACCCCATTTGCGTCATTAAGCAGCGTCGAGTGAACCTATGAAAGAGAACTTTATTTTTAAAGAGAGTCCCCACAAAGATACAGAACCAGAAGAGTGTGAGTGTGTGTGAGTGTGAGTGTGTGTGTGATTAGGGGTAAAGATTTTCTTCCTTCCAAAACACAATTAATTAACATTAAAAAGGCTAATGCTGTGAGCTTTCACATATAGAGGGGAAATAAATATATGTTTTATGTTTAAGTTTTATGTGAAAAAAAAAATCATTATAGCAACTACATTACCAAAACAACAATATACTGTAAAAGACTAACATAAGGAACAACTAGGCCTAAGTAGCATTTTCTGCACATCTAAGAGGAAAAATACACTGTTAACCTTTATTAAATAAACAATCTTTTTTACAGTAAGGCAATGTGAAATGCTGGAGTGAAGCACACTTATTGTTGAATGGTGGGCTTGATCATGAAGACTAGACATGTGGTCCCGCTCATATAAAATTACATTTTGTGATGATCTAATTTGTAATAGTTCTTAAAGGCCCCACTAACCTTGAATCAATAAAATCACTTTACTCTTTCTGTTCATTTCGCAGTAGAAATGCTACCTCAACATGGGGTGTTGTCGTAACACTAGCCATGTTTCCATTACAGATTTGTGCAAAACGTTTGCAATATTTTCTAATTGTCGATAAAAATCTATAGTGAAATGACAGCGTTTCCATGCGACTTCTGTTTTTTTTCCTCTCGCGATAAGTCATTCCAAAAATTATGCCACGTATGTTGGGTTTATGTATATCCCAGCCACCGCACTGGCCGTTATTATTAATGGAAGGAGACCCTTTGGAAGAGGCCACATATGGGGTGTTTGTGGGTGTTTCTCCCTCATACCTGCAAGATTCAAGATTCAAGATTCAAGAGTTTTATTTGTCACATACACAATTATATACAGAATATATAACTGGCAGTGAAATGTAAACTGGTCCGCTCCATAGACAGTGCAAATAACAGTTACAAGAAACACAAGGAGGAAATTAAAAATAGAAATTGATTAAAAATAGAATAAGAAGTACTCAACATAGAATTATAAGTAATCAAGTAAAAGATAAAATAAATAACTGGTTAACATAAAATATATATATATAAAGTATAATGTGCAAAAAAAATAGGTATGATGTAATGTGCAAACAGAAGTATCAAGGTCTTGATCATTTGTGGCATTTATTTGTTGTTTAGAATCCAGTATTCCTGTAATTCTCTTGTCTTTTATGAGTTTAATAAAGAACTCTGTCTTGTCTTCTGTCCAAACATACCGTCATCTGTAAAGAATGATCGACTTGTACGTATGCCAGGTGACCTGTAAACGCAGTTTTGCGAAAATGTCCTTTTTCGAATTGCCTGAAAACCAGCATAAAAATTTTTGGGCAAGTTTTAATGTGCGCATTTTGATAGGTAATGGAAACACAGCTACGGTTGCTTTGCTTGAGCAGGCACTGTGAAACAGGCCTAGATATTTATAGGCCTCGTTCTTCCCGATTAAAAAGGCCTGGTGTTGGAAGACTTATTTTCTGTGGTGTCACTCTCTTGAACAGGATGACTGACCATTGACGGACTTTCAGTGTTACCCAAAAACACACTGTTTTCGGTGGTGACATCGTCACTCTTCTGCACATGATAAGTGGCTGTAGGTGTGGATTGACCTTTGAGTGGTTTAGAGGTGGGACAATACAGCTTATATAGAAGCATCACATTAACTACAAGAAGGATGGAAGAGATAATGCCAAGAACTATGGTGAGCGTCTTATAAATAGTGGGAGCTTCATTGTAGTTGGTGTCTGTTTGGTTTCTTGGACTGGAGCGTTTCTCTGTGTGAATCAAAGAGTAGATTGCTTTTTAAGAGTGAAAATAAGGTGCAAAATTCATCAGATTGTAGTAATTAAAATATGTAATATTTGACCCTATCATGCAAATTACAAATTAGATTAAAATTGCCTTTCCCAGTCTTACCATTCACAAGTAACAGATAGGCGTTTCCTTTAGTCGTTCCATCATCCAGTAGGCAACGGTATATTCCTGCATCTGTCTTGCGAACTCCAGTGATGGTCAAAGAAAGATCACCGGTTTTAAAGCAGTTCTGCTCCAGAGATACTCTTCCCTCGTAGCCTTTGCCAGTGTTCATGGATACATCTTTTTTATAGTACAAAACGCTTTCATTGTTATGCAGCCACATCACGTCATTGGCACTGACTGCATAACACTTGAGGGTGATGTTGTCCATCTCTGCCACATCCACATTTAGTGCATCTGAAAGAGAATATTTTAAATCAAAATCAAACGCTGATTATGCACACACATCCACTCAAGTAACTTACAGGAATCAGTGAATACTTACCTAAAACATCCAGTTTAAGTGAATCTGTAACCTCATCACAGACGAACACATAGAGCCCCAGGTCAGTGTATTTGGCTGAGTTGAGTAGCAGGTGGTTTTCTTTACATGTGAATTCTTCAAGAAAACCCTTTTCAATCAGGCAGTTCTGGTTTTGGTATTTTCTAGCAATAGTTGCAGCTGTGGGGAAAGACTTTCTCCATTCAGCTCTCTCACAGCTGCTGGCATTACCGGGGAATGTATATGGTGTTTTAACTAACACAAAATCAGATTTAATACCGTGGAAAGATGCTTCTGAAACAAGAGAAGAGACAGTTTAATGATCTCTCTCTCTCTCTCTCTCTCTCTCTCTCTCTCTCTCTCTCTCTCTCTCTCTCTCTCTCTCTCTCTCTCTCTCTCTCTCTCTCTGTGCGTGTGTATGCGTGCGTGTGTGTAAGAAATTACCTACCATCCAAATGACCAACCAAATGCATAAGTAGGAGAGCCAGTTTCAGGGTATCCGTCATTATGACAATCTACTGGTTCTTCCAGTCAGATTGGAATGTATCCAAGTGCAGTTTATTTAAATTGATGTCATAAAACATTCAAAATAAACGACAATTAATGACCAGGAAACAAATGGCAGAAAGCCGGTCTTCTTCTTTTGAGGCTTTAATGGCGTATTTAACAAATGGTGCATTACTGCCATCGACTGGTATGGAGTGTGGATCAGAATGCCACATTACCCTTCCCTTTTCATATCATGTCCCATAAAATGTTATTTTAAGATATTTAAAAAGAAAACGATAACACTAATTTTCTGAGTTATTTGGTAGAATATCTAGTTTAAATTGTATTTATATTTTAAAATTGTCTTTAAAAAAGATTTTGTATCAGAATCCTTCTTTAAGCCTCATATTTCTGAAAGTGGAGCATACTGTTTCTTCTGTTTCATTGTTTCTCCTTGTCCACAGTATTTACACCTTCCTGTATTGTTTCCCCATTTTATAAAGTGTACTGTTTAGTCTTTTTTGTGTCCAAATCATTACCTTGCTATTATCTAATCTCTCCCACTTTCCATTGAACTCTGTAAAACCACCATCCTGTCCTCTCTTCCTCCCATTGTTTTTGCCACCTTTCCTTCGATCTATTATTACTGATGCCCTTTATTTCCATCTTGCATAGGTTAACTGATAAATTGATGTAGGCTTTTTCTCTTTGTGGCTCCGCTGCAATTATTTTATTTATTTATTTATTTATTTTTTGGATACCAATATGTCCTGGTACCAATAAAAATACTACTCTGTAAAACTACTACTCTGTCACTGATGTCATTAATGAACAAATAAGCCTACACCTCCAGCTGAGACTGAATGTGGGTCGCCGTATGCAGAGCTATGGCATATAACACAGTGCTGCACACAAGGCTGTTGCTCCTTCATAACAGCTTATTTTGTGTAATATTTCTCACAGAATTCTGCTTGTTCTAAATCAGATACAGATAAAGTAGCACAGTGAAAATTACATTTATATGAATGCATTAGTGAGAGAGCGATTGTGTGTGATTTAATTCTACCTGGCAGCATCTCTCTACTAATAGTGAAGCTGTGGGTTTTAGTTACGAGTTGAGCATAGAGGACTTGATAGTACAATCTCTTTGAATAATCTGCACTTTCTTAACATCTTGATTGGGTAGGGGTAATCACTTCATGGGGGTCGTCAGGTGGGCACCCCCCTTTCTTGGTGTTTCGTTGATAGGCCCACGACACCTTCGAAGGACTCAACAGCAACACATGGCATCCCAGGTGTGCTCCCTTCTGCTTTTACCCCTCTCTGTCCTTTTTCAAGCCCATTTGGGATTCTTCCTTTTTAACCACAGCCAGTTGCTGCTTTGCTCAGCAGCCTCTGACAGCTTGTTGGAAGGCCTGTCCTCTGACTCCCAACCCCTTCAATAGCCTAGTTGTGGCTGTGGCTAAATAATCTCTGCAACCAATCTCTACTGGGATCAACTGGGTTCGCCAGCCCCATTGTACTACTTCAGGCTTTTACGTTCATTCACCTCACCAATTGTAGCCTCCCATGGCACAGTTAGTTCCACAATGAACTGGGACTTTCAGGAATTGCCATTTGTCTCAACAGGAATTCCCAGTTCTCTCAGAACCTGATTGTGCCTCCAGGTGTAATGACATTGGGAAAAACTTGTTTTGCAGCCGACAAGGATGTGCCTTAATGTTGCTGGGGTTTGACAGAGAGGACATAATGGATCTTCTTCAGTCCACTGGTTTAGGTTCTTTGGTGTAGGAAGAACATCATAGGTGTCTCTGATGATGAAGCTCAGTCTGCTTCTATCCATCTCCCAAAGATCCTTCCAGGTGAGCTTATGTTTCTCCAGGTTTTCCCAGTTAGTCCACAGTCCCTGTTTGGACTGCGAGACTGCATTTATGCATCTCTCTGCCTCCTGCTGCCGAACCTCGGCTACTGCTAGCTTTCTTCTCTGGACGGATGTTGCCTTGTACTATATGGGCCGGCTTGTTCCAAGTTCAAAACCCCCTCTTCCCTGCTGCACCTGTCCTACAATGTCTCCATGCCTGAGATCGGTTTTTGCTTGATGGATATGGCCTTAGTCGTGGTCCACTTCCTCCCAGTTGCCAGTCTGGGAGCAGCCGCTTATTGCCGCATCTTGAGACTCGGTCAAGGTCATGTCCAGTCTCACTTTGGTACATTTGTACAACATGGGAGTCTAAGCCACTTCTTGATATAATAGCTTATAGTTTCTCCAGTTTCTCAATTTTGTAAATGAGGACCTCGTAAGCTGTTAGAGGCCACATCACACAGGAGCAATCCGAATTTTAGGCAACAGAGTTCCAGCTACACCTTGCCAGGAAGCAAGGTATTGCTTATGCTAACAAGGCAAAGCACTCTGGTCTGAGTCCTTGAGGCTTGCGTTGTACCATCACCCTTAGCTCTTTATTGACATTTCCAGCACTGTCAGGATAGGTGTTTCATCAATGTAAAATCTCTGGTCTACGAGTTTTTCCTCTAACCATGGATATGCTTCTGGGTTTGCTAGGTTTTAACTTAATCTGTGCCCAGGTTATGTTGGCATGAAGCTTTTCCTGTAGACATTTAATCCATGCAATGGTTGAGGTCAGCGTGGTCATGTCCATCCATGCAGATGTTCTCTTCTTACAACCCATTTGGAAGCTTGAATGATCAATGAGATAAATCAAGAGATAAATGCCAGAGCTTTTCAGTTTCTAAGCTATTTTATAGGTAAATCACAGAACAGTGTTGACGGTATTTCTGCACTACTGAACTGTAGGTGCAGTGCATTAGTTTTGTCTCGTCAGTTATATTTAGGGATGGCTGACGCGAAACTGGCGTTTTGACGCTGTGTCGAGATCCCGAAGCGCAGATGTTTCGAAACACTGCTCCGAACTGTGATTCGACACACCCATGTCACGTGACTACCGCTAAATGAAGCGCCGAAGTGTTTCATCAGGTGCGCCTGTCGAAACTGCTTTGATTGAAAGGCGGAACAAACCACACAGTCACACATCTGTATGAACCTCATTCCCCTCGGTTTAAAAGTAAAGTTAATCCATTTTCACCTCATGGGTTTTGTGAGAGGAGATACATTTTGTGATATAAGGGAGATTTATAGTGTGCTTTGGTTAGTTATATTTAGGCTAGATTTAAATTAGATATATTGACTGATAGGTATAGACAGTGACAGATACTTAGGATAGATATAGGCTAGTGACACATTCATATAGGCAAAGTTAGATAGTGACAGACAGCACAGCATAAGATATATAATTATATAGATTATATAGATATATATTCATAGGTGATATACAGATGGAAGCTCCACATAAGAGATGCCGTTCATCTGTGGTGTGGGAGCATTTCCATTTGGAAATAATACCAAATAAAGTGAGATGTATGATTTGCAACAGTAGAAGTGAAAAGATACCTCAAGGGTGCATTTTTGCCCAGAACGCATTATCCATTAATTTATTGGAAAGAGAGAGCAATAAATTGCACTTACTTGTATGTACTTGCTAAAAAAATATTTGTGCATGCCAGCAACATGTGTCTCTTGTGAGAGGATTTTTTCAAAGGCTGGAGAAATTTTATGTAAAAAAAGAAGTCGGTCAAGTCCTTCAACAGCAGAGAAATTTATATATATTTTTTTAATAAACATGTAATGTAGCAACTGTGACACATTTATTGTATTTATTTTATTAATCTTCATTTTTCATGACAAAAACAACAACAAGGAGGCTACAGGTTACAAAACCAAGTAGTTGTCAGACAGATGTTAAAAACTATTTTTTTTTTTTACATAGATCACTGTCAAGGTTATTTCAGATCAATACATGCAAGTGACCACTAGATGGCATAACGGAGACGGGTGTCGTGTGTGGTTTCGAAGCTCCGGCACATTTGCTTCAACTGTTATAGTGAAAAAGGGTGAGGACAAGTGATAGCGAGGCTCCGGAGCTTGTGTTGAGCAAAAAGGGGCGTTCCAGATGAAGCCCCGATTCGAGGCTTGTATAATTTCCGTGAAAATCACGTGACGATGACAAACGAGGCCTCGGTTTCTGTTGAATACGTCATTGCTTCATTCTGAGTATCGCTTCCTGATAAAAGTGTTTCGAAACCTCGCGCCTCTTGTGGTGTGTTAGTGGTGTTGGTTGGACGTAGTAGCGAGAAGTAGTGAGTAGTAGCGTGATTGTAGTAGCATAGTTATCATTGTATATCATAGCTTGTATTATATTTTATATTGCATTATACTTAGTTTAGTAGATTATTCGAGTAAATTATACATAGTTCAGTAAATTAGCCTATATCTAGTTGTAATACCTATAATACGTAATTGTGTGTGTGCGTGTGTGTGTGTGTGTGTGTGTGTGTGTGTGTGTGTGTGTGTTTCATAATAATATATTATAATAATAATAATAGCAATAATATATATTTTTATAATATATATTTTTTAGCTATTATTATTATTATTATAAGACAAGACTGTATTAGGGAAACCTTAGAAAATTGGTCTAGTGCAAACGTTATAGGCTAACCTAGAGGCCTTTTTGTCCTCCTTACAATGGAGCCAGCAAGAAAGAGGAGAACTAAATAAAAACCAGTACACACTTTTCTCATCCCTGTTGCAGTTTGCTGTTCCACAATCCCAGTTCCATAAGCACTGCACTATTGCACTCCCAATCAGCACTGCACTCACAATACTTTATTTACAATCATTTTGGGCATTCACTGTCATCACTAACCCAAAGAAATACTGAATAGTTGAACACAAAGTTGTATGTTTGTGTGAGTTATGAGTTACATTGCTTTGCACAGCAGGTGTCACTGGGGAGCATACTGTTTCATAAGGCTTCAGGGAAATGAACCTTTTGGTGAACCAATGCGTTGGAAAGCCTCAGTGGTTCAGGAAGCCTCATTTGGCCATCACTAGTGAGGACTCATGTGCAGCAATAAGAATAATTTATTATAACAAAAAGAAACATAAACACAAAACAAAACCCATGATGGGGCAAAACACAATCAACATAAATATAAACTCAAACATACCAAATGAGAATCACAAGGAAACAGGAGACGTAGACAAGACAACAATCTGACATAAAGCTTATAAATCTGCTTATAAAGGGGACAAATCAAGCAGGGAATGAGGGAACACAGGTGGGGCAAATGAAACCAATTATCAGATAACGAGGGGGAGGGATCTGGGAGAGACACTAGCACAAGGCCCAAAATAACAAAACACGCATGTGCTACACAAGACAGGACAGACATGTGACAAGTTTAGAACGAAGATTAATTTACGTGTACAATAAGCTGTTTAAAACGTGAAATCACCCTATCAATTTTGAATATCCAGAAGGTATAATCAAAAATGTCTTGTGGAGCATTTTTTAGCATGATGATCTGAAGCTGATTAGGTTAAAACAACCATGAGAACTGACAGAAGAACAGGGGTTCAGTTCTTCAGCTCACCACAACAAACACACAAGCAACGTAGAAAGTTTGTTATATTTTGATGCACATCCATGTTAGTGGCTCCACACTTCTGTATTTCATATCTGACAGGAACTGATGGGCAGATTGATCTTGATATTAAAATGTTTTGTTTGCTTAGACAAAATTCAGACATTGAGCTTTTTCCTTTGAAGATCGGTCTTCTGATAATAGTATCATCAATAATAATTGTTCTCTTATCCAGCTATATTTATTGTTTTTATATAATTAAAAATAATGTAATAGTAGGGAATAGCGTGATGTTGAGAATTCCAGCAATTAGGCACACATCCAAAGAGAAAGAGTGGCTATCCCATCAGACAGCTATGGAAAGCCATTTAAACATTTATTGTTTGACACTAACCGAACTCTATTTTTTATCTGACTGATAGAATCCTTAACTCTTTCCCCACCAGAGTTGTATCATTTGCATGATTTTGAATAACTGATAATGACCATTTCTCCCTTTCTTGCTCCTTTCAGAGGACAGAAAGCTGTTTGTTGGGATGCTGGGAAAGCAGCAATCGGATGAGGACGTGAGGAAGATGTTTGAGCCGTTCGGCAGCATCGATGAGTGCACAGTGCTGAGAGGACCTGACGGCACCAGCAAAGGTCTGTTAACAAACACACACACACACATCCGTGGGAGACCGTGTGTTAACAAACACAAACTGATGTTTCTGTTGATTTCACAGGTTGTGCGTTTGTGAAGTTCCAGAGTCACTCAGAGGCCCAGTCTGCCATTAACAGTCTTCACGGGAGCCGGACTCTGCCTGTGAGTGTACACTTGTCTCTCCTCTTTCCTCTCATTGTCTCCTCCTCCTGTCCTGTCAGCTGTTATCTCTGTCTGTCTGTTTGTCGACAGGGCGCCTCCTCCAGTCTGGTGGTGAAGTTTGCAGACACAGAGAAGGAGCGAGGTGTCCGGCGCATGCAGCAGGTGGCCTCGCAGCTCAGCATCTTCAGTCCAGTGACGCTCAACTTTAACGCATATAATGCCTACACACAAGCAGTGAGTAAACACACAGCAGAGAAATAATTTAATACAAATATTTGGTAACACTTTATTTTACAGTGTCCTTGTTACATTTGTAACATGTACTTAACATAGTAATAAAACTCTGTAGTAAATACATGTTGTTAATTAATATTACTCAGTACTTAAATATATAATTACAATATAACAATGACACTAAAAAATAGCCAAATATTTTTATAATTATAATAAATCTTTTCCTTTACTAGATGTGCCAGTGACAAATACATTTTAAAGTACAACGGCCCTATTTTAACAATTTGGGCGCATGGTCTGAAGCGAATGGCGCAGGAGCACTTAAAGCGTGTCAGAATCCATTTTTGCTTGTTTGGTGACATAAAAAACAGTTGGCTTGCCAGGCGCGTGGTCCAAAAGGGTTGTACCTATTCTCTTAATGAGTAATTTGGGTGTAATGTGCAATAAACCAATCAGAGTCTCATCTCCCCTTCCCTTTAAAAGCCAGTGGAGCTTGCACCATGGGGATTCCCTATTTACATGGCAGAATTTGTGAGCGGAAAGAAGGAACGCTTCTCCAGAGAGGAATCCTTTTATTTTTAATATTTAAAAATGTTTGTGTGCTGCTTTGTCCCTGTGCACCTGCCTATAGGCACATATTACTAACACACCCTTTAAATAACACAAAGAATACCGCAGTCGTTTTCAGTTCCTCAAAACAGCAACGCCCCAACAATGCGCCTGAACACACCGTGTTTTCCGACCAGCACGCCCACGGTGAACAGATGGGTGAGAGTGCATTTGCTATTTAAACGTGACACAGGATTTGAAAATGATAACTGCGTCAGGCTGAAACTAGCAAAAAACACTTGCATCGTGCCTGCCATCGCATTGAGCCGGGTGTACGATAGGGCCCTAAATATTCCACACATTCTCTCCATGTAGCAAATTGATCACATAAAAGCTAAATTCTTAATAATTATAATAGAATTAGCAAAATACTGTTAGTTTAATACTCAGTAATTATTTAAATGATTTATGTTTATTCCTCTGTAAGTATATAAATACTATGGAAACTTGTTTTCGTCTCTGAATAAAAAAAGGTAATAGCAACTTTTTATTTTTACAATTCTGACTTTTTTTCTTGCAATTGCAAGTTTACATCTGGCAAATTTGACTTTTTTTATCAGAATTGTGTGATATAAACTCTCAACTGTTTGTTATAAAGCCAGAATTGTAAGAAATAAAGTCAAGTCTTTTTTTCCTCAGAATTTGACTATTTTTGGAGTCAGAATTGCGAGAAAAAAGTTAGAATTACGAGATAGAAAGTCAAATTTGTGTGATATAAAGTCGGAATTGTGTGATATAAAGTCGGAATTGTGTGATATAAAGTCAGAATTGTGTGATATAAAGTCAGAATTGAGTGATATAAAGTCAGAATTGAGTGATATAAAGTCGGAATTGTGTGATATAAAGTCGGAATTGAGTGATATAAAGTCGGAATTGTGTGATATAAAGTCGGAATTGAGTGATATAAAGTCGGAATTGAGTGATATAAAGTCGGAATTGAGTGATATAAAGTCGGAATTGAGTGATATAAAGTCGAATTGAGTGATATAAAGTCGGAATTGAGTGATATAAAGTCGAATTGAGTGATATAAAGTCGGAATTGAGTGATATAAAGTCGGAATTGAGTGATATAAAGTCGGAATTGAGTGATATAAAGTCGGAATTGAGTGATATAAAGTCGGAATTGAGTGATATAAAGTCGGAATTGTGCGATATAAAGTCGGAATTGTGCGATATAAAGTCGGAATTGTGCGATATAAAGTCAGAATTGTGCAATATAAAGTCGGAATTGTGTGATATAAAGTCGGAATTGTGTGATATAAAGTCGGAATTGTGTGATATAAAGTCAGAATTGTGTGATATAAAGTCGGAATTGTGCGATATAAAGTCGGAATTGTGTGATATAAAGTCGGAATTGTGTGATATAAAGTCGAATTGTGTGATATAAAGTCGGAATTGTGCGATATAAAGTCGGAATTGTGTGATATAAAGTTGGAATTGTGTGATATAAAGTCGGAGTGATATAAAGTCGAAATTGTCACTGGGGTTTTAGCTTGCAAATGAACTGAAGACTCAAGTACATGTTGGACTGTGTTAACTCGTTCCTCTCTCTCTGTCGCAGCTGGTCCAGCAGCAGGCTCTGGCGGCACAGTCCGCCTACCTGTCTCCCGTTGCAACAGTAGCAGCGGTGCAGATGCAGCAGATGGCAGCACTCAATGCAAATGGACTCATAGCCACACCCATCACCCCAATCACATCCTCTTCTGGTAATTACCACCATGGGCAGCATTACAGCAGAACGACTTGTGATTGAGGAAATAGATCAGCATGCCATTTCTAATATAATGTTACTTTACAATATTAACAATTAAATAATGTATTATAGTTTAAATCAGGGGTTTTCAAAGTCTAAGACAACGGGCCTCCCTTTTGACACAACTTAACCAATGGCTCCCTCCCCTCCTCCCCTTTTGGGTTTAAGCTCTGAATTTGAAGGCTTTGAATCGGGAGGTCTCAGAAATCGCTCCATTGTAGGCTATTAATACGCATATACCTGTATTGGCGGGCTTGCCAAACAAAAGCGAATTCACATCTATGGCAATTTTATCTTATTATTTTTTGTATCGTTTAAATAAAAACATTTTAATATAGAAAAATATAGAAAAATTTTAATATGCCAGGGGCATGCTCTGGCACCCCCCAGGGGAGGCGCACCCCACACTTTGAAAACCCTGGTTTAAATTGATATAAAATGCAATTATCTGAACTTTAGAGTGCCTTGTTTACCCATTTATGAAGACCTTAAGTGCATCTTTGTATGTAATTTCATAATTATTGACATAATAACATAGTAATTATGTCAATTGAAATATGGTTCAAGTGTACTACTAAATACTGAAGCATTTATGGTCAACTAAGATATACTTAAATATTGTTTAACTAATCATGAAAGTGTACTCTCTTTAAGTGCATTTAAAGGGTGAGTCCACCCAAAAATGAAAATTATGTCATTAATTCCTCGCCCTCATGCCGTTCCAAACCCCGTAAGACCTTTGTTCCTCTTCAGAACACAAATTAAGATATTTATTATGCAATCTGAGACCTCTCTGACCCTCCATAGACAGCAACGTATTTGCAACTTATGATAGTAAAGCAGGCTAAAAGACATCATTAAAATAGTCCATTCAACTACAATGGTTCAACCTTAAAGGGTTACTTCAGCGATTAGCATTAAGCTTTGTAAAAGTAGAAACCCAGGAGTATATTCAAATTATCGTACTTTCCCCCCTCATATGACCCTGAGATGAGAGAATTATGTATTTTATTTCTGGAAAAATTCCTCCGATGACGCAAATATCGCCATTTTGCGTCATCAGAGGAGTTTTTGTCCAGAGGCTGAAGACTACAGCCAGCAGGAGGCGCTATTTCCACATGTTTTCAACATCACACTCACAGAACTCGGCTCGGGAGCTGCGGAGATTCATGTAAACGGAGCGGTGGAGACCAAAGTGAGTGTTTTAACTTTTAAAATGAACTTCCTATGAAAGTTAAGCTTCCAAAGACATGAACTGAACACGCGCCAGACTGAACACAATGCGGCCGCAGCCACGAATCCCGCGCTTACCTCAGCTCATGTGATGAATATAATCCGATCCTGCTGCGTTTGTGCCGTGACACTCAATCGACTCACTCATATTGAACAGACACGTTCAGTTTTTAATTGAAGTGTCTCTAACTGAACTGATTTTATGAAAATGAACACGGTGGGCAAGTGATCCAGTAATCCTGTAGCCGACTAGCCGTGCCTAGAGTAGGGCAGTGAAGCAGTGCATTCTGGGAATTGTTGTCTTTGATCCCCATGAGACAAAAATGCATTTTCTGTGTTTTCTCAGTCTAGAATGCACCAAATTCAAAAATAATTTCACATTTCTACTACATTAATGACCCAGTTTAAATACAGATTCATCTTCCCAGCGCTGAAGTACCCCTTTAATATTATTAAGCGACAAGAATATTTTTATGTGCAAAAACAAACAAAAATAATGACTTTATTCAACAATCTCTTCTATTCCCTGTTATTACACTATTTGCGTAGTAAACACTGCGCAGCGCTTTTGAGTTCTACGTCAGGCTCACACTATTGGCTGGATCCTGCGTCATCATCATGCGCATGTGTCGTGGTGGTCACGTGAACAGCGTCAGCCAATGGCGAGCCAGCGTTCTGACGTAGAACTCGGAAGAGCTGCGCTGTGTTTACTACGTCAACAACGTATATTAGCGTTTTTTTTTTTATATACTTTTAAGATTTTAATACAATACAAGTGCACATTCAGTACAATTAAGCACACTTCTTTTTCACAAGGGTCTTTATGAAAAGCGCTCAGTGGCCCTGTTCCAAATTTAAGTGATATTCACTTACAAGGGCTTAGGGTTTAATTTAGGACAGAGCCAGTGTTCAACGCTCTTGTCATTCATAACTCCTCACTGGTCTGTGATTGGCTACAGGTGCAAACACTCCACCCACTATTACGGCAACTCCTGTGTCGGCTCTGCCTCCACCAATTGGAGTGAACGGCTATAATACTGTCCCAGCAACAACCAATGGACAGCCAGTATCGGAAATCTACACCAATGGTCTTCATCCATATCAAGGTGAGAATCCCTAATGCTTGGTCAAAGGTTGAATTAACAACACCCTAGCAACTGCATATCAAACACCCACAATCCTCTTACATCATGGCGGTGAGTTTTGCATGGACAGGAATCTGTCACATGTATTCAAAAAATGAAAAATGCTTTGTCTGTCCAGCCCAGAGTCCAGCTCTTCAGTTAGATCCGCTCCAGCAGGCGTACGCGGGCATGCAGCATTATACAGGTGACTGAGCTGCTGCATCTCTCATGCACAATGCTTTGTGTCAGATCAACTTTTGTCTTTCTGTATCAGCGTGAGTCAAACTCTCTGTGTTTCACAGCAGCCTACCCGACTGCATATGGACTGGTCAGCCAGCCGTTTCTACAGCAACCCACCCTGGTTGCCCAGCAACAACCCCAGCAACAGAGAGAAGGTGATCTAATTTCCTGTTAAAAAAAATAACATACTCGCTGCGTTCCAAATCGCATAACGTATAGTACGCACTTAATTTGGTTTAAAAACAGACTGCTGAAAAATATGTTTTATATAGTATGAATGTGTGTAGTTTGAATAAAAGTCGGGTGCACTGCATCTGCCATGTGGTCATTTTCATGTGACTTACAGCGTCAGTTGTGTCACTTCACCGCTATTCACAAATTCTCTTCTGCGGCCTCATGGGATAGTGTCTATTGAATTGGTACTTTTTGCCTACTGTTTTATAAACACTATGTACAGTATATAGCAAGGAAGTACTAGATTTCAGACACAGCAAGTTAATCTGTAACCTTGTGAAAAAGAAGTACACTTTAGCATACTTTTAAGTATTTATTATGAAAATATACTTTACAGCAACATACCTAAGTGTGAACTGAATGTATTGTTTTCAGACACTGAAATGCATGTTAACTGTAATTAAATAAAAGTGTATCACAGTTTCAGTTTATATTAAATGCAGTTACCTGGACTTTAGAGGGCTTGACCCATTTAACCTCCTTAAGAATTTAGTATTTTTTCTTGTTTAAAACATAAGAAACAAACGGAAAAATATTTTATAAAAAAAACATTATATTTTATTCATATGTCCTTGTAAGTGGACACCGGGACTCATGACATACAGTATATAGGCAAAAACAATGGGATTTTTTTTACATTCACCAATTAATTTTCAGGTGTCAGGATTTTTTATAACCAAACTTTGTTTAAAGATGATTCTCAACTATGTCATGAAAGATATAACGGAATGAATTGATATATCATTTTACTTGATGCAATATGTGGGTAAAATAGCCATACATGAGTCTTCCCATTCAATGCAATGTAGTCTCTAATTTGCATATTAATGTGTTCTTGGAGCAACATGTAATTAAAGAATAAGTGTAATAATGGGAGTAATAGCTGGCAACATTTTAATAATAATGTCTAATATTTTATAGAAATATTGATATGTAATTTATTTTCCTATATGCACTTGTTGTGTCACCTAAAATGCCTGATAAATATTATTTAAGTCCTGGTGTTCTCTATTGAGGACATAAATGCCCTGTTTTGAACGTCATATTTTGATTAGAAACCCCAGAGCATTTTCCTGAGATGTTGATTTATAACAAACAATTAGAAAATTAGTCAGATTTAAATGATAATTACAAAATATTATCATATTTCCATAGGAGTGCAAAATTTGATCATTCAGTCATTTTTAAAGACCAAGAAGAAGTTGTTGTCCTGGTGAAACCTCAAAACAAATCTCTGAAAAGCCCTGAATGCACTCTAATAAATCATGGGTTGTTTTAACTCAATGTTGGGTCAAATATGGACTAACCCAGCAGTTGGGTTGTTTTAACCCAGCATTTTTTAGAGTGTGTGCTCTTTACTGGACATCCAAACGTAAAACTGTGACATGTATGGTGTCAGAGAAATACACTAAAATATAATGTCCTTATACGAGGACAGTGGCACCCAGGAGGATAAGTAATTAAGTACATATTTATATGTAATTTTAAACTTTATTATGTTAATCAACACATCAAAATAAGTGCACTTCTTTAAATCACGACCAAACATTATTAAAACATAATCATTTAAAACATTTAATTTGATATTATTTTAAAAATGCCCTTAAGTATGTTAAAAAAAACTCTCTTTAAGTGCACTTAAGTGGACTTTTCTTCCATTAATATTATGATATCTGCAGACGTTTTTTCTTTTCAAATTTAATTTTAAGATTTGAAGTACACTACAATTGCACATTCAATACAAGTAAGTGTACTTTACAAGGGTATGGAGTCAAATCATTGGTTTATTAATATTCTTTGCATGTGAGTTGTTTCTCATTATGATCATATCTGTCTATGAAGCTTACATTAAGTCTGATGTGTGTGATGCAGGTCCTGAGGGGTGTAACATCTTCATTTACCATTTACCTCAAGAGTTCACTGACTCTGAAATGCTCCAGATGTTTCTACCGTTTGGTAACGTCATTTCTGCAAAAGTTTTTGTCGATCGAGCCACCAATCAAAGCAAGTGCTTCGGTAAGAATGAGAAAACCTGTGTGTTCATGGTACTAACCTTCAAACTCTGGTGCACAATAGATCGATTTGACTGCACTATTGGATGAGAACAAAGCCTGAACTGAATTGAGCTGAATAATGACCCTATTGCCAGAATAGTTTCATAACTGATGAACTTTGCAACATTGACAGTTATTGGTTACACTTTATTTTAGGGTGTCCATGTTACAGTGTAATTATACATTTAAGTACAGCGTATTATTAATTAACTACATGTACTAGAGTTAAAGTGTGTTTTAGGGTTTGTTGCATGTAATTACGCATAATTAATGGTAATTACTATAGTATATGTAACAAATGTAACAAGGACACTGTAAAATAAAGTGTTGTTTTCCAGTTTTTTTTTCCCATCTGTTTATTAATGTGAAGCTGCTTTGAAACATTGTTTAAGCACTGCATTAATAAATGTGACTTGACTACCACATTTAAGCAACTGCACAGCCACACTGGTGAACACCCACAGCACTCTTGCATCACGGTGGTGAGTTTCACATGGAAACTGAAAATGTTTCTCTTTGTCTTTACTTTTTCTCTCAGGCTTTGTGAGCTTTGATAACCCAGCGAGTGCTCAGACAGCCATCCAGGCCATGAACGGATTTCAGATTGGCATGAAAAGACTCAAAGTGCAACTGAAAAGGCCAAAAGATGCCAACAGACCCTACTGAGACAGAGACCGGTAAGAGAGGACAGGAGGGGAAAACCTTTAGAGAGAGAGATCTACTGTTTATTGAAAGGGAACATGCAAAATGAGGGAAGAATAACAAAAACTGCGAAGATGAAATGAAAGAGAAACAAAATTGTTTTATAAAAGGAGAGGAGGAGGGGATAAAAGGTTTGAGTTCTGCAGGGGTTTATCTGAATAATGATAAACCTCTGCAGAACTCAAACCTCTTATCCCCTCCTCCTCTCCTTTTATAAAACAATTTTGTTTCTTATAAAGGTGAATAGGAATAAAATTATATATCCTCCCTTGTGAAAAAGAAGTACACTTGATCACACATTTAAAAAGAGTACACTAGGGAAATAATATACTTTACATTCAATGCAAAGGGATTCTTTGATTGATTCAATGCGCCACCAGATGCAAAGTATCAAATCATCCTAGGTGTATATGACATTCTTCTTTCAGACAAATAAAATCAGAGTTATATTAAAAATGTCCTGGTTCTTCCAAGCTTTATAATAGCAGTGATTTGTTGCTCCATTTTTGAAGTCAATAAAAGTGCATCTATCCATCATATAACTGCTCCACACGGCTCTGGGGAGTTAATAAAGGCATTCTGAAAGCGAAGCAGTGCATTTGTGTAAGAAAAATATCCATATTTATAACTTTAGTAAGTAAATTATCTAGCTTCCACCAGATCGCCTTCCGTATTCAACTTACGGAAAAAGTGTAGCGCCCACGCCTCTCACAGTTCAAAATGCTTACGCTACGTCTGACGACATTGCACACCAGTTAAGTTTTTTCAGATCAGCTGGAAGATAGATATTTTTCTTACACAAATGCACTGCTTCGCTTCAGAAGGCCTTATTAACCCCCGGAGCGGTGTGGAGAAGTTATATGATGGATAGATGCTTTTATGAGCTTCAAAAACAGAGCAACAATTCACTGCCACCATAAAGCTTGGAAGAGCCAGGACATTTTTTTATACAACTCTGACTGTATTCGTCTGAAAGAAGAATGTCATTTACACCTGATTGCTTGAGGGTGAATAAATCATGGGCTAATTTTAATTTTTGAATGAACTAACCCTTTAAGAGACTAGTTGCAACCCTTTTGGGCCGACCTTTTTTTTCTGACGTTAAACTAGCAAAAGTGGAGCCGGAGCGTCAGATTGTTAAAATAGGGCCCTATGTGTTCAGTCTATACGCGCATAGTGTTTCTTTACAAAATGACACCGCCAACTACTGACCTGGCAGCAGAATACAGCGTTTTTAATCTTCTTTGCTGATCTGGATTTCACAGATTGTTTTGACAATGTTGTTGTCTTTTTAAATGTGCATTTAAGCATATTAAGAAACAGTCATAGTGCTCTCTTTAAATGATTTAAATGGCCTTTTATTTCATTAAAATTATATTATCTGCAAGCACGGTTTTTACTTTTAAGATTTAAGTGCACATTCAGTACGGTTCAGCACACTTCTTTTTCACAAGGTATGTCTTGAATATACCATAGATGAGGACAATAGTCTTTAAATGCTGGGAGATTAAAGCATAAATTAAGAGAAATGATAAATGAGATAAAAAACCTACTAAAGCTGTATATTCTTTTTATAATTTGTTAAAATACTTTCTTGTGTCTCAGCCTAATATGTCACTATAAATAAAGTATAGGTTGATTTCCCTAAAAATTTTTACTTTTTTTGCGCTTTCGAAACTTTTAGTTTGAAACTTTTAACTTTTTGTTTAATCAACACGACCAGCCTGAGTTTGGGGCCAACTATCTGTTTGTCTGAACAGTGGTAGACATGGTATTCTCTCTTTGTATTCTCTCTATGAAAATCACAAACCACACAACAAGGTGCAAAAGGCCAATCATAAATGACGGGAGACCCTGGCTTTGGTTAACCTAGAAACCATAATCCACTACCTCTGAAGTTGTAGTAAGTTGATTGGCCTGTCTGGTTGCTGTTGGCAATTGCCTGTGTTTGGCCACGAGGTAGGCTGCATGTCGTGTTGCCATGGCTATGATGGACTGTTTGATGCATTTGTAACTTTGACTTTTCTGATCAATTACTTTGTGTGCTCGCTCGCTCTTTTTTTTTTTTTTTTTTTAGTTTGATGGAAATTAATTACACCATTAGTAACCCTCTCACTCTTTCTATGATGATTCCTGTAGTGAACTAGTAGTGAACGTTGTGACTGCAGTTTGTTATTGATTTGGTTTATAAAGTGTTTTATTGAGTGCTGTAAATAGTGTACTTATATAGATTAGTGTGTCTTTCATTTGAGTGTAAGACATTAAGATAAATGATATTCAGAATGGATATCATGTAACATAAGATCAAAACTGGAAAATGCAGCTGTGATTAAAGGGATAGTTCACCCTAAAATTGGGTGTATCATCATAAAATCATCATTTACTAGCCCTCATGTTGTTCCAAACCCGTATGACTTTATTTCTTGTTAGGAACACAAAAGAAGACATTTGGAGGAATGTTTATGCTGCTCTTTCCCATAAAATAACCTTCACCTTTATTTCTGTTGTGCTTTATATACCGATTACGCATAACATTATGACCACTGACAGGTGAAGTGAATAACACTGATTATCTCTTCATCACACCTGTTAGTGGTTGGGATGTATTAGGCAGCAAGTGAACATGTGTTAGAAGCAGAAAAAATGGGCAAGCGTAAGGATTTGAGCGAGTTTGACAAGGTCCAAATTGTAATGGCTAGACGACTGGGTCAGAGCATCTCCAAAACTGCAGCTCTTGTGGGGTGTTCCCGGTCTGCAGTGGTCAGGATCTATCAAAAGTGGTTCAAGGAAGGAACAGTGGCAACAGGGTGATGGGCGGCCAAGGCTCATTGATGCACGTGGGAGCGAAGGCTGGCCCGTGTGGTCCGATCAAGCAAACAAGCTACTGTAGCTCAAATAGCTCAAGAAGTTTACATTTATTAATTTAGCAGATACTTTTATGCTGGCGACTTATAACTGAGGAATACGGTTTTGGACATTGCTTAGAGTAGAATAAGCTAGAATAGGGAGGGAATAGAGGAAAATTTTGTTTTTTTTAAGATGAGGTTAGGTGCTCACCGAAGAGATGAGTTTTAAGCTGGTTTTTTTTATGTTGTGATTCAGCATTACGGATGGAGGTGGGGAGATCGTTCCACCAGCAACGAACAGTGAACGAAAATGTTCTGGAGAGTGATTTCGTGCCTCTCTGTGGGGTTCCACGAGCCACCGCTCCTTTGCTGAGCAAAGGTTTCTGGTGGGGATGTAGACTTGAAGGAGCGAGTGGAAGTATGCGGGTGCTGAACCTGTGTGGATCTGTAAGCAAGCATCAACACTTTAAACTTGAGGCGAGCAGCGAGTGGTAGCCAGTGCAGAGTGCCCCCTTTTGGGCTCATTTAAGACAAGATGTGCGTTCTCGGGGCTGTATAGCCGCAGACCAGTCAGGGTGCCCATGCTGACCCCAGTCCGCCACCGAAAGCACCAACAGCAGGCACGTGAGCATCAGAACTGAACCACAGAGCAATGGAAGAAGGTGGCCTGGTCTGATGAATCACGTTTTCTTTTACATCACGTGGATGGCCGTGTGTGTGTACCTGGGAACACATGGCACCAGGAGGAACACATGGCACCAGGGGAACACTTACCTGGGGAACACATGGCACCAGGATGCACTATGGGAAGAAGGCATGCCGGGCAGAGGAAGTGTGATGCTTTGAGCAATGTTCTGTTGGGAAACATTAGGTCCTGCCATCCATGTGGATGTTACTTTGACATGTACCACCTACATAAGCATTGTTGCAGGACATGTACATCCTTTCATGGAAACGGTATTCCCTGGTGGCTGTGGCCTCTTTAGGATAATGGATAATGCGCCCTACAACAAATCAAAAAGTTAGGGCTGTTTTGTCAGCAAAAGGGGGACCAATACAATATTAGGTCATAATGTTATGCCTGATCTGTGTATGTTGCAGATTGTTTAAAAACAGCTACACAGTAACAAACATGAAAATAACAATAAATTCTGCATAAAATTCAGCAGCTGTCAATAGTGTAGTTTTTCAGTCAGTTCAATGTTGATTCAGTTTAATTCAATAACTGTAAAATTCATCAGTATCTCTAGCCCTATTCAATTCAGTTCAATAAGTGTTAATGTTGCAAAATTCATCAATTGCAAGTCTCATCAATATTGATAATATTACAGAATATTAAGTGTCTTTCAAACCCCAAATAAGCATGCTAAAGGTGATTCATAAAACAAAAGCATACACACTAAAATGCTGGGTAAAAACAACCCAATTGCTGGGTCTGTCCATTTTCAACACAACTTGGGTTGTTTTTAACCCAGCATTTTTAGAGTGTACAGGACATGTCAAAACACTTACGCCTTCTGAAGCCAACATTTTGGTCTCAATCATTGGCCGCCACTGGTCGCAATGAATTTTCCACACATTCATTTTTCTTTTTGGGTGAAGTATGTATAATTTTCTGCATTGTGGGTCTGCCTGAGTTTTTGACAGTGATAGTTACAGTAAGTACAGTGCCTGGTGCTGAATGGAGGAAACACGATCAATACAGGAATTCTGGGGATAATGCAATAAATATCACAGATCAACGAACCACATTTATATATTCATTCGTACTTCCAAAAAGCTGTTCAGTGCTTCAGCAAATCCCCAGAATTCCTGTTGCAACTTAGCCTGAGAGTGATGCATGTTGGCTGCAATGAGAAGCACACATAAGTTAATCTAATTGCACACACACACATTCAAACACATGCACATATAATCATCCCAACATTGCAAGATGATATGATCTCCAGAGCACTCATGCAGCAGGCTTGAGCTCATGACTTGCATGGACAGTGTGTATGTGTTTGCGTGTGTAAAAGCACATTGATATGGCATATCTGAGATGTTTGACTGCTGGTCTTCTGAGGCTGTGAGTAGATTTCTTTAGGTTTTTGGCCCTTTCACCTGCTCAGTGCTGAAGTGTGTAATTTTTAATTTTTAAGTCTTAATACTTTCTCATACCTCAGATTAATATGAAGAGACCCTTAAACTGACCCACACCACCACACCTGTCCCTAACTTTACCCTAATCCTACCTCAATATCAGCAAAAGATACAATACAATATGAACACAATAGATTCATTGCATTTATTGTTCATTATTATTCATTTTTGATTGTAAGTACACAGTAGTTAAGGCCACCTAATATAAAGTGGGACCGTGTACATAAATATAAAAATACCTACAGGATTCCGGTGGAATCCAGTCCCGTAGATGGATCCATTTCCTCACTAGGGGAAGCGTTCATTTTTTTTCCGTGTGTAAATTCCGTCATTTTAATAGCGAATCCGCCACCTCTGGCTTTTAAAGGGAATGGGAGATGAGACTCTGATTTTTTTTATTGCACGTTATGCACAAAACACACCCATGACTCATTAAGAGACTAGGGACAACCCTTTTAGACCATGCAGGCCATTTTTCCCGTCGTTAAACTAGTAAAAGTGGATTCAGACTAAGTACACTTGTTCGGAGCGCTTTAGACCATGTGCACTTAGTCTGAATCCACTTTTACTAGTAAAACGTTGATCATTGTAACCCGCCTAGCAGCCAATGCTGTGAGTTTGGGGTGGAAACATATGTTTGTCTGTTTGTTTTGAGGAAATGTTTCGAAATCTTTTGCATTTACATTTGGTGACAAAATTACACACTTCACTCTAAAACTGCAACTTGCTATTCTTGCATTCAAAGTTTTTCAAAACTGAAACATTTCTGTAATGCTTTTAAATAAAAGGTTCATGACATATATGACATAGTAATTCGACAGATTTCATAATAACAAATGACGTTCAGTATTTCGCTCTGATGATTTTAGCGAGTTTTTGTTGATTAATTTGAATGATTCAAACCGATATATGATTTGAATCTTTCTGATTCATTTTAAGAACCATCACAGGAGTCACTTGCCTGGAAAGAGTGAGAGCACTTTGGTAGGTCATCCAACATGGCCGAGAAGCTGTGGGAGATGATTTGAGGATGCTGTAATTTTGTAATTTATAGTAACTGACGAAAAAGCGATTCACCCTGAAAGCTGAATCACTGTCTGCTCCTTGACAGAGGGGTTTTTTGCCTGTGATCCAGCAAGCAGACAGACACCAAAGTGAACATATAACAAATACTAACATCAGTGTAATGCAATAAATCTCTCTCTCCCTCTCTCTCTCTCTCTTTATAGGATGGAGATTACTGAAGCATTCACATTGCAGACAGACTCCAGGTGTTGAGCTGCACAGGTTAAATTGTTAACGTGAGATGTTTGTTATCTTGCACACACACATGTGTATATGCAAAAGACAAGTAAAAGATCATGTACATAAATTACACACGCATTCAAACACACATGCACACACAGTTACGGAAAGATGCCAATAGTATTAACACAAAAAAACATGCTACTTCCTATGGACCTTCTTAGCTCTATGAATAAAACAGTATCATTTTTCATACAAAATTAAAAAAACAATTTAAAAAATTAAAAGAGAAGACCAGCCACAGTAAATGACCATAATCAGGTTTAAATAATTAAGCTTAAAATAATCTATTTAAAAAAGAAAATAAGAATAGTTTGCATTAAAGCAATGATGGTAGTTACAGTATTATTATTATTATTATTATTATTATTATTATTATTATTATTATTATTATTATTATTATTGTAAGAAAAAACATCGTAAGATTTCTACTTTTTCATTATAAATGTGACACAATGGGGACTCAGGAACTTCTGGGCAAGTTTTAATATTTTATCTATTTATTTATCAGTTTACTCATATTTGAAAACATGATTTGGGGTGAGGTCTTTTGGTTTTCATGTTTTTTAAAGAAATACATCAAAGCAATTGTAAAACTTTGTAACTTATCGAAATATGAATTACACTGATGATATTTATGTCTTAACTTTTTTGATCAAACTTCTGTTTCTAATTTAAATAAAATAAAGGTATTAAAATAATGATGTGTCATGTTTTTATGTGTTATTATACATGGATTAAGGTCTGTGTGTTACAGTGAGAAAGAGTGTGTCATACTGAGGGCGAGACTACATATGAGTATAATGAGATTCTTATATTTGAAGGCAATGAACCACATACTGGGTGACCCTTCCAAGTGGAAAACACACACAGCTGCACCACTAGAGGACTCAGACAGTCTAAAACACGTTCACGACACAGCACAATACGGCTGCAAATGCATTGCATATAATCCCTTCCATGTTCAGGACTCACACACACATTTTGAGAATAGGTTTACTCTCTTGATCCAGTCCTATGGTAGGAACTGACATCCACTGCCCAGTATCAGTTAATGCAACAAAAATATTTCTAGCAGTCCCAACACAAATGGATAAAGTGAAAGTGGATTGAACACAATACAATTAAGTAGTGTCAAAACGATTGCTGAAACCTGCTCTGATTTTCCTTGAAGTGTATCTGTGAAGTCTATTTGTCTGTGCACGTGCTGAAAACCTCAAGTTCATGCAAACTGCACCTCCCACTACAACACACTCATATCACATTAACAAACTCAAGCCAGTGAAATTTAATGTAATGGTTTAATTAGTTGTCTCAAACTTGTTGAATATTAAATTATATTTATATTAAGACTATATATTGCATTCATAGCATCTCTTAGGGTGTGTTCACACTTGGCAGGTTTGGTTTGAATACAACAAATTCTGGTGAGATTGCTCTGTTAGTGCAGTTTATTGGAATAAGTTAACATCCGAACCCTGGTGCACATCAAACAAGCGGACCAGGACCCATGGCTTTTTTTCATTTTGAGACATCCTGAATCCTGTTTTTGTGAGTTAAAGTGAGTAAATGCCTGCACATTCGTCATTCTTAACAAAGGAAGATGTGTTCGGAGTTTTGCCGACCGGATACGGCGAAAGTTTAACTATCAACTAGCTCCTCTTCACCTTCTTTATTGCGCTGGTTGGTTGTAGCACTATCCTATTGCGTACAGAGGGAATTTGAAAGACAACCATTTATCCCGCCCCTCGGATTGAGCCCTGCCAATGGTGTGTTCCCAGACCCAACATCTTGATGTGGGTCTGGCTTGTCAGGCTATCAAGATGCTCATTTGTCGCCACCTACTGATGTAACTGTAGAAAGAGTAATTTTATAAATTAACGGACAAACATTTTTTTGTAAGGAAATTCAAAATATTTGAGTCATGGCGATCAGAGATTTTCACAAGAGGAGATACCAATCTCCTTCGCTCTATACAGCCGTGGCCAAAAACTTAGCAAAGATTATCACAAAGATTATTGTGACAGTGATCAGATATATTTTAAATAACTGCCCAAAAGATTTACTTTATCACAAAACAAATTTTTATTTTTTGGCCCTGGCACAAAATGACCAGCTTACGTAATTACACTTATCATATCATCAGCACATGGGAAAGTGTGAATAAGTACTAGTCAGTAGAAATCACTCTGATTGGATTACAAGAGCAGACATATTGCTATAAAAGGAGGGATGAAGTGTTTCCAATCATCTTGTGTTAGCAATGGATACTTCCAAAAAGAAATTGCCTCAATTGCAGCAAAGACTATTGCACCTGAAAAACCATTTACCAACTGCAGTGTCCAGCAAGCACCAGGACTGTCTCTTCCTGAGGAGTCGGTTACTGAATCACATCACCACCAGTGAGAGCTTGCTCAAGTATGTGTGAGTGCATCTTCACACAAAGCGAGGCCAAGACCTTTGGATGACGGCCTGGTGTCTCGAAGGGCAGCACTTACTTCCAACTGTTTGAGGCGTCAGGAAAATCGATTGTCCAGAGAAGAAAAGGCAATGCTACCATGAGTCCTGTCTTCTTCTAACAGTGAAGCATCTCTGAGACCATTCATATGAGGCGTTGCTTTTTTTATCAAAGGGAGTGGGCTCTCTAACAATTCTGCCCCAAAACACTGCCATGAATAAAGAATGATATCAAAATGCAACTTCTCCCAACGACCCAAGAGCAATATGGTGATGAGCTGTGCATTTTGCAGCATGATGGAGAGCCGTGTAACAAGGCAAGAGTGATAATGAAGTGGCTCAGAGATTTTGGATGCGTGCACAGGTAACTCCTTGGCTCTTAATCTCATAGAGAACCTGTGGACAATCCTCAAATGCAGAGTGGAAAAAAATGCTAATTGTGATAAACTCCAAGCACTAATAAGGCAAGAATGGATCACCATCTTTCAGGATTCCCCCCTAGAAGCCCAGTAGCTCCTCACTGCATAACACGAGATCCAGGGGGCGGGGTGGAACCCAGATCCAGGTGGTGAAGTTGGGGTAGGTTTAGGGTTGGGGTAGGTGTAGGTGTAGTCTCAGTCTCAGATGTCACACCTACTGGCTGAATGTCTGATGCATATGGCACACCTAACTGGAAACACTTCAAGATTTTTTAGGTTGTCATATGGTTTAAATTCTACAGGATGTCCGAGAAACACGCATGTGTGTCGCGACCGTTTCCGCCTGGAAACAAATGCCATGACCAGTGTTGGGGGTAACGCATTACAGGTATCTTACGTGATCAGATTCCTTTTTAAAGTAACTAGTAAAGTAACACATTACTTTTAAAATTTACAACAAAATATCTGAGTTACTTTTTCACATTTATTTGACTGACAGCTCTCCTGTCCGCATGTAGAGAAAAATCGAGAGTAAGTGCAGGTGTTGTGTGTAAACATGTTACTGTAGTTCTAGACTAAATGTGAACATTTACTAATCTCACTTGCACAAAAAAGATCCAGTATTTTCAAAATGAATAAAATCAGTCAAATGCAAAATCAGAATACTATGCAAACCTGCAATAATTAAAGGTTAAATAAAACAAATATTTTTATGCATTTAATCTCACTTTAACCAATGTCTTCCTACCATCAATTGATCGCCTAGCGTTGCTCTTTAGAAAAACGTCATGTATGCTTATATGCACACGCTAGGCATCATCTCATCAGATTTTAACGACGAAGGAAGCTACTACTCGAAGAAGTGAATAGCCGGGATCGCAGTATCTCGTTCCCTACTCAGGGAACTAAGGTTACATACGTAACTGTCACCATGGGAACGACATACCATAACACCTTCACATACCTGAGAGTAGCTGAAGACCGTGGAAAGTGTCAGCTCAATCAGATAAAACCTGGGAGCCAGGAGCCGTCTTCACATCCAGACCGTAAAACTTGACAAAAGTGTTTGGAGAAGACCATCATGCCACAACACAAATATCTTCCAAAGAAGAGCCCTTAAAAAGAGCCTGAGAAGATGCCATTCCTCTGGTCGAATGAGCGTGTGGGTACAGAGGCGAAGTGAGCCCACGTGCCTCATAGTCCTTCAAAATAGCCTCAACCACCCAATGAGACATTCTCTGCTTGGTGACAGCAGCTCCTCTGTTTTTACCGTCAAAGCACACAAATAACTGTTCTGATCTACGCCACTGGGCGGTACGGTCAACATAGATCTTTAACGCCCGTACTGGGCAAAGACCAGGGGGCTGTTCGTCGCTCCCAGCCTCTGTGCCAAGAGGAGAAAAGGCCTTCAAAACCACCTGCTGGGAACGAAAAGAGGTCGAAGCGACCTTAGGAATATAACCCGGCCTTGGTCGCAGCACGACTCTAACCAGTCCTGGAACAAAATCCATACAAGAGGGACTAATAGACAGGGACGGCAGGTCCCCTATTCTCTTCAGAGGCCAAAGACATTAAAAAAACGGTCTTAAGGGTCAGAAACTTTTCTGTAACAAGGTTCCAAAGGCTCAAAAAGATCACCTGTTAGTTCCTCCAGGACGACAGAGAGATCCCATGAAGGAATTTGTGCAGGGTGGAAAGGCCTAAGCTCTCTCGTCCTTTGCATAAAACGAGAAACCAGGAGGTGACGTCCAAATGAAACACCCTCTATATGTTCAGCAGAGAGAGCTGCCACACAAAGTTTCAGAGTGGCTGGCACCGCCACTGTTGAGAAACAACTCTGTAAAAACTCCAGTATCGAACCAATAGGGCAACTAACTGGGTCCAGATTATGTACTGTACACCAAGAGGTGAAAAGTTTCCATTTGAAGGCATAAAGACGCCTCGCGTGGAGGGGGTTCTTGAGCTAAGGCAAGGCATGGCAAGTTTATTTATATAGCACATTTCATACACAATGGCAATTCAAAGTGCTTTACATACAAAATGAAATTAAAATAGCGATAACATATGCATAAGAAATAAGAATATCATGTGTACGAATTAAAACAGTTGTAAAGATAATTAAAAGAATCAAATTATTATATATAGATAAAATATCAATAACCAAAGATAAGAACAATGGTAAACTAAAACAGTTAAAAAAGAATAATGATGCATAGATTAGATAAGAGCGAATCAGTCGGACGTACAGTGGCACAGTGCTCATTCAGTAAATGCACATCTTAACAGATGTGGTTTGAGTCTGGATTTGAATGTGGCTACTGTTGGAGCACATCTGATCTGTTCAGGAAGCTGGTTCCAGCTGCGGCTGGCATAATAACTAAAAGCAGACTCTCCTCAGTTTTAGTGAACTCTTGGTATTTCTAACTGACTTGATCCTGATGATCTGAGTGATCTGTTGGGTTTGTATTTAATCAGCATATCTGCAATGTATTGAGATCCTAGGTCATTGAGTGATTTATAAACAAGTAATAATACTTTAAAATTGATCCTAAATGTAACTGGAAGCCAGTGTAAAGACCTGAGGACTGGTGTGATATGGTCATATGTTCTGGTTCTGCTCAGAATCCTGGCCGCAGCGTTCTGTATGAGCTGCAGCTGTCTAATGGTCTTTTTGGGAAGGCTGGTGAGAATACCATTACAATAGTCCACCGAGCTGGTGATGAAAGCATAAGAATAAAATCAGTAATCTCCTCGGAGAGACTAGAACGTCTTAACGCACCCCGCTCAGGGGCCATACCCGCAACTTCCATAACTTGCCGTAAGTCCGGATAGGGGTGCCGGATCATTCCCAGGTCAACAGGTCTGGTCTGAGGGGAACCTCCCACAGAGGGCCGACTAACAGACTGACCAGTACTGAGAACCAAATCTGAGTGGGCCAATGAGGAGCCTCCAGCAATAGACTTCCCACCTTGTCCAAACGCAATCTGAGCAGCTCCGCTGGCAAAAGGCGAATCGGTGGAAAAGCAAAAAGACTGGTTCTGGGCCATATGTGGGCCAGAGCATCAATCCCCAGAGGGGACAGTGATGACAGGAAGAACCAGAGCAGGCAGTGTGTAGTTGTGCTCGATGCATATACGTCTACCTCTGCTCGACCAAACCTTTGCCATATTAGGTCCACCACCTGAGGATGCAACCTCCAAGCCCTGGGATCCAAGCCCTGCCTCGAGAGCAAGTCTGGCAACATGCACCTAGCTGAACTCCCTTGTAGAGTAGTGTTGGCTTCATCCATGGGTGCAGAACACGAAGACCTCTGCATGTGACCAGGATCTTGCAAAAGAGGTGGCAAT
Source organism: Gobiocypris rarus (assembly GCA_023029165.1). NCBI lineage: Eukaryota > Metazoa > Chordata > Actinopteri > Cypriniformes > Gobionidae > Gobiocypris > Gobiocypris rarus. The sequence goes on along the minus strand of CM040926.1, from coordinate 7,465,231 downwards.
GAGGGGAGACACCTAGATTCTTCATCCACCATTGAAATGGTCTCATGTGGAGCAGGCCCAACTGAACCATAGGGGATGCTGCTGCCATGAGGCCCATCAGCCTGAGGCAAAGACCAACGTGGACCAAACGGCCTGTCTTGAAATGGCTCAGACAATCTTGCAGTGACTGTACGTGTGTAGGAGACAATCGTGCCCGCATCATGCCAGAGTTCAGATCCACGCCCAGAAAAGCAGAGAGTCAATTCTCGATAAGCTACTGCCAATTCCTGAGACTGGGCTAAAATCAGCTAATCGTCCAGGTTATTTAATATCCGAATGTCCTGAAGCGGCAATTGAGTCAGAGCAGCGTCCATCGCATTTTGTGAACGTTCGAGGAGCCAAGGCTAGTCCAAATGGAAGGACACGGCACTGGTAAGCTTTGCCCTCGAAAGCGAACCTGGGGAACTTCCTGTGTCTCTTGACAATCTCTTGTCTACAAAAAAGGCACAGCATAATTTTTTTTATTTCAGGCTCTCTGCAAATGCAATGCAGCGACTGTTTTTCCACAACCTGGCACAGCACAACATTTTGCACTCTTCAAAAACATGTTTATTGCTTAGTTGTTAGCAATAGCATAACATGTTATTTACCACTGCTTTGCTACTGAACTTTAGGGTTAGTCATGTCACCAACCTGGAAAAAGCTTGTTTTAGCATTACAGCCGTTTATTAGACATTAAAAAGCAATAAAATAAATTTGCTTTGAACTTTGAGCGTCGCTATTTTGCATATGTTGTTTATGATCAAACAGCAACATTAGCTAGGCTACACACTAACTAAAGTTTAAAAAGTCTTCAAAAACGTTATCAATACATTTTTAATTGAACTTCTTTTCTGAAATGTTTTAAGTGTTGAACAACATTGTTTAAAATGTTACTAATTGTTTCAGAATGTTCATATAGTTTCCATCTTTTTTGAAGAATGACAAAATTAATGTTTCTTTAACGTTCTCATAACCAAGAGAGCAGAGAACATTCAGAAATTACGTTTTAATAACGTTCTTACTAGAACATGTTTTTGTGTGTTTGGCAGCTTTGCGAATACGGATTCCGGAAGAGTCTCTCTCTCTCTCTCTCTCTCTCTCTCTCTCTCTCTCTCTCTCTCTCTCTCTCTCTCTCTCTCTCTCGTTCGTTTGAGCGTCACGATGTTTAAGTCCCGCCCGTTCCGTTATTCCTCTCTCTTTACCGACGCCTGTCCCAGTCCCGTGCGCTCATCACCGGAGCCAAGCGGAAGAAACTCTCTGAAACGGCTGCGATATCCCACAATCAGGAAATACCATTCAAACTCGCCACAGCTGGTGCTTTGTTGAGCACTTTCTCTGTTAAATCGATTCTTACAAAGTAGAAAACTTTTTTTGTCTTGAGAGAAGAGATGTGGGTGATAAACAGTCTGGTTGAACCGCAAACCCACTAACGGAGCCTAAAAACCAGCACAGAGCACGCTTCTGGAGCGACAGACATCATCACGGTTTGCTGTTTCTGCTGAGCGACTGAAGTGAGTCTCGTCTGTTCTTATAACAGTGTGTAACGTTTATTACAGCAATTACTTTGTATGTGTGTGTGTGTACGTTACGGGGACCAAAAGTCCCCTTGTGGATACATTTTTGTGTTCCCCGTGAGGAAAACAGCTTATAAATCATATGAAATAAAGTATTTAAAAAATGTAAACATGCAGAAAGTTGTGCGTGATGGGTAGGTTTAGGGGTAGGGTTAGTGTAAGGGGATAGAATATACAGTTTGTATAGTATAAAAACCATTACGTCTATGGAGAGTTGTGTGTGTGTGTGTGTGTGTGTGGGGCTACTTAACCATACTTATGAGAACAAATTTGTACCCAGAAGGCAGCTAAACCTACCTGACAAAACATCCTTAGCTGTAGGCTATATAAAAACAATAGTAAGTTACTCTATGGAATGTCCCCATTTAGAAAGTGAAGAATAAGTATGTGTGTGTAAACTAGACATGAATTAAGGGTGACTGGGGCAGTTTTTGAATTTCCTCCTTGTGTAAGTTTTCTTGCCATGAATTAAAAATATCAGCCCAACACATTAAAGATGTCTGTATTGTAACCTATCCCTTTGAACAGCAAACATGTTTATATTATAAAGAAACCTAGTGTAACATAGCTACTGTAAACTAAGCCAAAACACATCTTAATAATAATAACTTTTTTTTATATAGCGCCTTTAAAAGCAGCTTCTCAAAAGCGCTATCACTGATTTAGGCTAGTGTAATTTATTATTACATAAGTTAGTTCATACTTTGATGTAGGCTAATTTCATATGCAAGATTTCCCTTTTCTGTTCATCATTATTAAGTGTATGTTTACACGACATGATGTAGCTAAAAATGGAAAAAATTGTACTTTTGCATTTTTCGTGTACAGACTACAACGTTGTCAAAATGATCCTCGTTCACACGGATCCGCAAAAACGATTAAACTATTTATACTACTTAACTATGATGTTTCTATTTTTTTTAGAGTTAGGTTTATTTTAGCATAATCCAGCTAGTTCATGAACATGTTTGTGGTTGATTTAGGGGTTGCACAAATGAAAAGGTTGGGAAACACCAATTTAGAGCAGAACATACGCAATGATCCTCTGGTTAATCATTTTCTTAATTAGCTAAGCCTTTGAGCACTGTCCAAATCACCTGAAATCATGCTGTCCTGTCTGTGTGAAAATCGAAACATGAAATTAGCTAATTTTTACTGATTCTGCTGCAGTAGTGCATCATATTTGTTTTTCAATCAAAGGTTTGTGTAAAATAGTAGTTATGACATTTTTATTATCTTATGAAAACCAGCAAAAGCTCTCAACTTCCTGTTTGATGCCTGCCCCGCCCACCTACATGATGCCACACCAATGAGGGCAACTCATTTTTGATGATGTCACAGCCAGGGCTCAGATAAAAAGTTTTATTTTCACTCATTAGGCGAGAAAATAAACTCTATAGTTATACTGTCCTATTTTAACCTTATGTCCCAATCACCCTTAATCCACACTACTCCTTTGCCTTTTTTCGTGTACAGGTGACAAAACGTTGTCAAAACGATCCCTGTTCACACAGATCCGTGAAACCGATTTAAAAACGCTGTTATGTTGCCAGGCCAGTAGTTGGCGATGTCACTTTACGCACCTGAACACGTAATATACATGACGCAGTTTTCACAAACTCAAATTTTTGTAGTTTACATGGAAACAATAACAGCATTGTTTTCAAAAACTTGTGCTTTGAATCCCACTGTTAAAAGTTTGCCTTTTCAGGCCCCCAAAAAGACATTGTTGTTAAAAACAAACAAAACAACAACAAAAAACAGCCAAAACTCATAAAACGTTTTTAGTTTTTAGTTAAACAGCCCCTTAAAGAAGAGACTATAAGGGACAATGGGGCTAAATGTTAAGCCAAATGAGATTTTGTATTGGCCTTAATAACTCAACTTCATTATTGAATATTGATGGAGTAACAGTTTGTGTCAAAATAAATAGTGGAAGAAGTTAGTTTAGCTTAAAAAACAACAACATGTAAATATTATGGAAGCAAAATTGTGAATCAATTTTGGTCCCACTTTATATCTTTTATGTCTTTAATATACTAACATTTAAATTAATCATTTTTATTCAATGCACTTATTGTGTGCTTATATTTAAAAATAACATACTTAATATTACAGCTGTAATAACATCTATAATTACACTGGTGAGCGTTCCTACGCCTTAACCCACCCTTAAACCTGCCCAAAACACCAAACCCCTCCCTAACCTTACCCGTATCCCACCTCAATAGCAGCACAAGTGTCTGCAGTACAACATCAACACAATAAGTACATTGTATCTAACAATATATATATACTTAATCTAAGTACATAGTTAAAGACACATAATATAACGTGTGAGCTTTACTTTTTGCCATTGCATCATATCTAGTATTTTCTTAGAACTTAATATTCTGTTTTTAGTAAATGAACGGTGTACATCTTCAAGCAACAATTTCTAATGCATATTTCCTAAATTAATCACTGTGATATTATCATTGTCAGTATGAGTCCACTTTCACATCCTCCACAGATAATCAAGCTTCCCTCACGCATGATTTTGGAGATTTTGGTTCTCATTTTATTTTGGTGCTTGTGCCTTTTGATTGTTGTCTTTATTCCCAACATCAAGAAGGCTTCTGTCTCGAAATCTCCAAGTGTTTCAGTGCTGTGATGGTGTATAAGGCCAGTTTACCACAGGAGGCCTTTTAAGTGTACCTTACAGTTAAAAATTTAATAAAATATGTATTTTTAATTTAAATAATGAACTGATATTATAGTTTATAGTAGTTTATAGTCATTTAAAATTGACATGAAAAGGAAGTTGTGATTGTCTTTTATCTGAGTGAAACGTTGTCTGGCTATCACCAGACCAAGCTCAGTTTAAGATTGAACACTGGTCTGGGGAGTCTGCTGTGTATTTTCTACTGCACAAGAGGCGTGATCAACAAACATAATTCAAATGACTCTGTATGCAATCGGATAGTCCTTCAACCAATCAGACCACAAGAGACGTGATCAACGGGCAACGACCCATCGCTTCTCTATCCGTCATCGTGTTAAACCCGCCAATAGGTGGATAAGCCAGTCTGTGATTGGTTCCCGCAAAAGTCTAACAGAAGCAGCAGAAATGAATATACAGGTTTCCAGACTGAGTTGCAGGGCGGAATCAAATTGCCAGCAGATCGGGCTGGGTTTACCCAGTCTAAGTGAAACGGCATCTGGAACAGGAAAAAAAAAGTAGTGCGGGGCTTGATTTTGTACATGGGGAATTGATTGGATGGTTGTGGTTTGCTATTGGTTGATCTGATGTGAGTGACAGGTTGCCCCGCCCTCGTGCCAGTAAACACATCATTAGAGAAGAGATGTCGCTGCAAGAGGGAGAAGTTATTTTGATTAAAGATTACGAAGGGAATCTATAAAATGTAAAATAAATACTGCAATATTCCATAAAAAATTTGAATTGTCCATTTTGATTACACGGTGACTTTAATGGGAATTCAGTGGGAATCCCCGTTTAGACAGCCAGAGAGACACGTGCATGTGTGTGAGAATTCATGTCCACTGAGATGGATCGCATGATGGACCACAGTTCAAGAGTCCATGTGTTTTCCTTTTGTCAGCTCTTTCTGTCCATCTGCTATGAAACATTTACCCAACATTTTCACCTCATGAGGCTGCAGCACACGTTTGCGCTGAGATTTCATCTTAAAGTGGAACTTTCTCAAAATGAAAAGACTTAAACATGTGACTAATGATGTGACTAATAAACCATCAGCTAAAGACCAGCATGACACGTCACAACTTTAAACATCTGCTCTTACCTTTGACCTGATTAGAAGTGACCAATACAAAACAAAGACAGGGGCTGGTTGTCACACTTTACCCCAGCGAATGATTCGCAGACTAGTTTATATGTTGTCACAATGGGATCTTGCCTTTAAACAGGCTATCACAGGTTTTCAGCTAAAAATATTATTTTAGTGTCATTGTTACATATGTTACATATAGTTACCATTAGAGTAATAACTATAAATTATGCATAGTTACATGCAACTAAACCAAATTAAACCCTAACCCTATAGTAAGTACATGTAGTTACTTAATATTACTCAGTACTTAAATATATAATTACAGTGTAAGAATGACAAAATAAGGTGTAAGCAAATATATAGTGTAATTAAAGCAAAAGTCTTCATTAAGTCTCATCATTCACAAGCTTACACTTACGATAAGGTTGCATTAGTAAACTATAGTTCACGTGAACTTTTCAACATTTACTAATACATTATTGACATCAAAATTGAATGGACCTGTGCTGACATTAACTAACAGTGAACAGTCATTTTATTAATAACATTAACAAATATACAATAAATACTGTCATGTGTTTTTTGTTCATTTTAGTTAATGCATTAACTAACCTTAATGTCTAACCTAAACTCTTGTCTAGTTTATTACTAATAACCCATCATTATGAAGATGTAGGAATCTCAGTGCCAGAGCTGTTAAATTTCAGCTCTGAATTTAAACGCCTGCCATTGTTTGGCTCAAATGTTTTCCGTTTAAAAGCATAATGTGAGCTATAAAACATTTGTGAAGCATTAAAATGAATTCAGTCATGCTGAAATGAGTCTGATTTTAATACCCAAATGAACTCAACAGCAATGCAAAACGCTTTCCTAATGTTCCATCTTCTTCATGGTAGAACATCTGCTGTTAGATGTTCAGATGGGTTTAACACACTTTTTCCTAAATCCAGTGATCCGTAAAGCATCAGTTCTCAGGGATGCTGTTTTAAACTTTCCATTAATCACCTCTGGTTTCATGGTTGGCTGTTTGAAGTTCTTGGGGCTGATCACTGACCACTAGAAGCAGTATCCTGCTATTTGAAGCCTATTTTTTTAAAAGTAGATTTACTTTAGATTATTAATTATGAGAAAGTGTATGCTGGTGACCAGCAATGCTGGTTTAGCCAGGTAATTGCCAAGACATTGAAACATTTTGACCATACTTTGGTTGTCCGTCTCGGGCGTGTGCACAGAAAGCCTCTTGGGTAACAGTGTGTGCATCTCAATCAGCTCCCTAGTTCAGTAGACAGACTGACTGATTCACTGATCAGTGCCCTGACTACTGAACTAGGGAGCTGATTGAGACACACCCAGTATCTCTTTCAGAGGTTTAAAATCACGTTTTTAATGTTGTTTATATGCTGTGTTTTTAATATACTTTAAGACTAATCGTGTGTAAAATCATAAGTCAACACCATTGCTGAGCATTTTCTCCTTAAAAGTCCAGACAACCAAAAGGCAGTCTCAAAAACACGGTTTGAAATCGGTGGTGTTCCTTACGTCACAAACTACATTGTAACCAATCACGTCAACGTGTGGGGGCGGGGTTTAGCATATCATTAACTATGACCGCTCTGAAGCAGGAGAGTCTCAAGAGAAGCCAGGTTACCCCAGTATATTTTTTCTGTTGATATGAAAAATCTGGTACATTTAGCAATAAAGCGGGTGAATTATGTATATGATGAACTATATCCCTTTCTCTACTGACGTGATGTAAAAAAGCGTTTCTAAGGATACTGATCTTTAGAAGGCAGACTGAGATGGCAAACGGGAATATAGTTTGTGAAACATTAGCAATACGTTATTAGCTGTTTGATAACATAGTCAAGCAAAAGGATAATCATATTGATTACCGTTATGTGTCCGTCGTTTGCAAAGAGCGATACCATTGTGCAGCGTTTACTACAGTAAAGTTGGACGAGTGGGTCTCTGAGCCTGTGTGAGTGAGTCGAGGCGGGGATAATTTGCGTATTCGATTCGCGTATACTAAATGAGACGCGTATACTAAGGGTGTAGTGTGACATTCATGCTTTTTTAAGGCATGAAGAATGCCTTTTTTACAGGAATTTTCTTTTTTATATATATAATTTTGGTGATCAAATATGAGTTTTAAGAAATACAATTATTGACTACAGTGTATAGCCAAAACCCAAATCACTCCCCAGGTGCTGCAGCAAATGACTATTCAATGCTCCGGGTGTGTGTGTCCATTTTTGGTCCCCATGAGGAAAACATCTTATAAATCACACTAAGTGATGTTTTTGAAAAAGTAAAAATGCAGCATGTCTCCTGTGATGGGTAGGTTTAGGGGCAGGGGCAGTGTAGGGGATAGAAAATACGGTTTGTACGGTATAAAATGCATTACGCCTATGGAATGTCCCCATAAAACATGGAAACACAACATGTGTGTGTGTGTGTGTGTGTGTGTGTGTGTGTGTGTACAATACTAATGTGTGCAATGCTGAGGACAAATTCCAAGTAGGGGTTACCTGCACCTCACCTTCATGTCATGTCACTCACTATTTTACAGTATCCTTGTTACATGTGCTTACTATTGTAATAACAGTAAATTATGCATATGCACCTAACCCTAATCCTAAAGTAAGTACATTAATATAATATTACTCAGTACTTAAACATATAATTACACTTAAGGGTTACACTTTATTTTAAGGTGTCATTGTTACAGTGTAATTATACATTTAAGTACTGAGTAATATTAATCAACAATGTGTTTTACTATAGGGTTTGGTGTAGGGTTAGTTGCATGTAATTATGGATAATTTACTGTTATTAACATATGTAACAAGGACACTAAAATAAACTGTTACAAAATAAAGTGTAACCTAACTCCTGTGATTATCATGCATGTCTCATAGTTTAGCAGAAGTAGACTGCATCACTGATTTAGCTAATTTGTGCATTCATTTTTGGCTTTTAGGGAGAAACAAAAGTGCACCGCTGTGAAGGAAAGAAATGTCCACTAGGCGGAATGCGGCACAAAAATCGTTTTACCTCGATTATCCTATTTTCATAATTGTTCAATCGAAAATAGAATTCAATGAATCGCACAGCCCTAGTTTCTTGCTGTCATTGCAATGTCTCTGTTACTGACAGTTGAATTGCTAAACGGTCCCGTTCTCTTTGTGTCTTAGTACTTTGAAAACTGCTCATATTCCTTTATGTGACAAACCTTCATGTCTAATAAGGTTGGTGGTGTTGAAATGTTTTTCCTTAGCACACACATTGCAAATTGATCGTCTTTTTTAGACACCTGGTAGAACTGCCAGACCGGTGAATGATTGTGAATTAATGTTAGCTGCACATAGAAAAGTTCAGCCTTTATTGAGACCACCGATTAAACTATCTAAAATGATCATTGGCTGATAACAATCTGATCGGAGCATTATTTGTTGTGTGTGTTGTGTTATCAACATGATCACTTCAGCTGTCAATGTCTGATTCAATTACAGCAGTATTCAGAGTTTAAACAGGCTATACGTTTATTTCATAACTGTGTGAATAGCACAAACCTTATGGAATCTGATTTTTATTTCCAATTCTGATTCAGGCCACTTCCATATGTGCGAAATAATCCAAAACAGGTCAGATGTTTTGTAATGCTCCATCAGTCTGAACAGTCATGTCGGAAGTCACGCCACATTTACACCACTCCTGATCTGTGCTGACGGAAGCCACTCCAAAGATTTTACATACGGTATATTTTACATACATTTGATCACTCAGTTAAGTTGATATGGAAAGCGGTAGTCGTGAGACTCGTGACGGCAGTCAGTGGAGGGACAGTGAGGTCTAAGTGTGAAGGTGAAAGCTCTATACAAGCAACACTTGATGAAAAACTTTGCTCTCATACTCTTCATCTTCGTCCTCCTTATCGCATGCGCACATATTCAGCAGCTTATAAATGAACTCGTAAACACTTTCAGTGTCCTACATGTTTACGTCTGTTATTTGTTATCTTTTGTACATGGGGGTCAATTCGAGACCATGATCTTTTCAAACTCTAATCTGATATTAGCCAAATTAAAAATATATATAATGTGAACAGCCAAACAAAGAAAATCAGATATGAGCAATAAATCAGACTTGAGTACTAAGGCTTGCAATGTGAACAAAGCCAAAGTTACTGTATACATTCAATCTGTGCAGTGTTATTATTCTAAAGCAGTTCAAAGTGTAGTCTTTGAACACGCAAACAGACAATGCTGCAGATCTGAAGTTTGTGTTCTCTCTGCGGTCACGACATGACGAATCAATCTTCTATTGTTAACACTTCTTCACCTAATACAGATTTGCAGATCAGAGTTCACCAAACTTGATATCAACAGAGTTTCACTTTTATGGCAAGACATTTAGACTTTTATTCATTCCCAAGATGTGAACTATTGATATCAGGAATTACATTTCCGATAGTAAAAAATGTGAGTAACCAACCACGTAATTATTGATATTAAAAATTATGATTTTTACTAGCAAGAATTGTATTTCTGACTAGTGAAAATACAATTATATCAAAATTATAGTTTTCACTAGTTGAAATAAAAAAATTTGATATGAAGAAAAAATGGGGACACTTAAATGTCAACTATATCTCTGATCTGCCCGCATTGACACTCTATGATAATTGAAATTAGCTGGATGACATCACCGTTTTCATTTGCAATTGGGCTTGTAAAAAGCGCCATATAAATAAAGGTGACTAAGAATTCATATTTCTGATAGCAACAGTTAAATTTCCACTAATTCTTGATATCATATCAGTAATTGGATTTTTACTGCTAATAATGGCAATTTTTGATCTTTAGAATTATATTTCCAGTAAAAATGTGAACTCTTGTTATCAACAATGATGTCATCACTCACAGAAATAGAAATTTATTTCAACTAGGAAAAACTATACTACTAAAACATTTATCTGTAATTTATTTGCACTGGTTAAATGTCATCAGGCTGCCATTCAGATTCAATTGCTGATATTATATACATTTTTGGATATCAGAAATAACAAATGTAAAATGTTGACATGTATTTACAGACATTAAGAATTAACATTTCAACCAGTGAAAATTGAGTTCTTGATATCAGGAATGACATTGATTGAGACATTGATATTAAAAAATGATGATTTTTACTGGTAAGAATTGTTTTTCAATCAATTGATATCAAAGATTGAATTTGAACGGCAGCCTATGGTGACATTTAACTAGTGAGAATACAATTACAGATATTGAAAAGTAAATTTTTGATATCAAGAAGAATTTGTATTTCTGTCATTTTTTTAATGTAATTCCTGAGATCAAGAATATCCATTGTTACTAGCAGAAATCCAATTCCTGATATCAATAGTGAAATAGTGATAACTGAATGGTTGATATCAAGAATTCATATTCTGGGAATGTATGAGCTCTAATGCATTTGTATAGTGGTGAAATTGGTTTGATTCTTCAGAACAGGAACACAAACTCTTTGACACAGGATCCTTGTGGACCATAGAATTAGAAACCGATGATTTAATTGATTGACAGTGGGCATGCTATTATACAGACACACTGGTGTTGGTTCAGCTGCCTGAACAGACATATCATCAGCAAAAATCACCCCGCAATACAGTCTCATCAGGCAATGTAATTACTACACACAACAAACCCGTTTACACAAGGCCACTGATAGACATTTGACTCCCAAATATTTGTTGCTCTCTTTGCAAACACTGACCAGACTGCACATGCTGCTGTTGAAGCGTTTACTCGTTTTCAGTTCTTGGCTTGTCACTGACCGGCCCGGCATAAATGACAAACAAACCACCTCAGCATTACTAAGCAAAACCTCAACCGGTGGAAATTTGACAGCTCCTCCTTGTTAAACCAGCTGTGAATCCACGGATTACGACACAAGTGATGTTAATGTGCCAGGAATATAATTATGTAAATTTTCTTAGCAATAGTAATCATTTTTGTATTTCTAAAGCAAATGATGTGGCGCTTGTCTGTGCAAAACCCAGTGCATCAATGGTAAGGTGTCGTGAGTAGTTTCCAGGGCATCGATATTTGTTGCTGAGATGTTCTGAGTGGTTGTTGACATGTTGCGATGCAGTTGCTAGGTGGTTTCTTGCTGTCTGCAACTTCTGGTCTTTATATATGACTCACAGACTCTTTCAGTGGAAATACGGAGGAACACAGTTTTGATTCAACTGATAATCTAATCTAATCTTAATCTTGTACAATCAGATGGTGTAATCTCAGAGGATGGCCAGTGAATAAATATATTTTTTTATTTATTCAGCTTTGTTGAATAAATAATTTATAATTTATTCGACCTTGTCTGACACATATGAGATTGTCTGATGAGTCAAACAACTGGCATTAGGCATCATTAGTGCTCTATAAATAGACTATAAGTAGTCGTTGGTGCTGTAAAATATTCAGTACAATGTTTTCCAAAAGACACAAACATACTCTCCATTTAAAACTGCTAAATTGAATTAGTAGTAGCAGTGACAGTAGAGCAAGTGCTCTGAGATGAATGGGAATGTCAATGGATAGCTCTGTTATGTAAGGTATTAAACACCCCTGAGAATCAACACACAGGCACACACATAATATATCATTCACCGCTGATGTCTGCGTGAGTTTCCAGCACTCAACAAAACAATGTTCCTCACAAAAAACTTTACACTTCCTCAGGCTCCTGCTAGACACACACGCACAATGCACTGATAGGTTCAGCAGAGAATGGCCAGAGTGGAGTCACATGACCTGAGCAGCCAATGAGGGTTTAGCTGCCATGAGCGGGACAGGGCGTCTGACCCTCACAGGCGTGTTTGACTGCTGAAAAGGAATGCTTGCATTAACACAAGTTCTAAATCAACACAGCAAGAGTGTTGAACTGAACTTTATCTGACCATAGTCGTGGCATGTTAGCACAGTATTGATGCATTTCACTTCTAAACACACCTTTGTGAAAAGTAATACACTTTTGTATGCTTTTAAAAGGAAATAATATACTTTAAAAAGAAGATGCTTAAGTGTGAACTGAATGTAATGTTTTCCGACAATTAAATGTTTTGTAATTCATATTTAATGCAATTTAAATGAACTTTAGAGTGCTTTTTGACCCACTTAAAGGCAAACTTCACCCAAACGGAAAATGTTGTCATCATTTACTCACCCCAAGTTGTTCCAGGCCTGTTGATGACTTCAAGAGTATTTTTTTTCCCCTACTGTGAAAGTCAATGGCTACTGTTCGAAATATCTTCTTTTTGTGTTCAGCAGAAGAAATAAACTCATACAGGTTTGGAACAGCTTGAGAGTGAGTAAATTATAACAAAATTGTAATTTTTGGGTGAACTATCCCTTTAAGTACATATTTATATGTAATTTAAATATGGTTAAAGTGTACTGCCGAATGCTATCAAGAATTTATTTGCTTATGTAATGTATTTAATTACATTTCTAATAACATTTTACGTTTGGAATGGTGAATTTAGTACATTTAAAATATATTAACTTTAACCTAATATGAAATAGCACACTACGGTAAAAATTATAATCATGTACATGTGCTTTGTATGTTACTCAACAGATTATTAAAGCCTGATTTAAAATGTACTTTAAAAAAGAACTTTCAATTTGACATTATTACAAAATGTGCTCTTTTAAAGAGTACATGTGTTTTAAACAGTCCTGAACGTGTACTCTCTTTAAGTGCACTTAAAGGGATAGTTCACCCAATAATGACAATTTTCTCACCCTCAGGCCATCCAAGATATTTTACAGCAATATTACCTCTAATCCACAGCCTCATTTGAGCTCCCTTGCATATGTCATCATGCGACAGGAAGTTTTCTTGCACAGACTGATCATTTCGCTCGATAAGACCTCAATGTTTCGTCAGGAGCCATGGGTATTCATTTTGTTTTGCCTGTATATATTTTTTGACTCTCAAATATGACTTTGTGGCAAATATGTCAAATATGGCATTATATGAATCACCAAGGACTACAGTTTCAGCTAAAAATCTACTGAAGAAAAAAGACACATCTTGGATGGCCTGAGTGAGTAAATTAACAGCAAAATTAATTTTTGGGGTGAACTAGACCTTTAAGTGTCCTTTTATTTAGTTAATATATTAGCTGTAAGTACACTTTAAAAAAAAAAGTACATTTAAGATTTGATGTACACTACTAGTGCATATTAAATACAATTAAAGCTACACTGTGTGATATTTTCCCCCATCTAGCGGTGAAAAGGTATATGACCATCCAGTGAATATTGGTTTCTGTTCCTCTCAATTCCGATTTCGTTTTAAGTCCTACGGTGGCTGATTTACATGGCTTCCAGTTCGACCTCGTCCATGAGTGTTCCTTCAGGTGATGAGGTTACTTTAGAAAACTATTATAATTTGCAGTTATTTAATTTGTCAGTTAACATGTAGGTTATGACATCTGTAAAATGAATAATAGTTTTACGTTTTTGTTATTTTTTACGTTTTCATTGCTAACATCAGCGATCAGGTTCCCATACAAATGCAAGCTAATCTTAGTAAAGTAACTTTTATCAGTGCTATCGTTATTCTGTATATTGTACGACATCACTAGCGTAAGGCAAAGTTTACATTGTTGGCTATATCAGTCTCAAGCAATCCCCTCATCACATTCGACACAGGGCCATCGAGTGTTAAAACGCCGAAAAGGCGAAGCTTGAATTTACGGGTATGTCCCTCTTTGGCTAATGTACTTTCAAGATGGAGGGCAACATGGCGACATTTGAACCCCTCACCCGTATGTATTTTCAATGGCATATTATACACTTACGCGAATACTTTATTACTTGAAAGAAGTAAATATACATTAATGAGCACATATATTTTTGAAAGAACTAATTGTTTTTAGCTAAGAATAAACTAAAAAAGTTACACAGTGTAGCTTTGAGTGCAATTATTTTTCACAAGGGCACTCTCTGCTACATATATTACTGGCACAATTTAAAAAGTGAGGTACAGTGAACTGAACTGCAGCGCTCTGTTCTTAAATAGCCTAGAGATGACGAGAGAGATTTAATGTGTCAAGATTTTGATCAGTGTTTGTGAAAAAGTGTTTGCCATAAACAGCACCTAAACTTTAAAACAGAAGTGTGTTACAGTGTGCTAATGATTCAACTTATGTTAAATGTAACTCATTGGATTTAAAGGAAGAGTTCGCCCAAATTAACATTCTGTTCATTTATTCACTCTAATATTATTACAAATTAGTATGCTGTTATTTTCTGCTGTGGAACAAAAAAGTAAGAAATTTGGAAGATTCTATCACCTTAGAATCACCGTAGGTACATATAGTGACTTATGAACCTACTATCTTCAAAAAGCAAATGTATTTAGAGTAGCCAAAGTATGAAGGATAAAGAATAGACAGAAATTTCAGTTGTTATGTGGTCGAATGTGCTCAAACCTTTTGTAAAAAAAATATGGACGTAGTGTCCGTGACGTCACCCATAGGATTCTGAAGAGCAGTTCTGAAGTGTAAAGTGGGGATGAGCTGCCCGTTGCCATCTTAGCAGCGCATCGTCGCGAGTCACTCCCGGAAAATGGGCAAAGAGGCGGGATGTGGGTGGAGCCGAGGTGACACGATGACTAACAGACAGCAGACGAATGGCTATCCACCTGCCACTCAAAGTGGCCACGCCCTTAATTATGCAGAAATTTAAGCCTTTATATAATGTAAACGAATGAGTTATAAAAAAATGCACCCCCCCTAACAGTTGTCATGAAAGCCTAAATTAGACGTTTAGACCAAGACTAGAATTTGTACCAGGCTGTAAACATGTTTTTTCCTGTTGTAAAGTTGGGCATTTTAGCATGGAGCTCAATGACATTCTGCTCGCTTCTGGAGCCTGTCGCTAGTGGCCAGTCGAGGAATTACAGTTTAAGTCACTTCCGTATTGGCTTCAAGAGAGACCGCGGGAGGTTGCCGCTTGGTTCAAACAACCACAAGACCATCTGCTCTCTGCCTACTGACCTAATGCGTAAACATTATGGGAAGTGCGCTAGCCAGTTTAAACTGTGTTGACTAAAGACTGAAGTTTGTTTTGAAGATGAAAAACGTACCAAGCACAATGTTCTTTCTCCATTCCTGACTTCTAACACACACTCACAGAGTCGGCTGGTCTTGCGGCTGTCAGAGCAGAAACGAAAGCTGATGCTCTCCACATGTTTTTCCGTCGTCTCCAGGCATGTTCATATGTAATTAGTGCAAGCTTATTTTGTCCATTAGATTGAAAGATCTGAAAAAGCCCATACATACATTTACCCGCCCATAGACCCTTCCCTCGAAGAAATCAGGACAGATGTGGGACAAAAGAGACGGATTAAAACACCAGGTGTAAACGAGTATGTGTCTCCCTCGTCTACTTGTGATTTGATCAACCAAAACACATCTTAATACCAGGTGTAAACAGGGCCTTAGACATGCAACAAGTTAAATGAGCAGTTGTTCTATACTCGCCTAAACTGAGGGGATTCTTTATGTATCTGTTTTACCAATTTGACCACACATTTCAAAACTCGTTGAAAATTCAACACAAATTTTGTTCAAAGATCCTCATCACGTTTGTCTGAATTCAATGAATTCATTCCTCATCTCTTGAGCGGTGTCATGTTATTATTCTCTGATGGATTGTGTTAGCGGAGAATAACAATGAGGGCCACATCTGGTTGAGTTTGCCCTCTCAGAGGGGTCAGCGAGAGGAAACACAGTCAGTGAAACACAGATCAGTGTCTTTATTAGCTCTAGTGTAGAGGGATCAGTCACATGTCGTTTACTGCTCTGGTGATTGGCTCAAAAAATAATGCTAAACCTCTTTGATTGATACCATTGGTTGTCGATTGGTTTTGAAATGTGGGCGTGGCACTCAAAAATGAATTAGTGGCAATGAATTAGTGACGGGATTTAAGCAGACTAAAAGAACTTATCCTCCGGTTTCACAGACAAGGCTCAAGTGCATGTTTGAGCTGAAAGCAACTTGCGCTGACATATCTTAAAATATGTCAGTGCCATTGTTTTATCTCAAGATGTCCTAATTGATTTAAGGCCTAATCCTGGCTTAATCTAAGCCCTGTCTGTGAACCCAGGCCTATATGTAATTAAATGATAACGATAGATAAAATACTTATATCGTATTGCCAAATGGCAAGCATTTATGTTAAAATAGAATATACTTCTGGTCTGGTCTGGTCTGGTTAAAACCTGTGGACCTCAAATTTCAGAAGATGCTTAAAGCCAGTCGATGCTTTTCAGTGTATTTGTGCAATATGCATCAGATGGTCAGATTCACAAATTTCATCAATCTATTAGAAAACAATCAGGAAGAAACCAGGCTGCTATAATTAGCATTTCTGAGGAAGAATTAATTTATGTGGTTGCTGCTGAGATATTTCCACATCTGACTACAAATGCACATTTCCCAATCATTTTTCTGCTTATTTCGACTGTGCAATCCTTTGCAGAAACTGCTGGACTATTATGTAACAAAAACTTTGAACACTATGGTAACCCTTTTATTTGACAGTTTCCTCGTTACATATGTTACATGTACTTACCATAGTAATAACAGTAAATTATGCATAATTACATGCAACTAACCAAACCCTACCCTAACCCTATAGTAAGTACATGTTGTAATATTACTCAGTACTTAAATATATAATTACACTGTGACAATGACACCTTAAAATAAAGTGTAACCAAAGAAATGAACTGAGATAGGTTGTTTTATGCATTGATCCAGCATATTTTCCTGCCTGAGTGGTCTGTTACTATGACACTTCAAACCTGCAAAGTTTTGTTTTCAGGAGCAACAAATCCTCCCAGCTGTGGGTTTTACAATCCTCAGTGCTTCAGACTGTTGCATCAGTTACCACATCCTTCCACTCTGTGTTCTCCATCTTAGTTCTCCGTTTTGTAAATTCGTTGAGTGCAGATTCCGGCTTAGCCCTGAAATACGTAAAACATTAAATGTACAGTCATCATGTAGTTTCACAGTTTTAGTGTTTAATTAGACTATGGGTGGTTTCCCAGACAGGGGTTAAATTAAGCCAGGAGTAGGTCTTTATTTATAATAGTTAAGCGTGACTTAAAAAATGGCTTTCTGAAACATAGATTACTAACACCTGGACTATGGAATCCTGGACTAAAATAAACCAGATTCATTTAAAACCAACTGAATTAGCACGACAGAGGTTGCCCATAAAGCATGGAATGGACCAAGAAAAGCTTAAATAGCAGAAAAAGACTTCAATCAAAAACTTTTAAAGCAAGTGGCAAAGAAAAACAGCACACATCAGCTGTGGATTGTACGAAGCCCTTAAAGGGTTAGTTCACCCAAAAATGAAAATGTGATGTTTATCTGCGTACCCACAGGCCATCCAAGATGTAGTTTGTTTCTTCAGTAGAACACAAATGAAGATTTTTAACTCCAACCGTTGCAGTGTGCCAGTCGTATAATGCATGTCAATGGGGTGTAATTCTATGAGAGTAAAAAAAAACATGCACAAACAACTTCATATTAAACCCTGCGGCTCGTGACGACACATTGATGTCTTAAGACACGAAGCGATCGGTTTGTGTGAGAAACTGAACAGTATTTATATCATTTTTTACCTCAAATACAACACTATGTCCAACAGCCTCCCGATCACAACATCTCTTCTGCTGGGTGAGGTCAAAATACACAATATGGCGTATCTCAATGGGATACAAGCGGCGGAAGTGATGTCTCGCGCGATATCTCTACGCCATGTCATGTATATCGTTCTAGTCTTCCTCCAGGAAATCAGTTTATTAAACTCTGGAATAGACTAAATCTATGACTATTTAAAACCATGTCAGAGAAAGCAGATTTCTGTTAATCTGGTTTAAAAGGCCATTTGAGTCTCTGTCCGGAAAACCACCCCTATATGTGTTAACATGGTCTGCAGTTGAAGCTCAAACTATAGCCGTGCGATTTGAGGATTCATTCGTGTCTGGAGCACTAACGCTGAGGATGACACACACACTGAACTTTAAAACTTTCTATTTGAGCTTTTGAAAAATTATTAACCCTTAATATGAGTAATAGCTAGAAGCATCATGTTCATTCAGAAGTGCAGGTGGATTTTAGATGTGACTGAAAATCAAGCTGCATGCTTTTTGTAAAATCAAAAGCGGAGGCAGAAATCACATATTCACATGTGTGGAAAAAAGTGTGAGTGAATAAACATAGTGTTCAGCAAGCACCGGTTATAATTTGGAGACCACTGTCACCACATCACACAAACTTCAGGTGCATCTGGGCACACACACATCACAGATCTGCCTCAGTCTGATTTAAAATCCCCCTTGCCCTGTCATACAGCACACATGTGCTTCCTCTTTAAAATTGAAATAACCACTCTACTCAACATACACAACACACAACTCAACATTAAGCTTATCTAGATCAACTGTGGTCTGTTCTGAGCCTGTAACTTAACCAGTTACTCCACCCACTTAGTTGAAGCCTGTGGATGATCTAAGGCAACGCTACTATTTTTGTTCATACTGAGGGTTAGAGGTTTAGAAGAAACAAAGTTCAATGGGCCTCATTTATGAAACACGAACAGAACGAATTTGTGTAAATTGTTCGTAAAGCCTCTCTCTGATTTTCGGATTCACGAAAATGTTCAGTATTTTCAAAATGTTAGTTGGTACGTAAGAAATGTACACCTGCTCCCTACCACGAGTAAAATGGTGCGTAAAACATTTGAACTTCTGTGCTTTAATTTAGGCAAACTGATGACATTGCATTGTGATGCACTATGCAGGGCAGGCCTACCATAATAACATTTCAATAATAATATATTTTTTTGTTTTGTTTTTACTGTTAAACATTGAGTTATATAGGCAGGCCGTCCAATCACAGTGGAGGAGGGGCGGGACAAAAACTACACCGGCCAATTAGCACATGTACACCGACTGAACAACAATAATGGAGTTAATACTGCTTTTTTGAATTCAGTAATAATCTTCAAAATAAGATACTAGTAACACATTACTGCCATGGATATTCTGTATCATAGTAACCAAAGTATCTCAGCTGGAAAAATACTGCCCTTGCAAATTGCTTTCAAGCGCCACCGGCTGGCCATTTTCAGAAGAGCACCAGACATTTAGCTGGCTAAAAAATGCTTTGGTGGACACACAATCATTTAATATTTATTGCTAGTCATATGCCCAATTGTTCTCTTTAGCATTTATGCAAAATACTGGATCCAAACCCGAAAAATAATTCCAGAAGTGTCCACTGCGTTCCTGGCCACGTCATTTGCCGTTGTAACTCATGGGCGGGGATTATGCTAATTATGAATGAGCGTGCACGTGTGTCCTATTTACGCATGTGTGGAATTCATTAATATGCACACGTTTAACTACCGAATCTATGGTGTACGAAGCGTTTGTGAATCTGGAGGAGAGTTTTCGTAAAGGTCCATTTTACGCGCAAATTACTCCGAATTTGCTCATATATTTATAAAAGTTTCATGAATGAGGCCCAATGTGTGTGTGTCGTCCTGCAGTGTTTGTGCTCCAGACACAAATGATAAAAGTTTTTTTTTTAATGTTCCATTTTCACTTGCTGTAGCATAAAAATGGGTGAAAAGTGTCCCTCAGAGAGATCTGAGACATATCTAGAGAAGTAGTTCTCAACCTTTTTGACTCCAAGGCCCCACTTTGTCTGGGACAGTATGGATGGATGTTGGATGGATAATTGGATGGATGGATAATTCAATGGATAATTGGATGGATGGACAGACAGACACACCCGCACATCTTTCTCATCATCTTTGTGTCTTTGTGTTCTGCAGTATGTTGCAGTGGTTGAGTGAAGTGTTCTGGCAGGAGCGTCTGTGGTTCCCAGAGGGTTTGGGATGGGCTGACCTGGAGGACCGTGATGGGCGAGTCTACGCAAAGGCACGGGATTTGTGGGTGGCATTGCCAATCGCCTTCCTGTTTATGACTATTCGACAGGTCTTTGAGAGGTGGGTCCAAAGCTACATCTCTACACCCATTTTTCTTTTCCTCTCTGTTTAACTGTATGCCCTTCCCACCTGAGAGTTTTTCAGTTTTTCACTTTGATATTTGATAAGCTTTTGTCTTTTCTCTTTCTGCCTCTGTCTGACTTGTTTATAAATAGGTCTTCAGTTCTATTTGTGTCGTCAGTGTCAACATGCTTTTTTTATGTCTTGCATCACTCACTTCGTTTTCCTCTCCCATCCCTGTCTCTCTTATCCTAAGCTGTCTTTGCATCATCTCATTGCTTTCTCATAATTCCTATAATTATTTTTTTTTATTAATGTTAGTATCAAAGTTAAGGAATAAGAGGCTGAATTAGGATCCATGCACTAAAATACACAGAAATACATAATCTGTGAAGCAGCTCACTCAAATTTGAAACAGAGCCTCAATCACTAGTCACTATGTATTAATCAAATGAGGGTCCAAAGGGCTATGTTTATTTAAAATACATAGTCCAAAAAAATCAATGGTCCATAGACTATAAATATGGATAATAAAGTGATCTATACACAGCTACTACACTGCCATTCAAAGGTTTAGAGTGGGTATGAATTTTTTTTGTTTTTGTTTTGCTCACCAAGGCTGCATTTATTTGATGAAAATACAGCAAAAACTTGAATATTGTAAAAAAAAAAAAATATATATATATATATATATATATATAATTTAAAAGGTCAAAATGGTTGTCTCCTGGAGAGGTACGTGGAGGAATTTTTTGGAGTGGACACATGCTCAAAGCATGTTTTATGGAAGGGCCGGATAACCATATGTATGTCTTCCTATCGTCAGGAAGTACATCAGTTATGCTCTCTGGCTGGATGGTTCTGATTTTGTTGTGGAGGAAATGCATGAGTAATATGCTCAAGACTATCCAGCCCCTTTCCCGGTTGCAATTATCTTCTCTAGTCCTCCCCAGGCCCTCACTCAAATCCTCCATGGACCTAGAGCCTGAGTCCGCAAACAACAGTAAGCCAGAGCCCACCATAGACCCGGACCCGGAGCCTGAGCCCGCCACAAAGCCCATGCCAGAGCTGATGCCTGAGCACATCTTTATCCTGGAGCCCAAGCCCAAAAAAAGGTCTGTCCAGGTGCATGAGCCGGCATCAAAGTCCACCCAGAGGGTGTGTTAGTGGAGTTTATGGGCATGATGTGGAGCCCCACCTATGCATAACTTCTAAACAATTGTGTGAAGAATTGGAGGTTTATTCCTGGGTCTCCTGTCCACCTTGGTGTTCTTCAGTCCCCCCCCCCCTCTCCTCTGGTTCCCTTCAGTCCCTCTGCTCCTCTTCTGTTTGCTCCGTGCATCCGCCTCGGGTATTCCGTGGCATAAGCCATAAGCCACCAAGCCCGTCACTCCATCTTGGCCTGCTGACCAGTCTGCTTCACCTTAGACTGTTGTCCTTAAGGCTCCACTGGGCTCCCTAGTCACTCCAAGTACGCCTTGGTCAGTCGTCGTTCTACCTATGCCTTCGGCTGCACCTAGTTCTTCCACCCCTCCGTCATGCTCCGCCTTGGTCCTCAGTCCCACCCGCTCTGCCTCAGTCCTTCCCACCCAGTCTCTGTATCTCCTTGGGTCCGTCTGGGTCTCCAACTCTCCTGGCTCCACCACTGGTGGTCAGATTTCTGACTCCACCCTGGCTCCTACCACCATCGGTTCTGCTGTGGGGCTTCATCCTGGCTATTCTATAATTATCCTCCTGGCTCCTCTTCGTCTCCTTTCTGGCTCCTCCCTCCTCTGTGGTAGTTCCCTCTATCAGCCCCCCGCTGGTCACGCCTCTCTCCAGCTCCACGTCCTCCTTCAGAGCCCTTTGTTGGACTGTTGTTTTTAATTAATAGAAAGTTCAAACTCTTTTTTTTATTCGATCAATTTAATGCATCCTTCCAGAATAAAAGTATACATTTATTTTTAAAAATCTTCCTGTATGTGCAGATATGTTGCTACACCACTAGCGTCTCTGCTGGGTGTTAAGGAAACGGTCAGAAGGCGAGTTACACACAACCTAACACTGGAGTCCTACTATTGCAAAACAACTAAAAACCCCCCACAGGTGCGTACACTCACTACACTGCTAACTGCACTTAGAAATAAATCACAAATTTCCCCATACTACCACAACAGCTAATTTTTTGTTTTCACTACTTAGAGTTCAGTAGAGAAACTGTGCAAGCAGACGGGATGGACAGAGCGACAGGTCCAGCGCTGGTTCAGGCGGCGCAGGAATCAGGACAGACCCAACCTTCTCAAGAAGTTTTGTGAGGCCAGGTACAAACATGCCAAAACCATGTTCTTCACATGCACTTTCTATAGTCCTGTTACCATGGATGGACCATTTCCAATGAGATGAGCTTTAGCTGCTAATGTGCGAGATTAAAGGGAGGTTTATTAAAAGTGGTTTCTGTAAGTTAACCGCCTGTGTAAAAGCTTAAGTTGGTTCTGAATAAAAGGCAACACTCTTCTGAAGAGTTCCCACTGGTGTTTGGCACTTATTCAATTATTCATATGTTTAGTAAAAACTTTTAAAGGCTCTTTTGCATGCAGTGGTTTTCAATCCTGGTCCCGGAGGCCCACAGCACTGTACATTTTTCTGACACACCCAGCTCAGGTTTTAAAGACTAATGCATTGTACTCTATGGCAAGAAACATTCAGGATGAGCATAGTGACCAAGGAGGTTCTCTTTGCGTATCTCAATAGTGTGGGAACACCCTAGATAATGTCACTGATCACGTAGTGGAGAAAAAATCTTGTGATGCACTGAAATTGTTTTTTTGTTTTTTTTTACAGAAACACCGAAAATTAAATTCATTTAGATGACAACAATCAAATAAAAACTGAGTTGTATATAATCTTTTAAAGTGACCTTATTATGGTTTTCAAATATTACCTTCCATGCAGTGTGTACTACATCTGTTTGTGAATGTAAAAGGTCTGCAAAGTTTTAAAGATCAAAGTTCACGCCAAAAAAAGTTATTGTCTCCTAAAAATAAGAACCGATTCTGAACGGCTGAAACGAGTCCTATGATTGTAAAAAAAAAACAACAACCTGTAAACGTGATCATTTCAGTGAATGATTTCGGCCCTCCACAACTGTTGTCCAAAACTAAAATAATTTTCAGTTATCAAAGTTTCGGTGCATCACTAACGTTTGTGCTTATATATGTTACTTGAAGAAAATGTATACACAGCTTTTCTTTTAAAGTTCTTTTGATCATAAATGGAAAAAAAAGACCCCACAATGGTGTAATCGCAGCATCTACCAGCAGCGAATAACTGAACCGTACTAACTAAACCTTGACCCTTTTGTTCCTTTGTAGCTGGAGATTCGCCTTTTATCTTCTTGCTTTCATTGGTGGTCTTGTTGCACTAATAGATGTAAGTCATTTGCCATTTCAGCATGTTTAACCCTCTGATTTTATTTCCTCTGCTGATTTATTGCATAACACAATCCTTCCTCTCTGTCTCTTTCTCTAGAAACCCTGGCTGTATGATCTACAGGAGATGTGGAAAGGGTTCCCCACTCTGGTGAGTTATGTCTCCTTTAAAAAGATGACACTAAAGACAGACATCACGTAGAGCGGCTCATTTTCTAAAGGGCACCTTGTCATTTCCAGCAAACAGAATATAATGTAGACAATGTACAACAATCGGAAACAAACTTGGAGCACATACTGCAAATATGAATAAGAACCAAGCATTTACACAGCCTACTAACTTTGAATAGGATCTTTTTGATCTTTTTGTTAGCATCCATGAAGTTCAACATAAAGAGAAAAACCAATGAAGAGATAATTGAACCATTATTTGTAAAGCTCATGTCATCAAATAACAGTGAGTCAGTGTACCGTTTCTCTCTCATTCAGACCCTCCTGCCGTCTCAGTACTGGTACTACATGCTGGAACTGGGTTTCTACACCTCACTTCTTTTCAGTGTGGCGTCTGATGTCAAACGTAAAGTAAGTCTGTCATCAGTCATACAATGGTCATATCACACTGCAAACCTCATCTTTGCATCTCAATGAAACGTGTTATTCAAACACCTGGTTGATGTGAACTTTATTTTTTGAGCAGCACATTATTCAAAGCAGCATTTTGTGAGAATCACTGCAGGCTGTTTTGTTTTTGCGGCGGGGTTGATGACGTTTAGAATATGTTTCCATTGCTACTTTTAATTTAAAAAAAAGTAGCTGCAAATAGTTTTTTATTCTTCTCCAATTCTCTGAAATCAGAATGATAAAGACATTTATAAACATTAACATATGAACCTGAATTTGTGGAAGTTAATTTATAACGCTAAGTAAAATGAACTTTTTGAATAACTTTTTGGTATTTTAAAAACAAACTAAATATTTTTAAATGAACTTTGGATCGTGAATATTAATTGTTGAATCTATTGTGTGTTCAAATGTTTCCATTTGAATATTTACAGATTAAATATTCAACCATGTTGAATTGCAGCCCCCAAACATGCAAGCTCATGAAAATACAAGGCATTAAAATGCAATGCATTATTTTGTCAGTTGTAACATGTTTTTTGTTTCAGACATTTGTCATTATTTTACTTCCATATGGCAGTTAAAAACTGTGATGTGGATTTATAGACCACCACCCTTGCTTCATTATAGTTTTAAGTCACCTTTATTTACTCAGCTCTTTATACAATACAGATTGTTTCAAAGCAGCTTTATAGTACTAACAGGAAAATGATTCATGTTCAGCTGAAGTCAGTTCAATGTTGATTCAGTTCCATTGTAAAGATCATCAATTATTAATTTAGTTAATTTAATCTATTAAGCACTTCTGCAAAAAATGGTGTCATTGTCCAGCTCAGTTCAGTTCTCATACAACAGCATCAGTACAGTCAGATCAATAATATTGTTGAATATTAAGTGTCACGAACTAAGCAAGCCAGAGGCGACAGTGGCAAAGAACCCAAACTCCATAAGGTGTCATAATGGAGACAAAAACCTTGGGAGAAACCAGGCTCAGTCGGGGGGGAGCAGTTCTCCTCTGGCCAACGAATGAACACGGGTGTCAATATGATTTAGGCAGCATTCAAGTATTCATCTAGATCCTTTTGCTTGAAGATTGATTCATCACGCCGGTATGGAGCCGAAGCTGGCCATAGGGTCTGTGCGGAGGACCTGTCTGGTTCTTGTGGTCTCTGCTGAGGATCTGTGCCGTCGACTGTCATGTAGAAGGGGATTGTCTAGGAATTGTGTCTAGTTGTAGGTCCACCATCTGATCTAGATATGGACCGGATCTGGCTGACTACAGTAACATCAGGATAAGGATGAAACAGACAGACTAATACTAGTGTAGATTACATTCTTCTTACAATGTAACAAGTACATTGGGTGTTATAGGAAGTGTCCCCGGTTCCGTTGAAATTCATATTGTGTTATGTGTATGCCAGGTTAAAGAAATGTGATTTTAGTCTAGATTTTAACTGTGTGTCTGCTTACTGAACAAGGCTAGTCCAGAGTTTGGGTGCTAAATAGGAAAAGGATCTAACGCCTGCAGTTGATTTTGATATTCTGGCCAGAATTTTGAGATTGCAATAGACGTGAAGGACTAAAATGCATGAAGAGCTCGCTCAAATACTTAGATGCTAAACCATTTATGGCTATGACCTCTATGGTTTCACAGACAAGGCTTAAGCTATAGCACAGAATTAATGTAATTGTTCCTCAGGGGTCTATAGCATGGTGTCTGATGCGATAGTGTAGTAGACGGTAATCATTTTCTCTCTAATAGTATCGATCTTGCCAGTAAAGAAATTTATAAAGTCATCACTGCTGTGTTGTTTGGAAATGTCAGAAGTTGAACCTTTATTTCTTGTTAATTTAGCCACTGTATCAAACAAATACCTATAGGGATGTATTGGTTCTCTTCTAAGAGAGTCGAAAAGTAAGCAGATCTAGCATTTTATGAGGCCTTTCTGAATGCAATAACACTTTGCTTCCACGAATTGTGAAATACCTCTCATTTTGTTTTCTTCCAGCTGCGCTGCATTTTTCGGCTGCTCTGTTGAGGGCTTGAGTGTGCTCATTATACCATGGTGTAGGACTATATTCCTTAATCTTTTTTAGACACAAAAGAACAATAATGTCTAAAGTGCTGCAAAACAGAGTATCCTAGTTAAGTAGTCTATAAATTATTTTAATATGGTTCTCTATTGGGATTAATTCATTAAATTTCTTATATTTTGGCGTCACATGATTAAATTATAAGACTGTACTAACTAGCTTTCAAACTATTAGCTATAGCATATTTTAGCATGTTAAATGCGAAGCATGAAATGCTCTGGACAAAGTAATAATAACGTGTGCTTTATCAGTCCACAGCCTAAGCAAATGCTCCACTCTTCTCCACAATGGTAACCCAGTGTAATTGTTCTCTAATAATTCCGACATAATTGAACATTAAACACTATTAAATACTTTCAAGTACCCCCCTATTTTGCTTATCTCGCTCAAAAACACATAAAATAACATTTAATTTCAAAATGTTTACTCTCCTCGTTAATGCTGCCTTCATGTGCTATAGGAAATTTCATAATTCCCACTTCAGAAGTGATCACGAGCTTGTTGCATTCAAGTGCTTTGTTGTCAGAATCAACAGTAATCATGGAGGACATGTTTATTCTTGCCTATTTATTGGGAGAATCTTATTAAAACCGACATTATATGTAGAGTCACATGCACTGACAACCATATAAACATTCACGATGCTATCCGGATAGTCCGCTTCCGATTCTGTAATTTCGGTCAAATGCAGGCTATTTTCTCTGTGTAAAAAACATACTATATGCTTCAAATGATTACCCATATACTTAAATGTGCCATACATTGATGACAAGACAAGACGATCTGGCTGTTTTGGGGAAAAAACTAATAAATCATACCTGACACAGCAGTAGTTTTATGTTTGAAGTTTATGGCACGCCCATCTCAGGAATGTGGGTATCAAAATGATTTCCGATAAACACAACTTCAGCAATTTTTACCTTGGAAACTCATATTTTACGATAATTCCAAGAGCATGAGAAGGCAGTATTAGTCCCAAGCAATGCATGCTGGGAATTACAGGAATTAAGTTCTTGATTGGTTCACATTCACCCTAAATAATTTAATCTAGTAGATCATTTAAAAAAATTACATTAATCGAAAGCAAAGAAATCAAGTTTAGAAGATGTTGTCGCGTAAATAGCAAATTATTTGATTGAGTAAATTGGACAATATTTGTTTTCCCTTTTTTTTCAGTGAGGGATCATGTTTGAATTCCTTTTTATTGCATTGTTTTCTTCATAATGAATCACACTAGAATGGGAGGCATTGTATAAACATCTCATAATGGTATAATGATATAAGCGTTATCTTACGCTCTCTTCCAGGACTTCAAAGAGCAGATCATTCATCATGTGGCAACCATCATGCTGATCAGTTTCTCCTGGTGTGTTAATTACATCAGAGCGGGAACACTCATCATGTTCATGCACGATTCAGCTGACTATCTACTAGAGGTGAGAAGAACAACCAGAGACAGAGGCACAATGGGACAATATATGATACTGTCAAGAGAGTGGACTAGTATAGATGTTGTGTATATTATTAGTTAAAGATCTAAAGATTAATTCTGCAAATCAGTGTATTAGTATGATTTCTGAAGGATCATGTGACACCGAAGACTGGAGTAATGATGCTGGAAATTCGGCTTTGATCACAGGAATAAATTATACTTTATTAGATCGCAGTAATATTTCTCAATTTTGCTGTTTTTACAGTATTTTTGATAAATCCTTGATAAAAGGTAAATTCATTCTTGGTGAGCAGAAGAGTTTCAGAAACATTACACGAATCTAATAGACCTCAAACATTTAATCACTAGTGTACATACTACAGTATATTCTGCTATAGTAGTAAGACAAATATAAAATCATTGATAATCTAGTTGTCATTCAAATTCAGTTCTCATGTATTTGAAAATGTTTATGTTTATCCATTTAAAAGCAGCAGCAGCTTCCGAATAGAAATGGCTGAAGGGACTATCATAACTTCAGAGAATGTGAGCAACAATTGCCCTGAAATCCAGCACAAATGCACAATGCAAAAATCCACCAGGAATAATATACCATCCAGTGCTGTAATCTGACACGCTGTACAGTACAGATGATGTGAATCTGGCTGCAAGAACCCGTGACATGATGTATATCAGTAGAAAAACCATTTCTGTCTCTCTTCTATACATCAGTTTCTCTCCCTCATATCATCTCTCTCTCTCTCTCTCTCAGTCAGCTAAGATGTTTAACTACGCAAGATGGAAGAACGCATGCGACTACATCTTCATCCTGTTTGCTGCGATCTTCATCGTCACACGCCTCATCATCTTCCCTTTCCGGTACATCTCATCTGTCCCTCTCTCTGTTTCTGTCCACACACGTTGCCATTACCAGTTTCGATTATGATACAGTTGTGATGTGGCTATAAGATAGATTATACTTTATATAAGTAAAGCCAGCTGCTAAATTATTATAACAAATGCAGCTCTCTGTGGGCATTTGTTATAATAAGTAATATACTTAATATAAACATAATCAACTTATGTAAATTACATTATGCGTAACCAATAAAACCAAATTATTAATTGCTTTTGATACTTTATTTAAACCAATTATTGTTGCCTCATTGTTATTATATATGCATTTTAAAGGTTGTGGTTCATTGGTCTATTTTTATTACCACACAAAAAATAGTATCTGATTGCTCGATTAATCTGCAAAATAATCGACTGATTACTCAATTACCAAAATAATCATTAGTAACAGCCCTAGATTTGTTAAAAATTACCAAATGCAGCTGCATTGTTTTTTTATTTTTGTAACAATTAGTGGGATAAAATAAAAATCTTCATATTTCATATGTCGTCATTAAAGATTTCTATTAAAAAAAGGTTAAACTATCATCTCATCTCATTCTCGTGTATCGTCTCGTGAGCTAAGTGTATCGTCACACCCCTAATAAAATGTAATTTCCCAACAGCAAAAATTGTGTCCAGTGAAAATGCTGAGCGGCTAGTGACTTTGGGAAACTTTTAGCCACAGTGTGCAAAAACGTAATGTCAAGCCCTGCATATAACTCATGTGTTTCTGTCTTTCTCACAGGATCATGTATTGTACGTGGGTGTATCCCGTGACCCTGTACCCTCCTTTCTTTGGATATTACTTCTTTAACGGGCTGCTGATGGTCCTGCTGTGTCTGCACATCTTCTGGGCCGTGCTGATCATACGCTTGGCCTTCCGCTTCTTGAGCAATAACGTACGTCTGTGTGTTTTTATGTAGAGAAGTTTTAAATCTTATTTTTATGTCTTTCTCTTTCTCACCCTGTAGTTAGATAGTCCATCACAACAGTGACAATTATATCACAATTATCTCACTCTTGTGTCGTTCAAACCTGTGATCTTTTCCTGTGGAACATTATCAGTACCACATGACTTCAGAGGCTCAGAACCCTTGTGAAAAACAAGCACACTTTAGCATACTTTTGAAAAGAGTACTCATCACGGAAATAAACATAAAATTTACATACAACTTATTGTTTTATATTATTGTAATTTATATTAAATGCAATTAGCTTTTTTGACCACCTTAAAGGGATAGTTCACCCAAAAATGAAAATGTGATGTTTATCTGCGTACCCCCAGGGCTATGGAATGTCAGGTCTGCCAATATTAAAAATAAATAAATATACAAAGAAATGTAAAAAAAAAAAAATTATTTATAATTTTTTTCCATATTTATTTATTTATTTCCATATATATTTATTTATTTATAAATTTATTTATTTCTAATTGTATTTATTTCCACATGTATTCCTTTCTACATTTATTTATTTTTATATTTATTTATTTATTCATTTATTTCTTCCAACATTTATTGGTGCGTGGGGTAATGAGGAGGGCGGGGTTTACCTCAGACATGGCAATCGAGCTCAGAGTAGGCGAGGGTGAAGCGTTGAGGCCACAGTGACACTTTGTGGTGTGGCCGAAATACAATAAGTACAGCCGACTGACGCTGAGACCAGACCATTGCATTTTAATGTAACTTCCAAAAACAATACTGACAGCAACAGAAACTATTTGTTCTATTAAGCGGTGGTAGTCTTTAGCCTACTTCCACAAACTCATGTCCAGGGGCAACTTTATTAAATGTATTTTAATCCAAATATATGGCATGACGGAATCAATGAAGTGATACGTTTAATATGAAACAAACAGACAGCAGGGGGCAGCATGTCATTGTCTTAATGAGTGAGTTACTTGATTCCTTAAAATACACTGAATCAAAAACAATGCGGTTCAGCTGTAGATTTGTTTCTGATCATTTCTGTTCAGGCCTTTATGCGTTATTTAAAATAATAATAATAAAAATAAATAAATAAATGCATGACCAAGTGTTCAAAACGTTGGCAGAGAAGGGGTCATGTTCGGGGGAACAACATGATAGGCTATTTTAGAGTTTAATGCACAAACCTGCGTGACCAT
Organism: Gobiocypris rarus; assembly: GCA_023029165.1. Classification (NCBI taxonomy): domain Eukaryota; kingdom Metazoa; phylum Chordata; class Actinopteri; order Cypriniformes; family Gobionidae; genus Gobiocypris; species Gobiocypris rarus. Next base: position 7,434,164 of record CM040926.1, on the reverse strand, counting down.
ATAGCAGCTACATTCAGAAATGGAAATTACGTATGCATTAATATTTTGTTTTGGTTTTCAGAAAAGTCGATTGAATATTTACAGGTTTGTATCTCGTTATTTATTTATTTTCAGAATAGTAAAGTGTCTATCCAAGTATCATACTGATCAAAGATAGAACGAGTATGACAGTCCAACTAACGAATATATTACAATTGTGACAAGATTAGAGGGTTATATCACTAATAGAGGAACTAAAGGAAACAAACATATATTAGGAGTTTATTATCTTACTTTTCGGACACACTGCGAGCTGATGCTTGAAACAGACAGTGGTTTATAGGGTGTGGAAATTAATGGGTCTTTATCGTCGCTGAAATGAACAATAATGCAATTGCAAATGGACAAACAAGCGAACATGACACACGAGCATATTCAAGCAAAAGCCAGCCGATATTAGTTCTGTGAAACAAAACAAAACCAAAGTTACTCGCCTATCGAGAAGAAATAAAGCAACCCCGGCATCCAAAATTTGAAACACTCCCTTTGCTCTCCACCGCTCCGTTTACATGAATCTCCGCAGTTCCCGAGCCGAGTGCTGTGAGTGTGATGTTGAAAACGTGTGGAAACAGCGCCTCCTGCTGGCTGTAGTCTTCAGCCTCTGGACAAAAACTCCTCCGATGACACAAAAATGACGATATTTGCGTCATCGGAGGAATTTTTCCAGAAATAAAATACATAATTCTCTTGTCTCAGGGTCATATGAGGGGGGAAGGTACAATAATTTGAATATACTCCCGGGTTTCTACTGATACAAAGCTTAATGCTAATCGCTGAAGTAACCCTTTAATAATAACTGTACGTCTTTAAATAAAAGGCCACTTAAGTGCACTCAAAGTACACTTTCATGACTCACTTAAGTGCACTTTGTAATAATATCAAATTAAAGGTTTTTCTTTAAAGTACATTTTATATCATTATGATTTAAAAATATTTTGTTGTGCTTTTATTAATATTATATTATCTCTGAGTATAGTTTTTTTATATATTCTCTTTAGATTTGAAGTACACTACAAGTGCACATTCGATACAATTAAACACATTTCTTTTTCACAAGGGAATTGAGTCGCTTTTTCATTATCACATTTATGGTCTGTGAGCTGTGTTTTATTACCTAAAAGTCATACAGGTTTGCAACAACATGAAGGTGAGTAAACGATGACAGAAGTTTCTGTTTGTGGGGAACTATCCCTTTAAATCGGTTGCCTTTCTGTATTTGTGTATATATCTGAAGTGATTCTCTCCTGTTCTTACTCAACAGTCGTCGGTAGAAGACGAGCGGTCCGATAGAGACGAGACGGATGAGTCAGAGGAGGAAGAGGAGATGAAAAATGGAGAGATAAAGAAAAACGGACCAGCTCAGAACGGTCACGCTACGTATAACAACAACCACTCTAAAACAGAGTGACGTCCTGAGGGGACAGGAAGGAGAAACGCTCAGAAAACACACAGACTCTGCTGAAGCAGATCACAGAGGAGTGAACAACAGAGGAACGATCCCAGTTTTACGAACAGATAATCGCTTTGTTACACTACAGAGTACAGACAAACACACGCACACATATACAGTTACAGTCATCACATGAACACAGGCACATCGGTCACAAGTGCCAAACAGGGAGCAATGCTGCCTTAGGAGCAGATCACCTAAAAATCAATATCATTTACTGATGTTGTTCCAAACCTCTATGACTTTCTTGATGTTATTTATAGCAGAACGTCCAAACTGCTCTCGCCTATAGAATGGAAGTCAATGGTGACCACAGTAGTCTCGAAACTACTAGTTCTTTGACTTGAAATGAAGCGCTCATGTCATGCGGACTTCTTTTATGGTGCATTCTAGAGCTCATTTTATTGAATGGAAGAGAGCAGCTCAGACATTATGCTGAACTTTTCTTTTGATGTCCTAAATATAAAAGCCATATGGGTTGTGGACAACATGACGACAGAACACTTATTTTGGGTGACCTGTCCCTTTAAACAGTGCCTTCCTTTGCCATTGCTTGCTCTTTTCATGCCTTGTTTTCCTTCTTTCTTTTTTTCTTCTTTATTTAATCGGCAGTCTCTTTCCTATGGAATAAATGTCTTGTTTGTATCTCCCAATTCTGACTTTTTTTAAACTCAGAATTGCGAGAAATAAAGTTAGAAATTATAATGTTTCCTCAGATTAGCAGCGCTGGTTCGGGAAATATTGTTTCCATTCATACCCATAGGAATTAAATAAAAAACGTCTTTGTTAAAGCGCTATAAGCGCTTATTGTAAACAAGCCAATCAGCTACGAGGTGAATGATAACATTACAAATGTCGATTTTAAGCACAAAAGTATTTAAAGATCGGAAAATACAAGAATGTGTACTTCACAGCTTTAGTGACAGAAAGAACTACAATCCCATGAAGCATTGCGAACAGCATAATCAAATTAAGAATGACAGAAATATACATTTACAAATCATGTACAAATTTACATGTACTCATTTACAAATGTTGATGCGTGCTGTCAAACGATTAATCGCAAAATAGTTTATTTTTACATAATATGTGTGTGTACTGTGAGTAATTATTATGTGTATTTAAATACACACATGCATATAATTAAGAAATTGTTTTATATTTATATATAATATAAATGATATAAATATGTATAGAGTATATACATGCAAATGTTTATGAAATATATACATGCATGTGTGTGTATTCAAAAATACATAATAATTATACACAGTACACACATATATTATGGGAACACAAATTTTCATTTTGGATACGATTAATCGTTTGACAGCCCTAATTTATATATATATATAGCATCTCGTCTTCAGTAGGGCTGTCTAAGTTAATTGCAAAATATGTGTATACATATATACAAATATTTAAGTATTTGTAGAGCGTATGGAGATTTGATTGCATCATTTGCAGTGCTTCATAGATGTGAGCTAAAGAGCTCTATTGGCCTGTTCGGCTTGATGGGTGGCATTTTATGTACAGCATCATGGGTAATGTAGTTTTCACCACATATTCCACTGTTAAACATGATTTTTTTGTTTTAAACTAAGTTGAAATAATGCAGACTGACGGCTTCAACTCAATCAAATACCATTGATTAACAACCTCGTAGCTCACAGTAGGGCTGTCTTCATAGGTTTATAAGTTATTGTTCAAAATCAATTTCCCTGTGGAGAAAACGAATGGAGTTTTCACTTCCAGAGCCAGACTGCTGCACTCCATTATGAGATATTAACAAAAATGTGTATATTCTGTGGTGGAAACCAGCTTACATACTTTCCAGAGTATGACTATGCATCTACATCGTTTTCAGTCACAACTGAAGGACATACCATGTGTGCTTTCACACTCGCACAATTTTGCTGGCAAAAAAAAACCTCCATTGTCTAGTCAATAGCGTGGTGATTTATGAACTGCTCACACAGAAGTCACTTTCTAATCAAGCAGATTTCTGTTTTGTCAACGAGGCCAATCCATGTACAATATGCGTTGAAATCTCTCACCCTCATGCGAAACTCCCGATCGCATGGATTCCTATTGACTGGATTTCACCACAACCCTACAACAGTAAATGTGACCAGTATATACAGTGAGACCAGTTTTTACTTCCATCCATGTTTTATGTCATTTAAAACTGCATAGCACAAAGTGTCAGTATAAACCCAACACGACTGCCATATCAGCCAGCGCATTATAAACAAAAAATGACTGAGTGCACCTTTAAATACGGCTATTGTGCCAAATGTTACACACAGCAGTGTAAACCAAAGGAAAACCATGCGTACACTGCCATAATATAGCAAGCCACTACCATAAAGCGACTTCCCACTTTATAATATTACACCCATATTTATTATTATTCCAAACACATATACTGGATAAAGTTGTAGCATGTTCGTTGTCGCACAGATTCTGAATATTCACAAGCAGCAAACCAAAGATAGAAAGAGTGAGTAAAAGAAAGAGTGAGTAAAAGTGTGTGAGGTTGAGCTGTTTGCTGCCCTTGAAACTTCTTGCTTTCTTAAGATGAACTCTTCTCAGTTCTCTGTGGTGCAGTTTTTGAGAGGTTCTTCTCACTCAAAGCGGCCAGTACTCTTTACATTTGTGTACGGATGCAATCATGGACAAGGCTCTGTCGACACCTCTGACTAACCTGCTTTATTCTGAGCATCTCATTCACATTGCATTTCTTTGACCTTCTCTGATTTCATCATTCCTCCCATTGTCCTCTGTACATTGTTTCAAATACAGATTACAGTGTTATCTTTATTTTGTATTTTCCTGTGTTTTGTAATATGATGATATTATTGTGGAGAATGTTAACAATAAAATACAAGAATACGAGTCACACCTGATGTGTTTGTCTGATTTCTCCTTCATATTAAAGCATGAAAAATACTTTCCCAGTTCAAAACACTAATGCTACATCTGACATCATATGCCAGTTACACTTTCTGCGCAAGTTGAATATGGAAGGCGGTCCGGCAGAGGCTAGATATTTTATTTTATTATGTGTTAAATATGGATATTTTTCTTACAAAAATGTATTTGCTTCAGGTCTTTATTAACCCCCCGGAGCCGTGTGGAGTATGTTTATAATGGATGGATGCACTTTTTTAATCTTCAAACCCATGGGCCTCACTGCCATTATAAAGCTTGGAAACTTCAGGATAGTTTATTAATATTACTCTGATAGTGTTCATCTAAATCATGGGTGGGTAAATCATGGGGTAAATTTAAAGTGAACTAATCCTTTAAGTCCAACTAAAAAAACATTTAACTTAAAGCTGCTGTCCGTAACTTTTTTTGTGTTCAAGATTTGCAAAAATTATATAATGATAATATATTTTTTTTCAAACCGTGTATTTGACTTACCCTGAATAATATTACACTTAATAAGTGTTTATATTGGGACTATTTCAGGCCAGACTGGTCGGAACCGCTGCGGAGGAGCACAGTCCTTGCGTGACTCGCCATAGATATAAACAGAGAGAAGTAGCTCCGGCTGCAATGTTCTTCCGCAAGACGCATGCAGTTCTGTTTATTAACCGCTAAAGCGCAAACAGTCACGGACTGCAGCTTTAAATTTAAATTATAATACATTTTCATTTAATTGCAATAACATGCAATTAAGCATTACATGTTGACAGTTTCCCTAATAAGTAAGTAGGCTACTCTTTCTGTAAGTATGCTAAAGTGTATTTATTTTTCCAATTCATGATTCGCGAAATCCGTCGTCTAGTGGACCACAAACTGTCAAAGTCAGTGAACTTCAGCACTGTGTGTTGAGAAGGGAAGGGAAGGACCCTCTGAAGCGGAATGCAGAGCGTGAATTTCACGCAAAGACATTTTCAAAGAATGGAAGGAATGCCACTCGAGAGTCCTTCCGCGTGGAGTCATGTGACCTCCAGAGGCTACTGCGATTGGTTACTAGTTCCTTTTTTTATACATTGTTTTATAAGTACCGTTAAACTTTAATTATTGCTTTATAATGAACGTTCCTGTCTTATTTTGCAGGATTCATCGGTGCACCTTAATCAAAAAATACAAATAAAAAATAATAATAATACTTAATTATTGATCTGTTATCAATTATATAAACACTCTTTCAGCACTTTTCCTCAAACGAGCGAACAGTCATATGTCTGATATTTATTTAGGCTATATCTATATCATAACGTGTTTACAATATTAATTTATAAGAAAAAAATAGCACATATAATGACTACAATAACAAAATTCAACTCGCCACATGTATTAAACATAAAATACTATAGGCCATGTTGAATGTTATATGCTGTTGTGTATGTTTTATTTGGGATATTTTATGTTTTACTACTACTACAATTATTTTAAAACTTTTACTCTGTAAAGTTTCAGCATGCTTCAGTGGATATTTTGTTGAAATGATTGTTTTACAAACAATATTGGCAGAGTAATAAAGTGTCAGTAATACAAATAAAAATGAACAACATTCAATTAAATAAAATATAATCAAATACAAGATACTTTGAACAAGAAATTGAAAACTTTAGTAATGAAGCCCATTTCTGCCACATAAGGTGAAAAAAAGACAGAAAAAAGTAGAAATTATCATTTTAAACCGATAATTATTACTTTAGTATGTCATAATTTTGACTGTATATGTCATAACTGAGATTTACCAGAGTTTGTAGGAAATGTGGGAAATTGGGCTTCCATACCTCAGACGGGAGAAACGAAGCTTTTCAAAGCTTTGAAACAATTGAACCAATTTCTTTACGAAATGATTCAATGTTTCGAAGCTTTCGAAAGGCCACACGCTGGCGACACCTGCTGGTCAGAACAGTTGAAATGCAACAAAACTCTTGCCAAACATGCATACAAAACCCTTTACAAACACTTAGCAGATGTTTTATTAAATGTAAAATCTATAAAATGCATTTAACTAATCATCTAATGAGATTAAATATCGAGTCTCTGTGTAATATGTGTTCTTTCATCAATTTTCAGGGTTCGTTTAGTTTGTTCCACGGATTGCTCAGCTAAACAGGCCAATAAGATACTATTAACTACTATTATTGCTTTTAATCATAATAATGTCTAATCAAACCGTGTACAAATGTATAAAACTGATCAGAGATTGAAATTTCGAAACTGTTATGAGGTAAAGAAGCCTCGTTTACTGAAATCACGTGACTTTGACAGTTTGATTCGAAACAAAAGATTCGAAGAGGTTTCGAAGCTTCACGCTCGCTCGTTTGTGTCAGAGTGGCGCGTCTGGCTCGCGCAGAGTCTCTAGTTTCCTCCTCTGACGCGCTTCTGCTGCTCACTGGAAGATTACATGCGCCATCTTGGATCTGGGGAGGTTTTTAAACTGGAAAAAGTACCAGAACAGGAAAGAAAAACAACTATTAAACATCTGCAAACCCGTCCGTTCGGGCCTGCGGTGAAAATGACACTCGCTTTAAAGTCGTGACATCGGTTTTAAACTACTTTTAAAAGACTCAAACGAAGTAAAACCGCACTGGAAAAAAACAAACAGTGGGCAGGGAGATTTTTTTCTCTGCAGCTGGGAAACTTGTTTTGTATTTGTTCGCTCGCAAGAGAACACCTTTACCTGTAGGATATGACATCAGCTAATCCAGGTAACGTATAAACCACGATTTGACACGATTGTGCTGTTAAATATCTGCGTTGTGCTCGTTTTGGACCATTTTAAGCAGTTGGGCAGTTAGCTCGAGCAGCTGTTAGCTCGACTGTTGTGCTATAGCTAATAACACAAGCCGATGGAGTAAAAACTAACCTAACATTTGCCGTTCGGGTGCGTTGTTGTGAGTATAAGGGATTGTTTTTCAGTAGCAAATAGCATCAAGATCGTTGACAGTTTGTCTGACACTTGTGGCAGTGTGTGTGTGTGTGTGTGTGTGTGTGCGCGCACGCGCTCCAGCTGTCATTCACACAGGCCCAAAACACTTTAACATGCTCATAATGGACTGAAGTACGGAGACATTTGTGTTGCTCTTAATTCAGGTCAGTTTTGCTTATGAAGAGATGTATTATTGATCTGTCCTGCATGTATACAGAACAGCATCAGAGTGTTTTTAATAACGTGGTACACAGTTATGTGTGTAAAGAACTGCAGTTATTTGAAATGGGAATCTTTTGTAACAGCAATAATGCCTTCTCATAAATGTAACGCATTCTGAATAAAATAGTTGGCAGAAGAGATGGCGGAAAAGATCAGCTACACTGCTGCTGCTGCAGAGCAAGTACAGGAACTTGTTACTGCCAATGCATATGCTCTGATACGCTGCTGTTGAGTGTGTAAGAAGGCATGCTGCTGCACAAATACCAATTACCAAAAACACCTGAAACTAGGGCTGTGCAATAGGGGTGGGGCAAAAAATTGATATTTCCGGCCGCGATACGTTATTGATACTCTGGCTCCAAGTATCGATATTTTTATCAGAATATTTAAATTCATGTCTACATTGTGGCTGTTTACTGCTTTGGCGTCCCGGAGTGGCAGTACCCCCAGACTTCATGTGGTGGCGCTTCACCGCTTCACCTGGTGGCGCGTCTAGTTTGACAGGTAAACATTTTGAATCCATTCGCGCGTCCACAGCAAATTGGACGTGCTTAGAAATCGAGCATTTGAAGAGAAATAGACGTGCGTTCAGAGGGGGAAATATTTAACGTTACCCGGAACTTAATTTAGGCCCTGGTTCCTGCGGTCGAAACACACAGAGTACCGCCCCACAGTCCCTAGTTCCTGGGGGAAGTTCCTGTGGTGGAAATGCGGCGTAAGTGTATAAGTAACGTAAGTATCCTCGTAAACACAGCAGGATATGTCTTGAGTGAATGTAAACACTGAGAGAGAGCGCTTGCGTAACAGTATATTGGGTCCGTGCAGCTCTTAAAGTGACAGCAGCCTAATAAATCTGCTGCAGTCATTAGTGTTAATCAAACAAAAAAAGACAGATAAAATCGCTCACTTAGTTTCTTTGTTCTTATTTTATGTTTACTTGTCTTCTGTAACAGTTCTGAGGACTTTTTACTTATATTAACCTAGTATTAGTTTTTGCTGACGTATCAATAATTGCTACATTTACAGCAAGACTTTGATCATATCCACCAATAGTCGAGTTAAGTAATCATAAATAATGCACAATATTGACCAAAAGAATCGTGATTTTTGCCATAATCGAGCAGCCCTAGCTGAAACGATAAACAATACAGACAAAATGTGTATGCTTCTGTGAGCATGAAAACATACAATATGTTTGAAATGATCTCCCATCAAAGCAGAAGAAGAGGTGAAATGATACAGTCCCCCAAAACAAGCAGATCTATCGCCAAGACCTTTTCAGAGAGCCACGAGAACCGCATGTTTGCTATTTATGTGTGCCAGCTTGGACCTGCTGCTTTGCTGAATGGCTTAATTCTAGCGGACTATTGCTGTGTGTACCTGGTCGCTTGACCAGATAGCTTAAAACTAGTGTCTTGACTTAAAATGTGTCTGGCCTAGTGAAGCTCAGGGAAATGGGGATCCCCCCGCAAATAATGAAGTAGTTCCCGATCACAACACAAATTACATTCAAAACAATTTAAACAGCAAACGAATTCTAGGCTATTAGATGTTTTACACAAACTAAACCAATATGCCGGACCGCAGTACGCATCTGGACCCCGGCACGTTTCCATCGGGAACGCGAGACAGGATGGTAGCACCATTTTCCTGAGTGAGCAGAGCATCAAGACAGCGGTGTGGATCGCACCACAAGCACTCAGGAGCATTTGTGGTAATGATGTTTCAGCGCTATATCTTGTAGTATGTGTTATTTTATCTAAAGCCAAACATGCTTCTTTCAAGCCCTTTCAACTTCTTGTGCGTTCTCTTTTTCTCCAGACATGCGCCACATTAACAGAGCTTAACGCTCAAACGCAACCCCCCAATGTCATCGTCCATCGCAATGTTTCACTGTAGACGATGTTTCCCTAAAACAGACATGCAGTTCTTGGTTTCCGCATGCTAATAAACCTCGCCCTTTGGAAATAACGTATCGTTGAAGGTTTTTGCATGAGGTTTAGACATGAAATATTGCTTCACGCACTCGGTAGTAGAAAGAGGTAGTTATCGTTCGTCATTGTAACCGCAGTGAAAATACTTACCTTTAAGCTAACGAAAGTATCCTGCGATAGCATCAATCACTGCTTAACCTGTAGTTGTGTGATAGTGTATCAACTAATATAGTAACTAATTCTGTCAGAAAATGCAGTTGCTCACTTATCTCCGTATTTTGGTTTTTAAAAGGGGTCCTATAAGTCTCTGATGTACTCTATAAGTATGTGAGGTTTTAGCTCAAAATACCCCACAGATTATTTTTATAGCATGTTAAAACTGTCACTTTTTGAGGGTGAGCAAAAATGCACCATTTTTGTGTGTCCCTTTAAATGCAAATGAGCTGCTACTCCCGGCCCCCTTTCCAGAAGAGGGAGGAGCTTCAAGAGCTCATGTTAGCAGCTCAGAGAAACTGTTCAGCCTTTTATGTTCAAATCGGAGTCAAACAATGCTGGAGAGACTCAAGAAGAAGTGACAACATGTAGACTGTAACAGGATGTTTCTGAATGGTTAGTTGATGAATTTATGTAGCTGATGTGGAGTTAACTATCTTCAAGTCATTGATTAGCATATTCTGTCAAGATAATCTATAAATCGCTTGTGTCGGAACTGTTGTAAAATGCACAGAGCCAGAGAATATAGGCTGCATGGAGACAGAGAACATGTATAGTTTAGTTTGGTCACGGTTATAACTTATGTTGTTATCTTGCTTTATGACATGCGATTGCATTTGTGTTACGTACTGTATTGCGATAAACGTGAAAAGACGGATGCAACAGCTTGAGCAGACTCCCAAATGTGCTCTACTACAACAACTCTTTCTCTTCTCAACATGGTCTTTGTTACTTGTTCCCGGGGCAGGGTTTATGTACATTTTAGGGTTAGTGATGTCACCAACCCGATAAGACGCTCAGAGAAAAAACGGCATTCATAAAGGTGCGTGTCCACTGGCGCGGAGCAGAGCGTCTTAAAGGGTTGCTTCAGCGATTAGCATTAAGCTTTTTATCAGTAGAAACCCGGGAGTATATTCAAATTATCGTACTTTCCCCCCTCATATGACCCTGAGACGAGAGAATTATGTATTTTATTTCTGGAAAAATTCCTCAGATGACGCAAATATCGTCATTTTTGTGTCATCGGAGGAGTTTTTGTCCAGAGGCTGAAGACTACAGCCAGCAGGAGGCGCTGTTTCCACACGTTTTCAACATCACACTCACAGCATTCGGCTCGGGAGCTGCGGAGATTCATGTAAATGGAGCGGTGGAGAGCAAAGGGAGTGTTTCAAATTTTCAAATTAATTCCTATGAAAGTTAAGCTTCCAAAGACATGAACTGAAAATGCACCAGACTGATCACGCGCTGTTAATGCAGCTGCGATTCCAGCGCTTACCTCAGCTCATGTGATGAATGTAATCCGATCCTGCTGCGTTTGTGCCGTGACACTCAATCGACTCACTCATATTGAACAGACACGTTCAGTTTTTAATTGTAGCGTCTCTAACTGAACTGATTTTATGAAAATGAACGTGGTGGGCAAGTGATCCAGTAATCCATGCCTAGAGCAGCCTCGGGCAGCGAAGCAGTGTATTCTGGGAATTGTTGTCTTTCATCCCAATGAGACAAAAATACATTTTCTGTGTTTTCTCAGTCTAGAAGGCACCAAATTCAAAAATAATTTCATATTTCTACTACATTAATGACCGAGTTTAAATACAGATTCATCTTCCCAGGGCTGAAGTACCCCTTTAAGTTTATTCCAATGGAAGCTTAATTTCCAAAGGGATTAATTGTAAATGCTCGCTTTGCACCGTTAGGAATACCCATGTGGCCGAGCACATTTTACTTCGAATTAGCAATTTAAATGGGCAATGAAACTGAAACATCTGGCTATGGGAGATATTCAACTTCTCTTTCATATTCATCAAACCATTCATGTCACTAGTCTTGTTGTGTGTATTGGTGCATTATCATGCTGATACACAGCACCCCCTTTAATGTTTGAACCATTAGGACATGTTTCTCCAGAATGGTTTGGTAGTCCTTGGCAGTGTCGTGCCGATCAAGCACAGCAGGGAATGCCATGATATTGCAGTCCAGACCGTCAGTGATCCACCTTTATGCTTCACTCTGGGAAGCAACAGTCGGGGTGTTATGCCTCTTTGGGGGAAAGACAGTGAAGATGGACTCATCAGAGAACAATACATGTTTCACATTGTCCACAGCCCAACATTTAAACTGTTGGCAACTTGGCACATTGAACCGAATATTGACTCTGTGGAGCTCCCGACAAACATCGAGGTGTGCATGGTTTGAGTTGGGCGGTTTTATGTTTTTTGCATTCAATCCGGGTTAGTACCCGGACATCCCTTTTCATGGAGATATGCCGACATTACCCTTGATACCGTAGCTTTTGAGACGTCTTTGTCACAGATGAGCCAGCGAGACACACATCAACAATTTGTCCTCTTTTGAACTCCGATATGTCTCCCATAATGTTGGTTTGATTGCAATATTTTATGTACAGCTGTACACGCTTATAGCAACCCCCACCTGGAGGGCAAAAAAATGCTTTCCTCATTGCCCGCCAGTCATTTATACCAGGTTTGTAGTCAGCATTCAGTAAGACAGTGATATCAAAATACCAAATACAATATACACCTTATTGATGTTGCATACTTTTTACAGGAAAGCAGATAAACGTAGAATATTAATGCAACACAAGGTTTCTCGTTAGCCTTTTCCCCATCGAAACCCATTATAAGAAAACGTGTTGCGTTCATATTCTTGGCTCATCTACTCGCCTGTACAATAGTATGCATCATCAAAAAGGTGTAAACTGAATTTGATCTTTTAATATCACTGTTTTTGTACATTACGACACTTTAAGGGTTGGTCTCAGCTCTATTACGTTTTTACTGCGTAATTAATCTGTGTTTAAAATGAAGTGGTGCAACAACTCGATTTAAAATTTAAACGTTAAACTTTGCTTAATTTAATCCTTATTGGTGCAACTCGCCCAATAGTGTTTTTCACATTAAGCGTTTTAAAAAGTCCCGCTGTTTTAGTGATTGAAATACTGCAGCAGGTGCTGTATATGGATCATAAGAACCCAAAACGTGCTCTTGTTCACATATTTTTGTTTTAAGATGGAAATTTGACAGGTTTGTGCTGCAGTTCAATGGAGTTCTATGGCGGTTTTGCCCTCCAAGGCTCGGCGACAGTCACGTGACTGAAAACTGGATTGCTCTGCTAATCCAACCTTCACACTGCTCTTACTGATGGAATGCAATCAGTGAAGATGGGCCACCAGGTTGTGCATATAGGCGTGAAACCTCCAACACTATGTTGGCCAGTGTTTCAGTTTCATTGTCCAACGCTTAAACATACCACATCAGAGTATTTTCAGTTTCTTCCTCATCCAAAATTTAAACATGTTTTGAGGTGCACAGGATAATGTTTGATTTTGACAGGATTTACTAGGATAGACCCAAAAATATAAAGTTGTTCCAAACTTGTATGATATTCTTTGTTCTGTTGAACACAAAAGAAGATATTTTACATACTGCACTTTAACATGTATACCATATATATATATATGGATATCGTATATAAATATGTATACCGTATATATATATATATATATATATATATATATATTTATTAAATAGTATACCACAAAAACATCATGGGACAAAGTCATGCGACTTTTTTTTTTTTTTTAAATGTCTGGTAGGTTTTAAAACTGACACACTAATTAACTAGCCTGACCAATGTGTCAGTCTGTAATTTTTCTAAATATCGAGGGTCTGGAGATGAAGGCACAACTTTGCTTTATCTTTAACCTGTTCTTGTTCTATTTATAGTTATTAGTCTTGCTCTGTGTGTGCTGTTTTAGATATGCCTGAGGTCTCTTCACTGGCCATGGCCACATCAGCTGGATCTCACTCTAGCAGTACCAGCATTGTGCCGAAGGCCAACAATAAGCGACAAGCCACGTAAGTCTGACTGAGCCGTCTCTTTAAAAGATATAAAAGTAGTAATCATTGTCATTTTTCAGATTTTTTCTTCTTCTTTGGAGCTCAGAAGGAAATAACTTTTAGTGCGTGCAAACAAGCTTTATTTCCATACAGTTGAAGTAAACTGGCATTGTGGCCTTCAAGCTGTCCTGATCGCATTAGAAAGAATGATAATCTTATGGTACTTTGTCATTTTTGGAGTTTAAACTTCCTCAGTATAATAAATGTCATAGGGGTTTGGATGAGGACTGTTTCTAATATGCTTCATGTGTGAACGTGGCTCTGTTAACAGTGGCTTTCCAGAGGCAAATTCACAGGAATTACATTTTTGCTTGTTTATTCAGTGTCTATGGTTTGGAAATATGGGAATGTTTGAATGTCTTTGCAGTTGTGCAATAAATCTGACTAATGTGAATTTCCCTGGTTTCCAGCTCGGACTTTGAAGACGATGAGGGAAGTAAATTGTTCAGGTTAGTCATGATCTGTGACTCAAGGGTTCGAACCGGCCTTGAACTTTAATGAGCTGTGTGTCTTGGGACTGTGTTTAACAATGGGTCTTTCTTTTCCTTCTGGCTTCTCTTTCTTCAGGTGTGATGATGATGGAGGTGGATCGAATGACAAGGAGAGATTTGCCAGGTATTTATTGATTGAAATCAGAGTGCATGAAAAGTTGAAATACGATCATCTGATCCTCTGTAGATTCTCAAGAATCTCTTTAGGCAGACGATTATTGTTCAGAGTTGACTGACAATGCCTAGATGTGCTGGTGTCTTTATGGGCTTTCAAAGTTTCCAAACACTTTTCCTATCAGCTATTTTTTGGCCAATCAAATAGTTCTGACCCAAACTCATGCCTGTGAATGAGCCATCATTGCTGTACATCATGTAATAGCATACTGTTGTTTGACACATTTAAGGCAAGACACTACAGCCACAACCATTGTTTTTTTTATGCACTGGTCAATTTTGAGATTTTGGGTTATTTAGCTTTTCATTTGTCTTTCAGACTAGTGGAAAGAAAACATGCTGATATACATCTAAGTGTTTATTTTAGTACCCTTTATCTATTGATGTCTGTAGATTTGAATTAAAGGGTTCACCCCCAAATTAAAAATTATCCTATAATTGTTCAATAATTTTTCCATAAATTTCAGAGTTCACTCTTCAGCCGGAACTCGACTTGCTCACAGCCGTTACCGGAAGCCAGTAATTCAAGTTTATAATATGGATATTTTTCTTACAAAAATGCATTGATTCACTTTAGAAGGCCTTTATTAACCCCCTGGAGTCGTATAGATTACTTTTATGATGAATTTATGCACTTTTCACAAAATCTATTATAATAACATTCACTCCCATTATAAAGCTGGGAAGAGCCAGGATATTTATTTATATAACTCCATATCTGTTTGGCTAAAAGAAGAAAATCATGGCTTGAGGGTGAATAAATTACAGGATCATTTTCATTTTTGGGTGGACTTACCCTTTAAAGGTGTTTTTTTCCACACTGTACATGTTTAGCAAAAGAGATGCTAACCCTGCTCCGGTTCAGGGTTTCATAACCCTGGGTAAAAAGCGGTGCTAACCCTGCGTATTTATTACAAGTGTGAAATGTTCCTTTATCCAGGGTTAAAACCGGGGTTTAGCATAGTGTGAAAAGCTCTATTTTGAGAAAACAGCCTTTAATTGAAAACAGATGAAGTGTAATAAATAAACCCAAATGTGTATGTGAATGTTTTCTTTCCACTAGTTTGAAACAAGACAAATAAAATAAAAAAAAGCGTAATTGCACAAAATAGTAACTGACATGCGCTTTGGACAGTAAAAAGTAGAAAAAGTCAACTGGTGATTGAAAATGCGACAATCGGAGTGAAGAAGAGACTGTCTTATTCTTACCTTTTATAATCCGAAAAGTCCATTCAGGATAAACTTGATACACCAAACAAATTCCTATATATATTCTGAGGGGTTTTACTGAGGGGTTTGTTCATATAACGTTTGCCTGATTTATAATACTTTAATCTTAACATTTTGATGAAAATTATTTTTTCTGCCTGTTGAACGTATTTGATGAAAATGACTATGATTACTCAGTTAGGGGAAATATGGTGATTATCTATTAGTTTTTACACTAATCACATGTAGTGTCTTGCCTTAAAGCCCTGATATATTTTAAGCTAAATCAAAGAACAAACGTGTGATGTAATTTGGGACTAAATCAAAGCCAAAATGAAGGTTTGTTTGTTTTGCTGTGTTACTTGAAACCATTCTCCAGCACAGTCCTTCTGGAAAC
This sequence comes from Gobiocypris rarus, assembly GCA_023029165.1. Lineage (NCBI taxonomy): Eukaryota > Metazoa > Chordata > Actinopteri > Cypriniformes > Gobionidae > Gobiocypris > Gobiocypris rarus. The sequence goes on along the minus strand of CM040926.1, from coordinate 7,418,210 downwards.
ATTGCTGTTACCACCTTTGAACTGCAATTGGTCCATGATGATAGAACTTCGAACTTACTTTTACCCCAGATCTTTGCAAAGAGCATTTGGGCTGCATACTGTTTCACTCAGTATATAATAAAATAGTACTCAATATACACTGTGTAGAATGCATTAAGTTGTAATCTAGTATTTCATATTTGAAAGCAGCCCATGAGTCTTTATTTCCGGTGTTTCCCTTGAGCATTTCTTCTATCCCTCTCTTCTTTTCTCAGGCCGTTTGAAGAGTCTTTTTCTTTCAGCTTTCATGAGATCGTTCATACACATTTGTTTATCATGAAGATGCGAGTGTCGTCTCATTTGAGGAGCACATTGATGCAGTCCTTATTTGCTTATTCATCCATCTCTCTTTCTCTTTCTCCTCCTCGTTTGCTTGTTGTTGCTTTCTCTCGACCTTTCTCTGTTCCTGCTCTCTTCTCCCCACGATTCCATGCACCGCCCATCTCTCATGCTCCTGCTCTGACCTCCTGACCCCAGGGAGAATCACAGCGAGATTGAGCGGAGGCGGCGAAATAAGATGACCGCCTACATCACAGAGCTGTCAGACATGGTGCCCACCTGCAGCGCACTGGCACGCAAACCAGACAAGCTCACCATCCTGCGCATGGCTGTGTCGCACATGAAGTCTCTCAAAGGGAGCGGCAACACCAGCGCCGATGGAACCTATAAACCGTCCTTTCTCACAGACCAGGTCAGATATGAACAATATAGATCCCTCATTGTACATGCAAGTAAGAACCAGATGTCAGATTCACAAAACATTCTTAAGAACAACTGCTATTTTTCTTCTTATTTTCTTCCTTAAGATGTAAAGAATTTTGTATTCCCAAAAATACTTCTTAAAAGTTGTACACACAGTTGCGCTAGCGTCTTCTTTAGGGCTGTAATCAACCAAAGAAAATCTTGGTTGACTGAAGTCCTGAAATTTTAGACAAAAAATCGACTAAAAATGACGTTAGGGGAAAAAAACGTTACATTAATTAGCTGCACACTGTGCGCAGTACTTGGTAGCCTTGTTGTCTGCCTAAATTAATTATAAATAAACATAAACTAGTAGGCTATTTGCAGTATGTTAAAGGTCCCGTTTTTCCTGTGTTTTTGAAGCTTTGATTGTGTTTACAGTGTGCAATATAACATGTGTTCATGTTTCGCGTGTAAAACAAACACAGTATTTTTCACACAATTTACTTATCTGTATACCGCTGTTTTCACTGATGAAAAAACGGCCTGATGATTTCCTTGTTCTATGAAGTCCCTCCTTCAGAAATATGTACCGAGTTCTGATTGGGCCAGCGGTTCCCGTGTTGTGATTCGACAGCAGCTTAGCGCACGTTGCCCGGAAAGGTCCCGCCTCTTACCATAAAGAGGAGATGCATGCACTCAATGTTATTATAGACATGGCGACAAACACACTCTACAAACGCAACACATCCTCTTCTCCACGTAGGAGAGCAACAAGACCACGCCCCCTTTTTTGCGTATTCTGGTGGGCGGAGGTTAGTCACCAAACTGTTCTAGTGACGTTATTAAAGCAGGAAGTACAGGGATGTAGTACAAACCGGCCGTTCGCTGTAGGCTTTGAAAGGGAACTTCTGTTAAATAAAATATCTCGCTTGGCATTGAACTTTGAGCTTTATAATTTTACAGGTATTATTTATGCTCTAACAGCAACATTACACACTAACTAAAGTTTGAAAAATGGGATCACGAAGAACAGGATCCTTTAAATCGTATTTCGCACTGAAATGAGTCTGACACACGAGTCTGTTGGCTCTAACAGCGTTGCATCAAGTGCACTTGTGCAATATCATAGCCTATGATTTCCGAAAATATAGTATTATGTTGTCAACTAGTGATATCGTCACAAGAACTTTTAAGGAATATGCAACATAATTTAGACAATTGTTTTTGTCATATGTATTATAATAACTGACAGACACTATCATTCAACCGCTCTGTGCAGCTCAAACATAGGAGCTTCGCGGCTGAGACACGAATAGACTAGGGATGTGATGGTGAGGGAATTTTCCCACCGGTTAATCGACGTGTGACATCACCGGTAATACCGGTATCACCGACTGGGCATTTAAATCGCTAATTCTATATAACCAGAACAGAAGTAATGCACACGGCCGTTCGGGCATTAATAACGGAGCGGAGCAAAGCGAGTGGTTTCAATGAATTCATATGAAAGTTAAGCTTCCATATGCATGAACTGAAAATGCACCAGTGGACAAACACCGTGAATGACAGTTCATCCTTAAATGCGCGCTCTGTGAGGCTGTGAATGTGGGCTCTGTGCAGCCGTTTTAGTTTCGATTTTCGAGTGCCAATTCGGGAGCGGGTTGTTTGAATTGTGGTTTCATTAGCCTAATATTCTTAATGAAAAACACAACAACAACAACAACACACTACAATGACAAACTTGCGTAATTAGGCGCCTTTACATTTCGTCTTGAAAACAAATCTTACGCGATCATCTGGTCTTTCTGCTCTTGGCTTTCCTGATGAATGAAATGAACGGTGTGCAAGTGATATAATGGTGTTGACTCTGTATACCGGTAACACTGGCAGCACCGAGTATCGTATCAAGCCTAGAATAGACAATTAACTTAAAAAAAAATAAACAAAAGGCACGTCCACTTTAATAAAAAAATAATATATAGCCTATTAAACAAGCCAGATCACGAGCAGAAACGAAATAAAGTCCATGACTGAAAAATAAAGCATAGGCTCAAAACTAATACAAACAGTGGGCACAGCGCATACTTATCTGTCTCTCTTCTCCAGTGGGTTGGGCTAATCCAAAAGAAATGAAAACAAGGGGGGTGTTCTGAAGACAGACTGTTACCTGTGAAACAGGGGTGCTCTGAAAACACCCCCATTAGCAATTATTGCTTTCCACTTTTTATGAAATGAACACTGCAAAACTAATGAAATGAACACGGAAAAAAATCGACCAATCAGAATTTTGGTTGAGCCAGAACGTATCTACTAATAATCGACTAATTGACTTGGAGAGTACAGCCCTAGTCTGCGTTCAAAATATGTGCGTTCAAGTGAAAGGTAAGGTAGGCAATTTTAGAGAGACAACCAATAGCATAGCAAGCTAGATTTGAAAGCATAAGGTCCCACCCTCCCTTCAGAGTGCTCTTCAAAGTTATTCCTCCTCCAAAACACGTGAAAGCACTAGGGGTGTGAATCGTCACTGTCAATCTCGTAATTACAGTTACGACATGGTGTGAACGCACCATAAGCTCCATGTTTTGGTTCAGGAGGACTGTAAAAGGCTGCTGTTTGTTTACAGTGCTCAGTGACTGTGTTTACAACTCTGCATAGCCTTAAGTAAGCCTCACTTTCAACCAGTATAACAAAAAATTATCTACCCTATCTTTAAAAGAAGTATAAAGATTTTGCAATCCAACGCTCTCCTTGACTTTGCATTGTGTAAAGCTGTCGCCTTGTCATTTCTTACCTATGACAAAAAACAGATATGTGACAAGGTGTACAGCAAACAAACTAAAAAACACAACGTTTTTATAAGCTGTCGACCCAAAAACACAAGCGTTTAAGGAGACAAAAGTGGATACAGGCAATAAGTCGTGACCTCATTCAGATTATGACGCGTGTTGCTCTGTCTCTATGCTTTTGCGTTCTCTCACAAATGTTTTGCGCTCCCCAGAGAATGTTTTGAAATATATGTTTTTCTCCCATCTCATATTTTCCCCACCACCATGTCCCTCTGTAAATTCCTGTAGGTAACATGTAAGAAATGTATTGGGTTGTTTCAAATATTATGCATGACTGTTTTAAATTCTCTCTTAAGGGTTTCACTGCCACCAAATATTTACCTAGCTCTTTTTATAGGAGCTGAAGCACCTGATTTTAGAGGCAGCTGATGGTTTCCTGTTCGTTGTGTCATGTGAGACCGGACGTGTCGTTTATGTTTCGGACTCTGTCACACCAGTTCTGAACCAGGCACAGTCGGATTGGCTTGGATCATCACTATATGACCAGCTTCATCCAGACGACACAGAAAAACTCAGAGAGCAGCTTTCCACCAGTGAGAACAACAACAGCGGTAAGAATTGACTCGACTTCTCTAATCTTTTCTGTTGTCAGTCTTTTCCTGTTTAAATGGTCCTCCTCTTTTCTGACTTTAGGTCGGATGTTGGACATGAAAACAGGCACGGTGAAGAAAGAGGGTGGTCAGACAGCTGTGAGGATGAGTATGGGTGCACGCCGCTCCTTCATCTGCAGGATGAGGTGATGCAAAGGGAGAACAGACAGACCTCTTTTAACCCTATAAAGCCTACTGTATCATATTTGAAACACAAATATCTAAGGCCTCTAAATTATAAACATGATTAAAACTTTACTGAAAACCTGTTGCATACGATCTACTACATGCATTCTGTCGCCTGATTTATAGTTTATACAATTAAAAGGCCTTTTAGTATAATTGTAAAAAACTTCAGCTTGTGGTTCTTGTCTTTTGCTGTGAAATCTTTAGTTTTTATAAAGTAAATGTAAGAATAACTTTTATATTGTTAGTAATATTTCAAGATGAACACTTTACTTGATTATACATGCATACTTTTTTATCAAATATGATCATCAGGCATTTGAGGAATGTTTATTTGTTCATCTCTGTCATCATTGTATTGTAATGCATTACATTTTTTATCATAAAATTAGTATCATCTTACTAAGACATATTATTGGGCGATATAGAGTGACAACTGATATTTATTTATGTAAGTATCTGCTACTGTTGTAAAGATCTCATTGATTTACATTTACATGCGATCAGAATTTTGTAACCAAAAATCATACTTTTTGGCCATATAAATATCAACATTTGCACTAAATTGCATGTTTTTTCCTCCTTGACTATGAGCTCCATATTCTAACTGTATCATACTATATGAGCTATAAAAGCCTGATGTATCAAATATGACCAAACATAAAATATGCAAACTTTTTATAATTTTTTTTTTTTTTTTAAAGAAAAAAAAACATTTCTGATTATTTCACATGTCAGGCTTTACAGCGTTAAGGACACTAAAGTATCTAGCAAACAAATGTTTTGCTCCACATATTCAATTCCTATGTATACATTAGTACTACACAACTCCCCCAGTAAGTCAAAAACACTTTGTACAATGTCCAAAGTGTTTGAATTTAGCTAAGGTCTGGAATACCTGTACAATTGGTTTATATTGAAAAGTGCTTAAAATAAATTACTCAAAATTAAAAAAGTTTGTTTGCATGCACAAGAAACAAATATATTTTTTTGCAAAAAGTATTAAATATATTCACAATATAAAGTAGTTTTACTGTGGTGAAAAAACATGCACATTTTCTCACATGTACTTTGTAATATGTGTGTTCAGATGTGGAGTGTGTCCAGTAGAGCCAGTGTCCATGAACAGACTAAACTTCCTGAGAAGCAGAAGCAGGTAAGACAGCTCTCTGTCTGTAGATTTCCGTCCACAAACAGACATAGGTGAAGATCATCTCTTTTTCTGCAGAAATGGATTGGCTCCTCCTAAGGACGGTGAACCGAAGTATGTGGTTGTGCACTGCACAGGCTTCATCAAATCCTGGCCTCCTGCAGGTAACACAACCCACAGCACAATACACAGGAAGTGCCTCTGATATCACCAGCGTTCAATCAGAACACAACTGGAACTGATATTGTCCCTTTACCCTCTTTCTCTTTCTTTCAGGAGTGACTCTTTCAGAAGAGGAGGCTGATAATAATCAGGGAAATCGTTTTTGTCTAGTTGCCATTGGAAGGCTACAGGTGCACTTTCCTTTCCCTTTCATTTACATTTCCAATGAATTAGTTTTGAAAGAATAATTCTGTCACCATTTACTCATAACTTCACTCATATCTACCTAAAAAGGAGAAGTTTAGCTGACTGTTTATGCTGCTCTTTGTCTCCACTTTGTATGTAAAAGAGCAAATTTAACATTCTACTAAACATCTACCTTTGTGTTCCAAAGGCGGTCATATGGGTTTGGAACAAAATAGGGTGAATAAATGATGACTGTTTACACTTTTTAAAGGGGTTAGATTTAAAGGGGTCATATAGTGCCATTTTTGTACAAGTTAATATGATTCTTTAGTGTCTAAACGAAAAGTTTGTAATATACTTTAATTAAAAATTCTCATTAGTATTGTAAGAAAACACTAATTTTACCTGGTCAGAAACAGCTCTGTTTTCAGCAAGCCATTTCAGTGCATGTGACTTTAAATGATAATGAGCTTTGCTCACCCCGCCCCTCTGTTCTGTGGGGTGTTTTGACACAACACACGTGCAGTCTTGGTGTTGCCTTGGCAAAAGTTGAGGGTATATTTTGGAGAAAGAATGGCAACAGGAGTCTCTAAGTACACATCTGTGCAACCGTATCAATTTGAACCGGAGTCGGACTCGGAACAAGATGACGGCCCCAGCGAAGTTCGACTATTAAGGCTTGAACAGGACATTTCTGAATGGTTGGTTAACGTAATGTCACTTTGATCTATCTTTGTACTGGCAGGGTAGCGTAGTGCGATACGAATGCTGTGAGTTTACTGATGTATACGTTAGTTCATTGACAGATTGATGTTACAGTTGGAACATCAGATGGAACATTAATAGTTGGTACCGTTCCTTTTATTCAGGAGCAGCTTCTTAGCAAAACATGCTTTATACTGACCCTTGTTTATAAAGCAGTCTGGTGAGAAATGATTTGCAAACATGAAAGCATTGCCGTTGATCGGGGGAATATTCCCTACGAAAAACAAAATTCAGCCACTGCGTCTTTGGCGGTTCGGATTTAGGAACATCAAAATGACGGCTGTGTTGGTTATTACACCCAAGAACAGAACACCACAATCGCTTAGACGCCGTTCTGCTCCAGCGTATCAACAACGGCAGACTATGATGACAGATCGCTCAGGGCGGGTTTGTGTTGAAACGCTGCTGTCAATTAACAATCGTGGGAGGGGCGTCCGATCATGTGATGTCACACGGTCAGACGGCTCGATTTGAGACAGGGGAAAACATATCAGGAGATTAAAAAAAAACACGAGATGGATTTTTATCATTATAGGACGGTTGTGTACAGGCACTGCCAAAACACACTTCTGTACAATCAACTTGTAAAAGTGCATGTACCATTATATGACCCCTTTAACTATTTTTTTAAATGTCTCATTAATGACCAACACCTCAAAAGACAAGTTCACCTAAAAATGAAAAATCTGTCATTTTTGTATTCACCCTTGTGTCGTTCCAAACCCATAAGACTTTTTGTTCATCTTTGAAACACAACTGAAACAAATTCAATTTAACTAAATTCTAGAGAGATTTCTACCCCTTAATAGAAAGTCCATTCCACCAAAACTATTACGGTGTGTCTATTTACACCAAGTGCAAATAGCGTGCCTTGTTGGCAAGTGCCGAATAACGGGTGTATTTTTAAACGTGTTCAGTGGCGTAGTCAGTAGAGCATAAGGCTTAAAGATCTAGGTTTTGACGTGATCGACCTGGGTTCGAATCCGTCTTTCATAGAGCTCACTCTTCTCTCTTTTCCGATCGTATATCATTCCCTTCTCTCTTTTCAGATCGTATATTTCAATTAAAATGCACTGTTTATGTACAACAACACTGAGGTGCAAATAGTATGTATCACATATTTGCAAAGAACTGCTACTTTTACATGGTGTAAATAGAATATATCACTATTTTCACTTAGTATTTCACTGTGTAAATATCATATATTGCTATGAAAATGTTTTTCACTGAGTATAAATAGAATCTAGTTGCGATAGTTGGTGTAAACAGCAACTACCAACTTTTATTCACATATAAACATTGATCAACGCACATACATGGAGCTCATCAAATATGGAAATGGGAAGCTAAAATAATCTTACCCTGACACATGATAATCAATGCGGTTTCATTTACCATATTTAATGAGCTCTATTTGAGTTGATCAATGTTTATATGTGAATAAAAGCCAATAATCTGTTCAACGCCTGAAGTGACATAGAGACTTGGTTTAAAACAACCAATTCATATTTTACAGTGTTTTTATGAACGTTTTGAATCTTCAAGTCTCAGTTGTGTTGACTTTTGTGGGTGGGACAGAAATCTCTGGTTTCATTTTTAATATTTGTGTTTCAAAGATGAATGAAAGTATTATGGTTTGGAGTGATATGAAGGTTTGGGCGATGACAGATTTTTTTTCTTTCCTCTTTGACCTCTGTTTTTCATGCAGGTCACTTGTTGCCCAGGAGACACAAACATAAATAACATCAGCGTTCCAGTGGAATTTATTTCCCGCCACAACTGCCAGGGCATGTACACCTTTGTGGATCACCGCTGTCTAGCAACAGTGGGCTACCAACCTCAGGTGAGCCTCAAAAGCCTGAGTCAGATGGATCTCAGGGGCAAAGGAAGTCATTTCTGAATAGCAGGATGTTAAGATTCATCTGCATTTATTGAGTATAGCTGATGAGCTTCAGGTTTCCTTTGTCTTGCTTAGTGATGCACCGAAATTTCACAATTCACCCTTCGCCGCAAGTTTAATTGACAGACTAATCTGACCGATCACATCGCCAAATCTGCTGTTTTGTCCAACAAAGCAGTCAGGAGAGTTGGTAGATTAACGTCGGTGGACTTGAACTTGAAAAATGTTGTGTACTGACTTCTTTACGTGGTTGAAACAACATTTCTTTTAGTGTTCATTCATGTTTATTTGATGCTTATCAATGAACTAAAAGGAAGAGATGATTGGTTCACAAGCAGCTTTAACTGAGGCGCTACAGCGATCACGACACATTAAAGAGCCACAAAAGGGTACAATTTGAAAGTTGAGACTTTTTCATATCAAAAGTAACTTGTTCTGACCTGTCTGTCGGTGTGATGGCAGTGTCCTCTTTGCTCCGTGATGTATTTTCTCTACGTGTGTGGTGTGAGAGCACCATGGCTTGTCAGACATAGCAACAGTAACTAAAGGGGGCGGGTCTTTGCGAACGGTCAATTGAACATTAATAAAATATTAAATTGTTTTGGAAATCACTGACTGAAACGGTGACATATAATTAGCTCTTCTCCAATGCCAAGTTTTGATGGTGTCAATGTCTATTTCGTGCTCACAACATGGATCAACTGCAACCGGTAAACATGTCAGCCGTGAGGATGCTAGGGCTGGGTTGACGATATCAATTTTAGATTTTATTTTAGTCTATTCTGTTTTCTGCCATCCAATAGTCACAATGTGCTTTGTTTCTTTTGACATGAAACTAAATCTGAACTTAAACGTAACGTAAACTAATTATCTCTTCCTCTTTACTATTAGTTATAGCATGAAATAAACATGAATGAACATCAGAAGAAGTATTGAAGATACAGTACAACTTACAGCAATGTAATCGCTCAATAAGTGTTTCAGTTACGGAAAGGCATCAATAAAACAGCTTGTAAACTGTCAATTTATATAAAAGCTGTCTTATGTGCCTTTTATATATTCAAAAATTATTAAATAAATTTGACTTATTAATTGATTATTAAATAAACCTTATTTTCAGTTTAATTTCAGTTTGGTGTTTCAGTAAAATATTAATTTCCGTCTTTTGTGTTCTTCTGTGGCACAGGAGTTACTGGGGAAGAGCGTTCTGGAGTTTGCACACCCAGAAGACCAAGGCTTACTGCAAGACAGCCTTCAGCAGGTACATCAGCCCCAAATATTCAACACGTTACATGTTATTGTAATTCATATATTGTATTTAATTTTATATAATGTGCATGGCAAGAAATTTTACACTATGGTATGTGCCAGGTAAATTGGCAAATTAACGAAATTCAGTTGATGTGCAGTTAAAGATGCATGTATCGGCCATTTGATCTGAATTGAGATCTGAACCTTTTCTTTTCATAACATACTGTAGCTTTAAGGCTTGTTCACTCTAAGGATGATAGCTATAACGATTAAGATATAGTTTTAAAAATATAAAATATCGTTCCAAACATAATAGAATAGCTATACTATAACGTTAACGTCGCAGAGAAACAATATTGTTGGATTCACTTTCAGAACATTTTTTCTAGCTGATGAACGATAAAAGCATCGGTTCAAAAATTCTGACAGCCAGTCAGAATCCATCCGGCTTTAAAGAGCTCAAGCTGACAACAAAACTGCAGCTAATAATAAACAGAGCGATATTGTCTTCTGGTGTGGATGTTAACATAGTTATCCATATCTTCATAGTTATAGTTCTAGCTGTGAATGGGCCTTAATGCTGGCCCTCAATTCTTTGTGATGTATAACTGACCTTTGACCCTTGATGTAGGTGGTTAAACTGCGAGGTCAAGTGCTTTCGGTGATGTTCCGATTTCAGTCTAAGTCCAGTGAGTGGATCTGGATGAGAACAAGCTCATTCACCTTCCAGAATCCCTTCTCTGAAGAGATTGAATACATCATCTCCACCAACGCCAATGTCAAGTTAGTATTGAAATGCATCACATATATACACACACACACACACACACACACACACACACCAGACAACAGCACCACATACACTTGAAGGTGATGAAGTACACTTGTGTGTACTGACTTCATTGCAAAAATTGTTTGCTGATGTCACTCTCCATTAGGGGTGCCACGATATTAAAAGGTTCTTGCAATATGTGACAAGATTTCTCGTTGAGTGAAAATCTATCTCGTGATATGGCCATGATGGAGTGATACAATATCCCACCATTACGTTTACATTACATCCTCCACTGTGGTTTTGCTTTTTTATAGAAATAAAAAACAATTAATTCAGTTGGGTAACGGTAAACTATTGTAAACGTCAGCTCTGCTCAGCCAGCGCGAGCTGCAGTCGCACACAGGAATCACTGATCACATGATGAGAGTACAGGATGAGTGACAAGAAATATCATGGTAGAAGATTTGTTGTGCAACAGAGCCAAAGCATCTGCTAAATGTCTTATCTTGTAGAATGCACGCTCCGCACCGCTGCTCCCTTTACACACAGTACGTGCGATCGCGAACCGAAAGCGAAAGTAAAATGCAAGCTCCCTGATGCGTGCATATTAGGATACATACAATAGCCTGTCTCCCAATATCAAAGATATCTTAGGCTGGGCTGTGTAGCTGTTACCATTTTGAAAGAGTACTTTGATTATGGTTGCACTTAATAAGACTAAGAAAAAACTGTTACTTATTTGTTTTTTATATTGTTTTTATTTCTTTGTTCAATTTGTGGAAAGGAGTTCATTTAGGAGGTCACACACTGCCTCAGTCAGAAGCTCTGGAAGCTCATAATCCATGTACAGTAAGGTCTGAAGCGACTCGTATATGAGAGAAGCCAGTCAGTTGAGTTTGAGGCAAAACCTTTTACAGCGCTTAAGTATTGTTGTCTTTCAATGCATATGATAATTAAATGACATTCATTACTATATGATTAGTTAAATCATTTTAAATGCACCTGCAGACTATTTTTCCAGTCATGAATTTTGTCATTGAGGATACTTTGCAAAAGTCTCGTTTTTGTGAACCCAATCATATGTTCCGCCTTGTCTCTTGAGCTTAGTGTGTATTGTCACACCTCTACCTGCTATGATAATGCTGTATTGTGACTTAAGTGGTGAACATTTTTTGGGGCCACTGTTAAAGGGCCGTGACACACCAAACTAACGGCAAGCCTGTCGGACTTGTTGTTCCACATCTTGGCTGAAGTCGGGCTCACGTCTGTGTTGGCAATTCGCCAGATTCAGCATGTTGAAATCTGTGTTGGTGAGAGATCACTCTGCTGTTCAGTTTAGCGAACGAATCATTGCACGAGTTTTAAAGCGATGAAAGCGAGCAAAGAAGTCACGACAGCACAGACGGTTGCCGTTAGTTCTTTGACGCTGGCTCGGTTTGGTGTGTCAAGGCCTCAAAACTCTCAGATTGTTATAGCCTCATGTTATTCGTTGTTGTCCAATGTAGTATGACTTATTGCAATGTGTTTTTATGATCGAAGGTTAATTCCTGTTGTGGTAATCAAAAGGAAATGTATCAGTTTTTTGAAGGCATGTTTTTATATCTGGGTCTTATTTCACCCCAAAATAATAAAAAAAGACAAATTATATAGTTGAAGACAAAGAATATTTAAATAAATATCTACCATATATCTACCTCTTTCCCGGTTACATGATCCTTCAGAAACCATTCCAATATGATGATTTGATGCTCAGTTTGTTTTTTATTATCAATGTTGTGGTGCTTCATACTTTTGTGGAAACCATTATACTTTTTATTTTATTTTATTTTTTACTTTACTTTATTATTAAAAAAGAACCCCAACTTACAAAGAATGTAATCTTATTCGGTCTTAATTATGCTGATTTAAATAAGTCATTACATAACAGTATTATCTCCACTATGAATTACAAACAAAAATTTACATTTAAAATGATGTTTATTAAAAAAATCTGGACACAATTATGATGAGAATTTTAGGAAATGTCCTCAATTAGCCAGATTTTTTCTCCAAAAAATCAGAACGCTTTAAAAAAAAATCATATTTTTATGTAAAACATACTTTTACAGTATATTTGTTTCTTTTTTATTTTTGGGGTGAACTCTGAGTCGGACATGTTTTACATAGATTGACCCATATGTGTCTGAGAGTGAGCGTGTTAATTCAGCTCAACTCTCAGTTCAATCTGACACTTTCTCTCCACCAATCCGCGACAGTAGAGGTCCGAATCAGGATTCCCTGTCCCCCCTTTCCTCCCCGGGGGTGTCACTGCCCCCTTCACTGGGGCAGAGCAGTCCTAACTGCCCCTCCACACCCAGCCCAGGTCAAGTCACATCCAGGTGAGAGCAGTGGGACTCTCTTTCTCCGTGTCTCTCTTCCTCCTCTCGGGTGACCCTCTCTTCATTCTGCCTGCTGTCGGTGGTAGATTAACCAGCATGCTCTCTTCCTGTAGGTAGCTGTGGTGTCCAGGGTAACCTGAGAATGCTGTAGTTTGCCCGGTGATGGGTGTGACGGTTGGTGGTGGTGGGTTTGATGGTCATGGCGGTAGGACTGCACTGACGTTCGTGTTGTTTTCTCTTCTGCAGGCAGTTGCAGCAGCAGCAGGAGTTAGACGGAGGGATAGGTAGAGATGCAGCCTATGAAACCAATCAGGTCACTCTTCCTCAGGTAAATCACACACTTTGCTTCTACACCAGTGGTACTCAAACTTGGCTCCATGATGTCAGAATGTGTTGATTAAAAAAAACACCAACATTAAATGAATCGACTGATTATCACACTCACAACTCTTTTTTTTCTCACACATCTGTTGTTGGACACATTCTTATTAGAAACTACTATGTGCTTGCATTAAAAAAATAATTGTTAGGTAAAATATACGTATTGTGTTAGGTTATTTAGATTTGATTTAATATATAACTGGCTGATAGTGGTCATTTTAGATTCAGAATAGAAAAAGTGTAGCCTTTTTAATGAAAGGTTATGGCACTAGCCTGCTTGAAATTAACATTTAATGTTGGGCTCTCTTTGGGATTTTGGCCATTTAGATCTTTAGCTCTTACTTAAAAAATCTATACTTTTTTAAGTTGAAACAAAGAAAATATGAGAATTTGTCATGCATTTGTGACCGATTGCTGCCATCTGGTAAAAAGAACATTTATCATGACTTGTCAGGTCAAAATCATGTTATGACGTGATATGAATTAGCTTTCTGGTCTTGTGCTTGAACGGACATATTCACACAAAGTTATGTCAAAATCGCGAGTATCCTCATAAACATAGTCTGTTAAGTCTTAAGTGAACATAAACAGTAGAGAAATAAAATGCATGTGTATCAGTTTATTGAATCTGTGCGTTCGGTTTTAATAAACCTGCTGCTGTCTGTGTGATTAATGATTTTCTTCATCTTTTGTTTGATTAATTACATCATTAATAATGATTAACCTATATTTAGATTATACAGTGTAGACTATGCAGTTATGATTACATGATTCAATTTCTGTACCTGAAAACTACTTATAGACCAACCTTTATTTAATATTTATGTTTGTTCTATTGTATTTATTTGTGCCGTTGCTCATAATTAGATAATTTGTTCTTATTTTATTACTGACTGTTTACTTGTCTTTAACAATTAAGGTAACATGGGTCAAAAACTATAAAAACAAATAACTATGCCTATTTTATTTATTTATGAAAAATTTGAACCACTGGCACACAGCATAATGACTGTCCGTCTCCATCTGTGTTTCTCTCAGGTTCCAGTGCAGACTGTAGGTGTTGTCAGTGCCGATCACAGTAAGTGATCACACACACACACACACACACGCACACACACAGAGAGAGAGAGAGAGAATGTAAATGTAAAAAAAGTCAACTCTACAGAATAAGCTATTTTTAAATGTTATTTATTTGTTCTGGAGTCTGTATTTTGTGATTTTTATACAAATTTTGCGTCCAAAATGGTGTTTAATGAAATTAATTAAAAATCTTAAATTCATGAAACAAATTAATACATTTTTTAAAATGTTGATTAATAAACAAAACATTGAATTTTTTTTTGTGGTTATAAATTGCTAACTTGTATACTGTATAAATTAAAACATTGATGAAAAAATGCTAAATAAAATAATAAAGTTAAATAAAATGTATGATAAATGTATACATGTATGATATTGTATTATTATTATATTTAAATTGTTAATTTTACTACAGAATAATGCTATATTTATGTCATAATAGTTCAACAACTTTTATTTTTGTCAGTTTGTTGTAAAGACCTTTTGAGCTTTAGTGTGTGTTTGATGACACTGGCATTTCTCATATGAAACGGTGAAATGCTTGTGAAGGTCTTGCTTGATTATGTAATAGATGAAACTGCTGCTTAGTGGCTCCAATCAGACTGCAGGCAAAAGTGGCACAATGTTTTTATTTATTTTACTTATCTGTTTTTTCCATAACAGCGTGAACAGCACAGACCGCTTGGAATCTGGTCTTTTAAATTCTGATTGGAGCCACTTCCATATGTGGTCCTAAATCCGATACAGATCTGTTGTTTCGCAATGCGACCTCCGTCTGATGCAACTTTTACGTTACTCTAGTTTAGATAAACATTCGTCACAATTCTGCGCTGATGGGAGTCGCTCCAAAGATTTTACTTACCTGTAGTTCTTGGGTCAGTATATGGAAGCTGGCAGTGTAGCTTTGCTCTCTTTCTCCTGATCCTCATCAGTGTCCTCCTTATTGCCCGCCCACAAATTCTCTAACTTCCCCGACACGTAACCTTATTATAAAAGAACATGTACATGTTGACTTCAGTCACCTCCGTGTTTTCTTGCGTATAATTCCATGCTGTGTGCCGACTTTATTGTTCTTTTTGAGGATCACACTCAAGATTGGCCTGAGCAGTAAATCAGATAAGGCTTGCAGTGTGAATGTAGCCAGAGTCACGCAGAACATGCAGACATTTTAATGACACACACTTAATATAAAACAATTACTCAAAAGTTTGTTTTCGATCAGTGTATTTATGTCTTAATTGATTTCTCACCCAGCCCATCTTTGACACGTCTCTGTCTCTCTCAGACTCTAAGGCAGTGTCCTCCAGTGCCTCCAGTGGACAGCAGGTTTACCCACCAGCAGCCTCTTTCCCCAGTACTGCATGTCCCACTGAGCCCTTCAGGTACCACACACACAATTCATCATCAATGCCCTGTTGTTTGTCATAGAAATATAGATTTGCTTTCCTGCTGTTGGTATGGTCTTAAGGTAGGCACACACCAAACCAACACCGCAGAACTAGCGCTGATGAAAGCCGACTGTTGTCGTCTCGCGTCGGGGAAAAAGCTCCACTTGAACACACAGAGAGACTAGAGCCGACTGTCAGCTAGCACACAGAACGCACCTACATGTAAATAAGACAACTGTCTATTTCTGCTGATATATTTGTCTATATTAGTCCTTCAAAAAGGGAAACCGACGCTACAGGCTGTAGATAAACTGTCCGCTCATGTTAATATTAAAATATTTGCAGAGGAACACTCGGGTAAGATGATGTAACATTAGAACAGCCTTCTATCTGTACTGTTTTGACATTTATTCTCGTGCACTGACTCAGCTGAACAGCCAATCAGAGTTCTCTCTCACCAACGGATCGGCCCCAAAAAAACAATGCTTCCGACTAGAGCCAATGGTGCAGAACACACCGGAAAAACTAAGTTGTCCGACGCTCAAAAAAGGCCAGATGGCCAATCATTGGCTTGGTGTGTCCCAGGCTTTACTCGCGCTCATCTGCCTGTGCTCTTCTCTGTTCTCAGGTCAGCTGCAATAGCCCAGCAGATGGTGCCGGTGACTCATTCCGCAGGTCAGATGCTGGTGCAGATGTCCCGTCAGAGCACACCCTCTGGAGTCACCGTCAGCAACAACAACAGTCCCATCCAGGCCCCGGCGGGACCCACAGCGCCTCCTGGAGTCTGGTCTGCCACACGACCTCCCTTCAACACACAGGTAGACATTTAATGCCTATTGGGAGAGCATGGATATTTACTGTATTTTTGATCAAATAAACACAGCCTTGGTGTGCATTAGAGACAAAAACAATAAAAAAAAAATGAAATCATTCCAAACTTTTGACTGGTAATGTGTATAATTGATTCCTTCACTGTAAGTAGAGGGTTAATGCCCAGTTTTTGTTGTAAATACTCTGTCCAGCAGGTGGCCGGTCAAGTTGGGAAAAGTCAGTCATCTCCGTTTAACATGGGTGGTTTCAGCTCCGCCCCAACATCCTCCACTTCCTCTTCCTTTGGCCAGATGGGCGGAGTTTCTGCTTCAATGGCAAACACATCAAGTTACCAACAAATAAACAGTCACACCAACCCCTCAACTAATGGATACGGTAAATATTTTGCACCACATTCAGACAAATAAACAATTGTCCTTGTTCCAGCTTTCAGTTTTGCTCTTGCTCTTCCGTTTAGGTGACGTTAGTCAGATGGGGGTGCAGTTTAGCTCCAGGCCACCAGAGGGAGTTGCAGGTTGGCAGCAGTGGCAAAATCAGCCACACTCGCAAGGCACTGCAGACACACTCTCGCAGTCTCAAAACAACCAGCCAGAGATGTTTCCAGTGAGTGTGAGGAACAGACCCAAGTTTAATTATTTACTGTATGCTTCCTGAATGCCACAGCTCTCAAATTGCATTCACACTTTCTCATATTCAAACATTACACGTTAATATGCAGCAGGTTTGATGTCAGTGACACAAAACACTGGCTAAGTCATGTTACAGCCCCCTGCTTCAGAGTCCCCGTTGGTCTTATAACATTTAAGATCACAAAAAAATGTATTGTTTATAATCAAAACACATGCATTATGCATAAAAATCTTTTTTTCCCTGGTATTTTGGTTAACAGGACTGTCACAGGAAGGAAAAACTAAGAACATAATTTAAAATATTCAGTACACAGATTTTACTGGTATCGGCTCGAAAATCTGTAATCTGTCTGAAAAAAGGCATAATGGGTTGCCTTTTAAAGACAAAGTCTTTGTTTTTTACCTTCAAGGATGAAACCCTATTCAAGTAGAGCCTAAAAACAAGTGACACTGTTTAGTTCCTGCTCTATGAAGCACCGCCTTCTGAAAAGCACAGTGCTCTGATTGGTCGGCTAGAGCAGTGTGTTGTGATTGGTCAACCGGGAAATGTCCCGCCCCTTGTCATAACTGTGTTTCAACCATAGACTTTAAAAAAATAGGACTGTTACACCACCCGTTGGTTTCTGAAGAGCAGTTCTGAAGCATAAAGCCGGCCGTTGCCATCGCGGCAGCATATTATCGCGTGTCACTCCTGGATAACTGAAAACGGGCGAAAAGGCGGGACGTGGGTGGAGCTGAGGTGACGTGATGACTAAAGGCTTGTTAGCCGTTTAGACCAAAACCACAATTTGTACCAGGCTGTAAACATGTTTTTTTCTGCTGTAAAGTTGGGCATTTTAACATGGAGCTCAATGACATTCTCCTCCCTTTGGAGCCTGTCTCTAGTGGCCAGTCAAGGAATTACAGTTTAAGTCACTTCCATATTGGCTTTCATGAGAAAATGGGGGAGATTGCCGTTTGATTTCAACACGGAAAACCCTTAAAAACAGCCAAATTTATGAAGAGGTACTTAAAAAGCTGCTTGAATTATTGAAAGACATTATATATTAAATGTTAATTTTTTTCTGAAAAAAAACAACACAAATACAGTCTAATACAATGAACACTGCAGCCCATCTGATGTAGATATGCCATTTCACATGACTATGAGCTGGGCCACACGGAATATCTAAGAATATTGGAACTGAAAACAATACAAATAAAATATTCACATTACAATACAAATCCAAATAGAACTTGTTTTTAAGCAAAGCTAGATCTCTTTAGGGCTAGTCTGTGATTCTTTTGCCGTCCGAATCCCGAATGTCAGTGTTTTCCTCCACACCACCCGCATAAAAATCCCTGGCCGAGTTACCTGTTTTTAGACAAAAGCCAAGGTCGTGTGGTAATGTAATTGCCGTCCGAATTCACATCTGAGTTTAAGAACATATCACTTTAAAAGTCACTCATTTTAAATATCTAGACTTTTATAACTGAAATGCTGGCAAGTATTTACAAGAGCTATATATTTCATCACCGCTCAAACAATAAAAAGAAAAGCACGTAAACATTTGAAATGGGCCGTTATCACGGCAGCAATACATGTTAAAATAACTGCAGGATTATGTTTACCTCATGCAAATAAGAGCCGTATTCACTTATTTCTGCCATTTCCATGTGGAATAAAATGACATCCTTTATTTTGAGATAAAATACAAGACAGAAAAACATTTTATCCACAATGTGCGTCTATATAGGCTATATATTATTATTTTTAAACAGATTTAATTAATTATAATATTTTCTACGAAGCATATGACATTTTATTTACAGCACATAATCATGTTATTGAGCACGTGATCAGTGCGTTTCTGATCACAAAACTCACTCCTCCACCGTGTGAATAAATCACCATCTGAATGCACGGGTTTCATCACTGAGGGGCATGCTAATTTATTTTTATAGACTTCCACATGAGGAACAATTACCATCTGAATCATTTGAAAATCAAAAAAGTAATTTTACAGTATCTGTACAAAACCTGGCAAACTCCTTTAAATACGTTAGTATTGTATTAGCAAAATCTAATCTCGTTCTCTGCATCTAATGGAGATATATGTAATGAACTTGATTTGTGTACCAACATATATTGACATGTTTTTTTTTGAAAGTGTGATCAACCTGTTTAGGTAAAATATAAGATTCACGCCAAGAACAATAACGCTGACTATATAAGTGGATAATATTGTTGTTTATTATAAACACGCGCTGAGTTGTGTCGTCTGCCGTTTTAAAAGCTCGAGCTCTTTAAAGCAGGATGGATTCTGATTGGCTCTCAATGTTTTTATAGTTCAATCAGCTGTGAAAGTGATTCAAACCATAATCATTCCTCTGTTTTGTTATAGTTGTGGAGAAGAGGCCTTTACAGTATTCATTTTATTTTTATTGCAGTTCATATAAAGCTTATCTATATCACACAAGTCATGAAATACTGTTATGATACTTTGAGCAGCGCAGTGGCACTGATCCCCATTCACTGTCATTTAAGAGCAGCATGAACATTCTGCTCAACGTCTTCTTTTGAGTTCAACAGAAGATATAAAATCCTGAGAGTGCGTAAATGACTGGATGATCATTCTGCATGGTTTATTCCTTTAACATCCCTCTCTTTCTCTTCTTCAGGATGTTCTCTCCTTGTTGGATCAGACTGGCAGCTTTGGGAACGATGACTTCGGAGAGATATCCATGTTTCCTCCTTTCCCAGAGTGATTCTGCTTTTCTGTCAGTTCCTTCACTCGCTGTTGCTCTCTTATGTGCCATTTCTTACTCTTTTAACCAAATCGACGGCAGGATCGGACTGAATGCAGGCACACGGGATCTAGAGAGAGAGAGACGGATGCATTGTGAGAATGGAAGTTATAAGCCATAATGTGAGGATACAGGAGGGAGACGGAAACAGTGTAGCGCACAGACAGACAGAGACGGGCGTTGTTGAAATGTGTTCACTTTGAAAGCACGCACAATTGCACACTTCTAGCACAAGCGGTCCCACACTGTCTCTGCCGTACACGCACATGCTTTGATTTTTGAGTTGGCAATGAGGAGGGTAAGTTTGCCCTATAAACACACACACACGTGCGCACAAAGGCAGTCTCGTCTGTCTGTCTCTGACTGTGATTGTGTACCGATTGCACTGCCTCTTTTCTAACGCCATGTGACATTTTGATCCCGATGGTAAAATGTGTCGAACGACGCTCAGAAAAACGTCCAGATCAGATGTGTTGGTCGGGTTCGTTGTTGTCTGTAAAGCAGCAGCTGTGGCATGTTTTTTTGGTCTCGTTTTTAAGAGCTGCTTTTTTGAAGAATAGGCTTTCTTTGTTGATGACTTGGAATTTGAATTGAATTGGCCTAACAGGATGCTGAACTGGAAGATGAAATCAATTTACTCAATTGGACACTTGCATTTACACAATCTTAAGTTGTTCCAAACCTGTACGAGTTTGTCTTCTGCTGAACACAAAAGAAAATGCGTTCAATGTTGGTAACCAGACAGTTGATTGACTTCCATAGTATATACTTTTCATACTATGGAAGTTTGTCTGGTTCAACCGTTTGGTTACCAACGTCCTTCAAAATATCTTCAAAAGCAGAAGAAAGAAACTCAGACAGGCCGGGAACAACATGAGGGTGAGTAAATGACTGAACTTTCATTTTTGGGAGAACTATCCCTTTAAATCTCTATGCACATTGATTGGAAGTGTGCATAGTGCATGATAATCAACCAATGTTTTTGGACACACTTTGCTCTCTCTAAATGTACCTCACTATTCTGCATCCTGTTTGCTACCTCAATTTCGATTGAGAAGTCGTGGTGTTGGTGCAGTGTAACAGACGCTGATGCAGTAGAATATCTCCTGTGTGTTCAAGCTCGTGTTTGGCCTGTGCCGACGATGTTTCACTCAGGCGTGTTTTTGCAAATGCAATGAAAAAAAAGATTAAACTCAAGCAATAATGAGCAGGGTCTGTGTCCTTCTAAGCCATCTTTAGTGCTATCCTAAGTATTGTTATCATGTTTTAATATAGAAAAGAAGAATCCTATCATGCTTAATCTGGACTGTCCATGGTTCGCTGTTGGGCTCCATTTTTTTTTTTATCTGTTCGTTTGGAAGTGGCTATTCTGAATTGGTTTTGTAGCAATACTCCAGAACTTCTATTGGCAGGTTTGATTATGTAATTGTTCATTTTCTTCTTTTTAATCTTTTTAATTAAATGTGATGTTTGCTTTTGAATGTGGGTGTTTTTAGTGCTTTTCAGTACTTGTGCATCAAAATCAGAAAACTCGTGTCACTTTCCTCAGATATGAAAGGATCATGTGTTAGAAATCGTTCTTTTATGCAGATTTTCACAAAGTTGTGTACAACATATAGAAAAATAAAAATATATATATGTATGTATATGAAATATTAAAAGAAAACTGTTTGGGTTTTTGTATTAAAATGCTATTATCAAAAACTTTGTTGGTGCCTTCATTTGAACTCATTGGTCTTTTTTTTAAAAGAAATAAATACTTTAATTCAGCAAGAACATGTTAAACTGATCAAAAGTGACCAAGACATTTGTTACATATGCTTTCTATTGCATATAAATACTGTTCTTTTGAACATTTTATTCATCAAAGAATCCTGAGAAGAAGAAAAAACGTCAGTTTTAAAACCGGGTTTATTTTTAAATGTTGCTATTTTTGAAGGTCCACTTTAGACAATCTACTAAGTTTAAGCAACTTTGCAACTAACTAATGCTCATTAGAGCATTAGGAAATTAGTAGACTGTTAGGTTAGGGTTTGGGTTAGTAAAATAGGTTGACGTAGTTGCAAAGTTACTTATAGTCAGTTGAATGTCTGTTGGGGAGCATCAAAATACAGTGTTAGCAGATATTAAGCAGACAGTCTACTAATACTCTGACTGGTAGTTGCAAAGATACTTATAGTTAGTAGGCTGTCTAAAGTGGACTTTATGCACTGGAGCCTTATTTTCACAGGCACCTGCTGATCTTTTTGTCATATGGCTACCAAATCTTGGCTGCATAACTTTTGAACAAAAAATGTTTTGTACTGCAAATTAAATAACACAATAATTACTTAGACAAACCCCCTTGGCGCTCAGGCAGGGCTCTACGCTAACATTTTTCTTGAGGAGCACTTTCTAATCAATAACACGTATTTCAATTATAACTTTACCATTACAGGATGATCTTTATCCCTTTAAATTGATGTCATGGGGCATTTTTACCATTATAAGAGCAAGGTTTTCTAATCTTATTAAATGTATGCATCATCTTTTGTCAATTTCTTCAATTAAAATAGAAAAGTTGTTTTTAAAATGTTAATTTAAACAATATATTCAGCAATAATACACAACCAGACTGTTACCAATCTAATGAAATCAGCATCAAAAGATCAATCTCTGCACTGCAGGAGTGGCACAGCAGCTCTATCTGAAGTGTTTGGACATTTACATATACTTAATAAAGCTCATGGGTAAATAATGTTGAATAAATGTTTTCAGTTTTTTAATTTAGAAATAGGCTATGTACAAGTTAAACTTAAACTTAGCTGAAATATTTATATTTTAAATAAAAAGTCCATGCAAAGTATAAATATGTGCGAGTCATTCATTCAACCATTCAAACGCAGAGTCACTCGAATCGAACCGCTTGGAGATGCGCCCAATATTCACGAAATAGACAGTTTTGTTGCTTAAAACGTTGTTATTTATGCTGCGTTCCAGGCAGGTTGAGCCCGTAAAAATTCCGACTTCAAACCACGACTTAGTAGATTTCCAGGCAAAGTTACGCCAAACTGCCTGAGCGCAAGGAAGTGCGGAAGAGAGAAGTAAACAAAGCATAACGGACCATATGGGGCTTATGCTCATTTACAATCATTTACATTGCCAAAGGTGCTTATATGAAGGTATTTTTGGTGCAAAACAACTGAACACGTGTGCGAGTGGAATTTGTAGTTGTAGAGCATATCCACACATGTGTATCAATAAATTTGAAGTCACAGAGAAAAATCTTTTAGGAGTTGTAAACTTGTAGATTTCTACAAACACAACACAAGAGTTACACCTTCACACATTCTTCACTGCAGGTGCACAAATCCTAATCTACCAATCACACATCAAGAAACTCATACACACACATTTCTGCTCCAGTTGCTGCAGTGTATATGGTGCAAAACGCATTCACACACCCGTATCAAAAATGTGAAGTCACGGACAGATTTTGCACATTTGCAAATTAATACATGAATCCATGCAATGAGAGTTGCACACTTGTAGAATATTTGATCACAAATACATTACTTTTCTTGGATATGTTTCCAACACAATCACAAGTCCAATTTCTACAAGTGCTTGAATCTGCTGCTACGAGTCTCAGACGCAGTTTTTCCGCCTTCACGCACTCTCACTTTTGCACCAAATACTACACGAAGCAAAAGTGATGTGTGCATCTGTGAGGCAGCGGCAGGCCCTGTGACTGTTCAGAGAGCAGAGAACAATGCTTTATTTGAATGCTTTATTTTATTTTGAACTTTGACTATTTCTTTATTAAACTTAAGTCTGTGCTTTAAATGAGTTTTTAAATCATTTTTTATGCTGCGTCACACCCATTTCACCTGGTAAACAATCTGTGAAGTGTAGTCCGTCGCACATGCTCTCTTGACAGAAGGCATGAAAAGCAGTTGATTGAAGCACGAAACATAACAGTTGCTCAGTCAGTGTTGATGCACTTTGGCAGTTGTAGTTTTTATTCCGATTGTATTATACATCTATTCTTGAGAATTGATCGGGTCACTCGCACCGGTGCGCCTAAAGATTTTTTTCTCTTATGGTCTGATTGGTTGAAGGACTATCCAATTGTGTACAGAGTCATTTGAATTATGCTCGTTGATCACGCCTCTTGTGCAGTAGAAAATACACAGCAGACTCCCATGACCAGTGTTCAATCTTAAACTGAGCTTGGTCTGGTGATAGCCAGACAAGATTTTCAGACCATATTTAACATAAATGGTTCATACAGCATTATTTCCAGCTTTATATTTGGCATATAGTACAGTCATCGGTATATGTTTATGTTCTCAGGGTTCTTTTCACATACAGCACCTAAAATACAAATAAAAAATAATATGTGCACAAGAAACTTTATCAAGCCCTCGAGAAACTATTCTCATGCGCACTGGATTATTTTTACATCCTTGCGCATTACAATTTCTAGTTTTATATATACACTATAACCTATTTCCTTTACGGCGTCACTGCCCCCCAACTATGAAAAAAACGAGAGCATGGATGAATTAAGAAATCTATTTCCTCTAAATTTGGCTTCTCAATTTAACGCATCCTCTGTGGCGGTGGAGAAACCACAGCGAAATGGGCTGATGGTGCAACAAGTGGCTCAGTGTGCATTGACCTATATGCTAAGTTTAATGGTTTCTTGTGCGCAAATGAAAGTCTGTATATTTTTTAGAGTCTCTGTAATATGGTGCTAATATATGTGAGAAGAAACCCATACTGCTTATAACCTGCATTTTTGCATAATCATTTGTCACGGCCCTACTCTAGACTTCCGGCTGCGGCTCCGGTTGAGAGTACGCTGTGCGCGCAATGGCTGCCGCTTCTCGCCGCTATTCACCGTTCGTTTTGTTCGGTTCTGTTTTGTTTTGTCTCTTGTTTTCTTAATCAGAACTGTGATTTTTGTCAGTTCTGGGACATGAAAACTCAAAATCCTGAAAAATCCTGAAAAAACTGAAATCCCTTTGACATTCTTTGGACTGCTTTTTACAAACTGCTGTACAGCGTCTCACTGCGAAAACCCTGCGAGCCCTCAGCCCATTAACGTTAGGCTTTACCACTCTGCACTCACTCTCGGTAAGTAAGCTACCTCTTGTTAACTGAGTTGTGTCTCTTCGTGATTTTCCTATTCTGGGCTTGGCTAACGTGGAGTGCTGTGACTTCACTTTACTCCTTCCCGCGAGCCCTCTACCGCTGTGTGTATCCCATAACTTCAACGTAACTGGTTAGCAAGTTTCCACTTGTTTGGCGAGTTGCTGTTTGGTTGTGGATCACTTTTAGCATCAGCTGGTTTGGCTAACGTGGTGTTGTTTAGGGTTGTCATATTGCTTTCGGTGAATGCTGTCTTTAACTTTGCGAGGAGATGTATTTTGTTTTTCATAACTCGTGGCAGTGAGATTGCTGGCCGTAGTCGTTCTTGGACTTGCTCTGATTCTCAATGACAGTATGGATTTTCATTATACCTCACAACAGCCGCATGACCTAAATAAACACTCTCGCCTGGAAACCTCTACTTTCGATTGGTGCACTACCCTCGGCATTGCTCGTCGTGCTCGCTATATCCATCGGTCTCCAAAACAACGATGGTTCTATGATTGCAAGTCCGCTTCGTCAATTCCTGTGATCTGGTAGCGGAGATCGAAGCGTTGATAAATTAATTGAACTGAACCTTTTAACCCCTCCTGGATATAGTTACCTGACAAACCCTAGACTAAGTGGTAGAGGTGGTGGTCTGGCTGTGATTTTTAAGAACAATTATAAAGTGACTAAAATTTATGTTCTTGATGTTTCCAGTTTTGAATGTCCATCACTTTAACTTGCTGATCCTGCTCCACTCCTGATTATATTGATTTATAGACCTCCGAGATATAACACAAACTTTCTATCTGAATTGACTCAACTTCTCACTCGTGCCTGTGCCCAGCATGATAGAATCATGATGCTAGGTGACTTTAACTTACATGTCAATTCTGATTGTACCTCTGCTAAAGACTTTATGTCTGTTTTGGATTGCTTTGGGAATGTGTGGGAAAATCAATATGCTGAGACACTTCACTCTCATACTCTTGATCTGCTTTGTACTGTTGGTATTGACAATGTGCATGCCCATGGTCATGATTTGGGCATTTCTGATCATAAATTAATTGTCTTCGATTTCTCACTCCCTTTTGTAAAACTAAACACCAAAACTACTATATCTTACCGTAACCTGAGATCTATAACTGTTGACGATTTATCTGCTGCTATTGCTGTTTCTGTTCTTCCTAAATCCTGATGAGATGGTCTCAACCTATAATCAATCGATCTGTGATGTTTTGGATGATCTTTCTCCATTAAAAACTAGAACTGTTCCATCTACTCACTCCTCTCCCTGGTTCACTCCAGAACTAAGAGTTCTGAAAACAAAATGTAGGCGTCTCGAAAGACTTTACAAAGAAAACCCCTTCTTGTGCATTCCATGGCTTTTTCGGACTCAGTAGTGGAATTTAAAGAAGCACTTAACATTGCACGTTCTGACTATCTGTCTACTGTCATCCACAAAGCTAAATGCAAACCGAAAGCTGTCTTTTCTGAAATAAACAAAAAATTGATAACATTTACAAATCGCTTTCTTCAACTTTCTCTTCCTGTTTAACTCCATGTCTGATAGGCCATCCCTCTGGACACTTTTTTACACGCTAATACATTCGTGGTTGAACAACTGATTATCAAATCAAATTCTACCACCTGCACACTTGATCCTATCCCAACATATCTTCTAAAAACCCTTCTGCCTTCACTTATTCAACCCATTGCTCATATTATAAATAGATCTCTAGCAACTGGTTATGTTCCGCATGATCTAAAAGTAGCAGCTGTCACTCCGATACTAAAGAAGTCGAGCCTTGATAACACCATTCAGAACAATTACAGACCAATATCAAACCTCCCGTTCATTGCCAAATTGCTTGAGAAGGTAATCGTAGCACAACTGCAATCTCATCTAGAGCAAAATAATCTTTTTGAACCACTTCAATAAGGTTTTCATCCCTATCACAGCACAGAAACAGCACTTTTAAAAGTGCTAAACGATCTCCTCCTGGTTTCTGATTCTGGTGCACACAGTGTCCTAGTTCTGCTCGATCTAAGTGCAGCCTTTGACACTGTGTCATTCCATGCTCCTTTCACGACTATCTGAAATAGGCATCACTGATGCTGCTTTTCAGTGGTTGACCTCGTATCTATCTGATAGACAGCAGTTTGTAAGGATAGGTAAATATCAATCAAGTACCGTTACTATCACTCATGATGTACCTCAAGGTTCTGTACTTGGTCCTCTTTTATTTCTCATTTATGTGCTGCCACTGGGTCAGATAATCAGACGACATGGTCTTGCCTTTCATAGTTACGCTGATGATATTCAGATTTATTTCACAGTCAAACCAAACTCAGCGTATCCTCTGGCTTCTGTTAACTCCTGCCTTGAAGAACTTAAAACCTGGATGACTGATAACTTCTTGCAGCTTAATACTGATAAAACTGAAATCCTGTTGATTGGCCCTAAATCACAAAATTTGCCACGTAATTACGTTCTTATTGACATTGATGGTGTCCAGATTACACCTTCAAAAACTGTGCGAAATCTGGGAGTATTGTTTGACTCCACCTGCGAAATATTGTTTGAATCCGTCGATCCCTCAACTCTAATGACGCTGAAACTGTAATTCACGCTTTTATAACCTCCAGATTAGACTACTGTAACGCCTTATACAGCGGCTTACCAACTAAGGCTATACATCGCCTCCAAATGGTGCAAAACTCTGCTGCTCGAGCGCTAACATTTAATAAAAAATCCGTACATATCACTTCGATCCTCAACCAACTTCACTGGCTTCCTGTGGCCAGTCGCATCGAGTTTAAACTGTTAGTTTTAGTCTATAAAGCCAGTCACAGCCCTGCACCAAAATATCTTGCTGAGTTAGTCACCTTATGTTCCTGCCCGGACCCTCAGATCCAGCAATGAAAACCTGCTTGTCATCCCCAAGTTTAAACGCTCTACTATGGGAGGAAGGGCTTTTAGTGTAATTGGCCCTAAATTATGGAATAAGCTGCCCGCGACTATCCGTAACGCACCTACCTCCAGATTTTTAAAAACAAACTTAAAACTCATCTTTTTTCTCATTGCAGTAAATAATTGTTTTTCTCTCACCGTCTCTGCCTTCAAATGATCTCACACCTCTTCATGTTATGCTACATGTCTAGCTACTGTTAATTGTTCTTTGACTCTG
This sequence comes from Gobiocypris rarus, assembly GCA_023029165.1. Lineage (NCBI taxonomy): Eukaryota > Metazoa > Chordata > Actinopteri > Cypriniformes > Gobionidae > Gobiocypris > Gobiocypris rarus. Next base: position 7,389,890 of record CM040926.1, on the reverse strand, counting down.
TAACTTCTTTGTTTTTGTTAGAGTTATTTGTTGTACACCTGCTTGTTTATTTGCTATAATGAACAGGCTGCTTTTCTGATTGTAATTTATTGTACTCCATTGTGAAGCGACCTTGGGTTCTTGAAAGGCGCTATAATAATAATAATATGTTTATTTTATATTATTATAATGAAAAAGTGCATCTTGAATTTGTGTTAGACAATCATTTAAGCATTACTAAACAGCTGCCATGAAAACACACTTCGGTTATGATACATTTATTTTCATTCAATTCTTAATCGTCTATTATAGAAAACTAAACAGGGGGCAATAACCTGGAAATGCAAATATTTTTCCATACTTCTACAGACATGGGACCTCATTTATCAACAGTGCGTACGCACAGATCTGAGCGCAGTGAGTGCGTAAGAACAGTTTCACGCAAAGTGTGGGATTTACCAACTTGTACTTATACATAGAAATGTGTGTAAATATAAGCACACCTCTGAGCATGCTTACGCAGAGAATCTAGTGGTAGAATAGCGATATTACACATAAGCATTTAAGAGTGTCACAGTTTGCATTAAAGGATTAGTTCACTTTTAAAAAAAACTTTTGCTGACAATTTACTCACCCCCATGTCATCCAAGATGTCCATGTCTTTCTTTCTGCAGTCGAAAAGAAATTAAGGTTTTTGATGCAAACATTTCTCCTTATAATGGAGGCAATGGACCCCAAACGGTTACAGGTCCGAATGACAGTTTCAGTGGAGCTACAAAGGGCTTTAAACCATACCAGACGATGAATAAGGGTCTTATCTAGCCAAACGATCAGTTTCTGAGAGAAATTGAGCAGTATTTATGCTATTATTTGACCTCTTATCAGACAAAAGTGATCATGTCTGAGCTCCACCATAACTTCCGCCAAGTGAGGTCAAATACAAGCGTTCCTATCCTGTTCCTATCCTAATCTCAAAAAATGTGCATATCATGAAAAGGTTCTCTAAACCAGCTATTAACCTAATCATCTGAATCAACTAATCAACTCTAAACACCTGCAAAAGATTCCTGAGGCTTTTAAAAACTCCCAGCCTGGTTCATTACTCAAAACCGCAATCATGGGTAAGACTGCCGACCTGACTGCTGTCCAGAAGGCCATCATTGACACCCTCAAGCGAGAGGGTAAGACACAGAAAGACATTTCTGAACGAATAGGCTGTTCCCAGAGTGCTGTATCAAGGCACCTCAGTGGGAAGTCTGTGGTAAGGAAAAAGTGTGGCAAAAACGCTGCACAACGAGAAGAGGTGACCGGACCCTGAGGAAGATTGTGGAGAAGGACCGATTCCAGACCTTGGGGGACCTGCGGAAGCAGTGGACTGAGTCTGGAGTAGAAACATCCAGAGCCACTGTGCACAGGTGTGTGCAGGAAATGGGCTACAGGTGCCGCATTCCCCAGGTCAAGCCACTTTTGAACCAGAAACAGCGGCAGAAGCACCTGACCTGGGCTACAGAGAAGCAGCACTGGACTGTCGCTCAAATTTTGCATGTCATTCGGAAATCAAGGTGCCAGAGTCTGGAGGAAGACTGGGGAGAAGGAAATGCCAAAATGCCTGAAGTCCAGTGTCAAGTACCCACAGTCAGTGATGGTCTGGGGTGCCATGTCAGCTGCTGGTGTTGGTCCACTGTGTTTTATCAAGGGCAGGGTCAATGCAGCTAGCTATCAGGAGATTTTGGAGCACTTCATGCTTCCATCTGCTGAAAAGCTTTATGGAGATGAAGATTTAGTTTTTCAGCACGACCTGGCACCTGCTCACAGTGCCAAAACCACTGGTAAATGGTTTACTGACCATGGTATTACTGTGCTCAATTGGCCTGCCAACTCTCCTGACCTGAACCCCATAGAGAATCTGTGGGATATTGTGAAGAGAAAGTTGAGAGACGCAAGACCCAACACTCTGGATTGAGCTTAAGGCCGCTATCGAAGCATCCTGGGCCTCCATAACACCTCAGCAGTGCCACAGGCTGATTGCCTCCATGCCACGCCGCATTGAAGCAGTCATTTCTGCAAAAGGATTCCCGACCAAGTATTGAGTGCATAACTGAACATAATTATTTGAAGGTTGACTTTTTTTTGTATTAAAAACACTTCTTTTATTGGTCGGATGAAATATGCAAATTTTTTGAGATTGGGTTTTCATGAGCTGTATTCCAAAATCATCAGTATTAAAACAATAAAAGACCTGAAATATTTCAGTTGGTGTGCAATCAATCTAAAATATATGAAATTTTAATTTTATCATTACATTATGGAAAATAATGAACTTTTATCACAATATGCTAATTTTTTTAGAAGGACCTGTATATGGTTCATTGGAGGCGTTTCCGAATGCTAATGACCGTGAACGTGAACGAGCATGGTACTTACGCACATGTGGGATTTATCAACAATGATTGCTTACTCGTGTGCGTAAGAACTGTGTGCGCACGTTTGATAAATATGGATTTTCTTGTACTTAGAAACATTCTAAATTTCAGTAGGAGGAAATATAGAACCTTTTCTATGCCCTGTTGATAAAGGAGGGCCCTGGAAATTACTCAAATCAAATTCCTTACTGTTCCAAACTGTGTAGGAACCCTGTCTAATGAATAGAATAAACTCACGCAATTTACATGAAGGAGCCCGGAGGAGACATATGGAGAGATGCACAGTGAGTGTGTTAGAAATCAGGAATGGTGAGAGAACACTGTGCTTGGTACGTTTTTCGTTGTCATACCAAACTTGGGTCTTCAGCCAAAGTTTGAATCCTGTCTAGCTAACGTGCTTCCCATGTTTACACATCAGGTCAGTGGGCGGAGAGTAGGGCGTCTTTTGAGGCTGTTCGTAGGCATTCGACCACATGAGTGTCTACACTACGAAAGCAACCCAGTCAAATGAGTTTTCGACTACCTCTGGAAGTGGTCAAAAGAGGACAAGCTCAAAGTGTTTTAGACCACATTTACACCTTTATTAAGCATTGTCCACTTGTGATCCAATCGACCAATATGCATCTTAACAGGCCTTAGTTTAAAGTGGACCATCAAAATAAAGTGTAACCCTTTTAAGAACTGATCTCTGAAAGGTTCTTAAGGGAACCCAAAATAGTTCTTCTGTGGCATCACTGCAAAGAAAGAAAAAAGTGCTTTTAGACCCTTTATTTTTTAAGAGTTCATGAATCAATCCTTCTAGATCAATCCTTTAAAGCTTTCAGTTCCCGGCTAATCCATCAACCTGTGTCCTGATGCCACGTGTCATTTCCTGCGGTCTGAAATCTGTCAGTGTCCAGTCCTTCATCATTCTCAGCTCACCTGCGGCAGGAAACACATGAAGTGGAATCTAGTGTTTCTGACGCAGTCTAAAGGGGTGTTTTAATCCCATATAAGGCCTGATTGTTACCAATCTCCTGTTTAACTATTCATTGAGGACACAGGTGCCAAGTGTTGGTGTGTATGTCTCTCAGGCCAAAGGAAGACATGCTAATACCGGAGATAAGAGAACACGTATCCCTGACCAACGGCTGCGGGGTGAGCCACCGACAGGATCAGCCATCACCATCCATCAAGGTATTTCTTTCAAATGTATTCATTTTTCATTGGTCGCGAGTGAAATTTCGAGATCAGACTCAATCGCATGCAATTCAGCAGCTTGAATAACGCGTGTTATTATGAAAAGTCCCCCAAACGGATGAAGAAAAGACTGTGTTGTGTGCTGGAATGTGAGACGCATCTGATACAGAACTGACTAGCGACACCAACAGAAGCACAACACGACCGACTAGGGTTGCTTTTGTCAGGAACAAGAGGCAATTTATGTGAAGCGCTCACACTTGGACAATGTATTTAAAAGGCATGACCAAATCAGGCTCATATCTTGGGAGTTTACCACTACACATCATGTGTTTTTCACTCAGTGATGCTTTGACTTACTAATAGAGTTGATTCCTCAATCATGGACCTTCCTCTTCCGATGTCTCGACTGGACGTTGATGTGGATTTGGGCTTTGCGCTCTTCTTCTTGGTCCTGCTCTGTTTGTTTCTGCTGGTTACAATGGTGCGCTGCGCTCAGATGGTTCTGGATCCTTACAGCTCAGTTTCTGCGTCCACCTATCAGGAAGAGCAAGAAATGGAGGGATGAAGGTTCCAGCAGGCAATCAATGGATGCATTCAACTTGTGATGGAGGACAACTGGATTATAGCAAAGCTATACATAGACAATCTAAACTTTCTTCAACGACTGACTCTTTGATTTCTCTTGGAGCTCAGTCGGAAAAAGGGACCGGAGAGGCATTCTGCCAATCATAAAGCACAACTGAAACAAAACTGATGCGGTTGGGTGACAGAACAAAGTGAAGAGGCTCACTGAATAGTCTTTTATTTTTGGTTCAGTGAGTCTTAAGTGTATTGACTGTAGTGCCGTGAAACTCAAAACCAAACGGATCTTATTACACTTTTCCAGGTGATCACATGCCATTGTTGAAAATGTGAGCTTTCCTCACATGATTTAATTTGAAACATTTGAAATATTTTGAATAGAGTATGAGTAATTGTTTAAATTATTTAATGTGCATATTGTGCATGCTTTCATTTATGCGGGTTGAATGATAGCTAAATGTTTTTAAAAGACTGGTTTTAGTCAGTATTTTAAGGTGAGCAGAGGTATTACTATGAACACAGTGAGCTCCTTTTTTTAATCCAAATTAAACTACACTATTATGATGCACATTTAAAAATATGATACATTTTTGAAGAAAAAAAGTCTATTGTTTGTTTACACATGTTTAAAGGCACAATCTGTAAGATTTTTTGGATTAAAATATCCAAAAATTTACTAGAACAGTGTCATATTTTGTTGGCTTGTGTACTTACATTATCCCAAATGTTTTCAAGAATGTTTAAATCCAGAGAAATCAGTCATTTTAACCAGGACACGCGTTATGTCGCCTGTCAATGACATCATACCCGCGGTACCTTTGATTTCTGCTTTACTTTCGTAGAATCCATGGAAATATAGTTGTATACATAAATATTTAATATAGTATGCATTTTATTAGACAGGTGAGCAACTGTTTGGATTCCTTTATCGACAGAAAACGAATCATTGCTATATAGTTAGTCTTATTGTTTTGTTTTCTTGATAGTACCCTGGCTCTGCCCTCCTACGTATTTCTGCTAAATTTTCATTTTCCTTCAGAACTGCGTCTGCGTTTTTTTTTTACCGCGGGTAATGTTTGTATCATGCCTCAAAGACGAGACTATTTTGTCAAGTGGCTACCATTGCATAATCAGAAAGAGCTTTATGTGTAGTAACAGTAAGACAGCCTTTTCTCCACCATACAATATATTTTACAGTGAATTGCCATTTAGCAACACAAGTCATCCAGCTTTTATTAATATGATATAATATCTTACTGCAGTGTGCAACAACAAGTGTCTCATATCCGGCACAGAGCGAACACACAGAGAGTAATGCGATCTGTGACGACTGTGCCAACCCTGAACCCAGGCTTCTCAACAAACCTTCATGTTCCATGCCAGGACTTCCACTTACTTCATTACGAAGTGCTAGATTGAGATTTTTCTTCTTCTCTCAAAGACAGGCTAATGTTTTGAGATGTAAAAAAAATTGGACATTTAGACTTTAATCCTGACAGTTAATAGATATTATATGAAGCCAGGGCTCCAGACTGCCCAGCATCAAAGGGCAAACTAAATGAAAGCAGAACGAAACTGCTCTAATCATTTGAGCTTCACAGATCGTTTATCAGTTCGGATCAAAACTAGGTCAGCGCAGCACCGTGAGCTCCTCGCGAGTCGCAGTCTCGATAACGCGACACGGTTACTACACAGTGCTGGGAGATCCAGTGAAGAAGTCCGTTGAATTAGCCACAGAATTAATAACATCGCTGCAAAGTCTGTATATAAAAAGTCTTTGATCGCTGCGAGATCTAGTGAGAAGCATTCAGATTTAGCACAGAAACCTGTTATAAACCATAGATATCAGATCAGAGTCAGGTCACAAATCAGCAACATTCACCATGGATTTAATGCTGTAACACTATCTGTAACTATGCTATTGAAATAGTCAAACGCTTACTAGTACTACACATCTTTTTCCAGCACTTAACTATAATATTATAATATTTAAATGTTATTTTTAATGTGATGATCAAAACATTCTTTGTTCATCCTTCAAAGATTGTCCCCATTTTTAAAACTAAAAGTTTCAAGATGTAGAAAAACTTTTGTTCTGTTTAATTTAAAAAATAAAAGACATTCAATTATCACTGTAACAGTAGGCGCCTGCAGAGCAGCGTGTATTGGCTTATTAGCTATTTTCACTCCCTACAACCTATTTTTTCACTCATTTTGCTTTTGAACTAATATTAAGACATTATGAATGATAATAATTAAAGTTAATTTTATCTACATCTCAACTCAAGCTCAGTGCTTTATTGTCAGCTCCCAGTGCTAGCAAATACTTTCTTGGCACCACAAATGTTAGTCTGGAGCCCTGTGAACTGAAAAATGCACATTGTAATTTCTGTATGTTAAGTCTATTTACTTCCAAGGCATTTGTCAGTAATGCAGTCAAGATTGGTGTAAACTGTAAATAACTGTAAATGTGTGCCCCTACATTTTCTGCTTGTGCTCCTAAAATTTTCAATTAGGGGCTACAGTAAAAACAGTTCATCTGGAGCCCTGGAAACCAGGCAATGAGTGTGTGTACATGCACAATCATTTTTGAATTTTGATAGTTATCAAAGTGTTGCTGGGTATGGCCCTACTAAATTATTTTATTTCTCCCATTTGAATGGCTAAATAAAATTGTAATAATCAAAAAGCATGTCCAATTAATTGAAATCATGAATCTTATAGACCCCTTAAAAGTTTGGAAACATTGCAGCGTTTCATGGTGGGCAGGGTTTAGCTGGAGGCAAGCGTGTTTATGGAGGGATTTTTGAAACATGGATGTAGAAGAAGGTTTGAAACTGTCCGAATATGTACAGTCACTGACTCTGCGGGACCATGACAGCTATTTTTGTAAGCCTGGTGTAGTTCTTGTATCTTGTTCTCATTCATTTAACCAGGCTTTCGATATTTCCAACACATGAATTACTTTTTGGGTGGTTTGGGGAATTTTGTCAAGGCTTGTCTAATGTAACCTATCGCTGGTCTAACTAGGATTAACAATGTGGATTATTTTAAGAGACCATTCAAAGGATGGCACACACACCGATCGCTGTATGTTTGTTTAAAATTTAAGCTAGCTAACGTTAGTGCGCTGACGGTTTACGACTTTTCACCTATAAAACAGAAACCTGATATGAAGTGTGCACTGCAAACACAAGCATTATTTATGATCGTCTCCATCCAGTCTGTACGCCGTATTGCATTCAACCACGTTGTATCTTGATTTCTGTGAAGGAAATGTCTGCCGGGATCCGGTAAAACTTAAGTCTTGAACCAAAAGTGCTGTTCCTTCTATTCTGGCAGCCAGAAACACAACAAGACGACATTTTAAAGTCAAAACCTCAAACTTTTAGTGTGCCTGCTATGAGTTCTTCCTCACACTGGCGTAGGCGATTAAGGGGTCTATACAATTTAACAATAATTTATTAAAAGTAAAAAAAAAAAACAATTAAAAAAAAACAATATGGTTAGGGCCCCCTGAAATAAGCCTTGTCCTACTAGACTCTCGTACATTTCATTTGTACAGAGAGTCTGGCCACTCTCCATTGACAAGCGTAAACTTCCTTGAAGGCGGGTACTCTGTTGAAGTTTAAAACTATCGGATCTGCCCAGAGTCACTCTGGATCTGCCATAACCAATTGCTAACGTTTAGTTGTGACGTATGTCATCTCAAACTAGCGCACAAGATTAACATCATTCCCAGCCACTCTCTCTGTACGCTGATTGGACCGGTTAAAATTTGGCTGGAGAAAACCAGAGAATATACCGCAATCCCAGACGAAGCACATGAAATAGGTTTTTTCCCTTCTCAAATTCCATTTTATTTTTACCATTAAATTCTGTGTTTTCTGGATTCAATTTTAATTGTTTAATTACATTTGAATAATTTTTTTATATATAAAAAGGGTATAGGAAGTAAACTGGTTTATTGAGCAAGATTGTCACATTGAACAACATTTTAATCCAATGCCTCTACTGTGAGCAAAGAACTCTTCATAGCACCAGGAATGTTTTCAGTGCTTATTCTGTGGTTTGAATGACCAAATGAAACTGAATGTCATTATTTTTCCCTCAAAATGAACAAACCTGGTGAATCAGCCATCATGTCACCACCCAGGACAACGGCCTTTCCAGAATGCCTTGCTCTCTCCAACACTGTCTTTGTTCAGACCTCCAGTGCCATAAGATTGTTGGCTGGAGGAAGGCCTTTTGATGATTCACAAATTGTCCTGGGGCATACACATTCCAGACAGAAGCTGACAGGACCTGGAAGAGATCGAATGACATAAGCAGAAAGAAATCTTCAACAATACCTGCGTTTACATGGAACCTAATAATCCGAATGTAATCGGACTACAAGCACTACTATTAAAATTTCAATCGGATTGTGAGCGTGGTTTAAACCTTTTGTAATCCGATCGAGAGGACATGTAAACCAAATTGAAAACCAAAACAGGAAAGTACTGCGAATGAGCAATGATATACACATGGCGTAATGACACGGGGAACGAGCGGTTGTTGCTGAATGAAGTGTGATTAGAAAATTCTCCTCCCACTCGCCGTCTGTGAACATCCCATCAGTCCTTCTTTCATACTCTCATCCACAGACACCTTGTTTTGGGTGCGGGTGTTACACAAAAAATACACGTCTCAGTAGTTCAACTATAACCCCTTTATTGAGCCTTCGTGCTCAATAAAGGTGTGGACAGAAAAATTGTATTGTCAATTCCATCAGACATTGCTAATGTTGTTTCACCAGCAAGTGTGCTCCGCACAATCCTCTTGACTCTCTTTGATTGCCAGGAAAGGGGTGAGAATTTTCCATTTTCTCCCATTAGAAGAATCAGGTGTCCTCCTTGGGTGCCTCCATCTGAAAGATTTCCAAATGAGGCATCACTGAACACAATCATCTTAAGAGCACTGTCTCTGCCCAAGTGTTGGAAGTTTAGAATTACCTTCTTGGACTTAAGTTTGCACACTATCCTGTTTGCTTCATGGATTGTCTGCACAGTTGCATTTTTTATGTCTGATGCCAAATTGCTAGCGTCAAAAATAACATCTGGCCTGCTCTGTCTTGCCACCCAGAGAATTTGGCCTATTTTAGACCTGAGCTGATCCTTTTCCTCCTCACAGAGAGATGAGTCTTGTTCCACAGCTCGTGAAGGATCCATATGTATGGGCTGCATGTGTTGAATGTAGTTTTCCTGGTGTATTTGTACTTTTCTGTTGACAGTCACAAACTCTATTCCCACATAACAGAAGTGGTCATGTTCCTCACGTCAAACTTGAAAAACAGATCTGAGATGTGGTATTACAGTTGTGGAGAAACTTTGCGTGCCCCCCCATATGAAGTCATCCACATGACAGGCAAGCACCCCATTTACAGTGCAGTCCTGATCTAGCCAGTAAAAAACAGCTGGATCAACCTTGGACACTTTTCCTCCTGCTTTCAGCACTATTTCTTTCACTCTGTTATACCAGTACAATGAGGCATCTGCCAGACCATATACACACTTTTTGAGCTTCCATAATGTTCCTTTATAAATAGCCTCAGGGGTGGCCTGATGTATATGTCACGTGACAGTTCAATTCCCTGCTGGAATGCAGATTTTATATCCATGGAATGAAGTGCCCACTGTCTTTGACAAATAACTGCTACAAGCAGTCGAAGGGACTCTGAAGCACATGTGGGTGAATCCTTTTGTAGTTCTCTCACATCTAACTCCTCAAAACCTCTGGCTACTAATCGTGCTTTTGGTACTAGTCCAGTTGGTGTTTCCTTGAGAGTGCACACCCATCTGGAAATGCACTTTTGACCCTCATCTTGAACTTTCTCAAACACACTGTTATCTCTCCAGCTCTTAATTTCTGATTGTTTGGCCAGGTCAATGGATAGATCTTTTGTCACTAATACATCCTCACTGACATTTGTGGTATTGACATCAGTAACAGTGGGTTCTATTTGAAGACTCTCTAAACATGATACATCTACTGAATCTTTACTGCCTGCAACATTAGTGGGCCCAATGAGAAGAAGATTGTACCAGTTTTTATATTTACCAGTAGCTTTGCCTGCACGTCCTAGTACTCTGTGCAAAGCTCCACTGTCTCTGTCTCTGTATTTTAGGACTTGCCCTGTTTTTAGGCGGACATCAGCTCCCTGGTCTGTAACACTTTGTGTCCCCATGTCGTCACCTGTGTGTTGTGCTACTACATTTTGCCCCATAGAGGATTCCCCTGTGTGTTCAATTTGCATCAAACTCTGTTGCATCTCGGTTAAAGTTTCAGTTCCCTCCGTGTTGACAGCATCTCCCGTCATCTCCTGTCTTTGAACATTGTTTGTGTCAATTTCATCATCATCCTTATTGTCCTGTTTATCTCCGCTGTCTGTATTTACTTTTCTTAGTCTGAGATAGTGTACCCTAATGCAGGTTCCTCCATGTCTGACAAACACCACTGCACCATCCTGGCCAATGACAACTCCTGGTCCTTTCCACTCTTGACAATCAACTCTCTTGTAGTACACTTTGTCACCCATTTTATATTTCTCATCTGTGTGACGCAGTTGTTTACGGAGTGCTCTCTGTATTCTTTCTGAACATTCTGCTTCAGTAAAAGCCTTTCTTGATGCATGTAAAGCAGATATGTGTTTTGCCACCCACTCACTTTTGTGGTGCCCTCTAAAGCTGGGGTTTATCAGTCAATACAGAGGGCAGATTGGGATTCTGTCCGAACACCAACTGATGAGGACTGTAGCCATGGACATTCTGCATGGTGTTCTTTGCCATAAGAGCCCAGTCCAATGCAGTGTTCCAGTCACAGCCGTTACTTGTCTTCACCTTCAGTATGATGTCTAAGTGTTTGGTTGTGTCGCTCTATCAGTCCATTGCTCCATGGGCTATATGCTGCTGTCGTCTTTATTTCTATGTTGAAGTTCTGCCATGTCTCTAACCTCATCATTGTTAAACTACTTCATTATCACTAAACAGTTTCTGAGGTGGACCATGTACACTTATCCAAGCATGGACAAAGTGTTTCACTATTTCTGAAGATTTCTTTGTGGTCAGTATGCTGCCAGCACTGAAGCTTGTGAACTGGTCAATGATGTGGAGATACCACACACCTTTTTCAAGTTCATGTAGATCTACTGCAACAGTTTCATTGTACTGAGATGCCAGTGGTAGGCCAACAGCAGGCTTTGGTTTGGTCTTACAGTATCTTTGACATGTTTCACATTCACTCACAATTTTTCCAGAATGACACTGCATTCTGCATCTTTATTGCCTGAGCTAGTGAGAAGTCTCTGTAGTCTGTCAGCTGAAGGATGACCAAATTGTCTGTGAAGCTTCATCAGGATTTTGTGTTTTTCTGCTGAGCTGATTTTTTCTGAGATTGTTAGTATTTCCTCATCACACTGACTTTGTGCATCCTCATTCTTTTGTTCCATTAGAGTGACAGCTTCAGCAGCTACCAAGACACAGTCATCACCTTGAATGTTTTTCATTTCATTGTCCATAATGTTTACACAGTAATGACCAGAGCTTGTGAAGTCAAGTTGCACGGGTTCACTGAACATCACCGCACTGTCATTCTCCATATCCAGCACTGTACCTGCTCTTTTCATGGATGTCTTGCTCAAAAGTAGTGGAATCTTTGCTGGGACAACTTCAGTTTCGATAAGACCTTGAGTTTGTCCAATCTTTGCAGGAATTTTCAACTTTCTGCTGGAATATGCTACTTTTCCATCACCAAACTTAAAGGGTCTATGACTTTTTGTTTCTGTCTTCCTCAGGTTTTTTACCTCATTTTGGTTTAGTTCAGCGATGTAGCTATTTAGCCATTCCTCTCCACACACCGTCCGTGTGCATGCAGTGTCTATTATTGCTGAGCCAAAACACTCTGTCATAAATATTTCTGCTTCAGTGGGTGACTCTTTTGTGTATAGAGTAATATTGCACTCCTCTATATCATCTGTTTTACTATCTTCTGTCAGCTTGACTTGCTCACCTCTGTGTGGACAGTCTTTGGCCCAGTGGAATGTGCTTTGACAAACCGCACATTTTGATCTGTGTCCATACCTGTCCAGAGAGTTAGTGCCCGGCAGTGGTGTCTTTTGCTGAACATTTTGTGACCATGGCTGGCTCCTTTGTCGTCTGTTTTCTGTCACATATGCTGTTTCCTGGTTAATTCCCACTGTAGTAGCAGACTTTCCTCCGAAAATCCTCTTCAGTGCTGACTTCATTGACGCAAAAGTCAAATCTGTGCATGCTGTCAAAGCTAACTGTCGGTCTTTCACATCTAAGCATCCAGTGTCCAGCAGTTTGAATGCCAACACTGCATCGGGAAGCTCCATGTTATATTTACGCATCCTTGAGTACCGCTGTTCAAAATCGATTATATATTCTGTCATGGAAACAGCGCTATCTTTCATAATCCGGTCAAAACTCGAGTAAGCCTCATACGTTTGGTCCTTTTCTTCTTTAAGAAACAAATCATCGAGTTTCGCAAGTAAAGTGTTCAATGCAGTATCCTTGTTCAAATCATCTACCGGTATTTCCATCGCCGTTTCTCTCGCTCTTCCGGACAGCGCCAAAGCCACAGCAAGCGCCTGTTTCTTTTTTTCGAGTTCCTTGACTCTGGTCCAAATTGCGACTTCATTCTTCCAACTTTCATATGGTTTTCCTTCATCAAAGGTTGGTGGTACTCTGTAGTTGCTAACAATCCTCTGCTACCAATGTTACACAAAAAATACACGTCACAGTAGTTCAACTATAACCCCTTTATTGAGCCTTCGTGCTCTCGGGAAAAAAACACACAACTCCAACACTTCCGGGGACTACATAATAAGAGTTCCCTTTTCCTTTTGAAGAACGGTCATGTGCAATCTAAGTATACATATGCATGAATACATTTTTTGTGTCTTAAACTTAACACGGGAATGGCAGTTTTTACTGTTTGATTAATATAAGCAGCAACAGTTCATGCGTCGTTGTCTCCCTATTAGGACCCGAAATCACAGAAAAGAAGCAATTCAGGAGAATAGCAGAGACCTCTGTATATTTGTGCAGTGCGCGCATGTCATAAAAATCAATTACGCTGTGAAGCTTGTGACATAAACGTGCACCTCAGCCCGATTACTTAATTTAGCATTTATGTAAACACTACATTCTGATACATCAATGCAAAGGTGTCTATGTAAAGGTAGCTAATGATCAATTTATACAATTCGCACAATAGACAAACCTTGTGGATCGGTCTGTCTGACTCCCCACTGAAGGCTTCTGCTGCTGACCAATGCAGATTTCCAGCTGGTGTATTTCGGATGTGTGGCTGGCTGTATTCCACTGTGTTTGTTAAGGCAGTGTGAACAGACCTATGCAATATTGAAGCAATAAAATGTATATGAACAATATCCAATAAAGCAATAATGAAATAAATTATGTTTTTACCAAATATGGAAGTACTACAATTATCATCACCTGTGTGATGGATACAAATGTCCCAGTTACAAATTTGCCTACTGTTTAGCATGCTGGACACTTCCGAAACAACTTTAGTCTTCATATGTGTTTCCCGGCTTTATAGAGTGGTTAACAAAGCCCAGACAATCAGATATAGCTTCGCAAGTCATATCATACTTCCCTAATAAGGCATCTTATTTGCTCATCTCAAAACTGACCTGGTATTAAGAAACATTTTGGTTGATCGGATCTAGGGGTGTGCACTAATAGCCGAATATTCAATCTGTAATTAAAAGTTAAAATAAAAATACAATTTGAAATTTTACTGTTGCTCTGCTGGCTGTAACTGCAGTGAATCCATGATAAATCCCAAGCACTAAAACTCAGAGTTATAATTAAATCCACAGGGTGACGCTGTGGAGCGTGTTAAGTTGATTGTATTTGAGCACAACGTCTGCCTCGCGATGTTTGGAATTACTCAGATGAAAATGATCTTACAAACTGGAATTACTTTTGATCAAATTATTTGAAGCCAGTAATTTTCCGCCGCTAGAGGTTGCTTATTCAAAACCAAGGCCTTGATTTCATGGAGCTCTTATTATGCCACAGACAGGCACTTTGTCTATTTTTCATTGGTTATTGCGGCATTTTGGGCGGTACCTGAGGTCTGATTGGTTGGCGTTAGACGGCACGGCACGCCTTCCAGACGAAAAAAGTGAAAGCGTGCTCTGCAGTGATGCCTGGAATCACTCTGATCATGAAACACAGTTAAAGTGCAAGATGTGCAGCGCCAATCATATTCATAGCATTACAATGAGAACAAGTGAAAAGCACATTCAAAATGTGAGTTTAACTTTCAAACCATAGACTGTAAAAACTAGCACGGTCAAGTTCACATGTACATTTGCGTCCTTTTGTGCAGATGTAAGTCATAATTGTATAATATCTGATAAATCTAATATAGGGTGCATTTGGTTGAGTTTATTAACCCACTAGCAAAGCTCTGTAGGATGGTGTTTATTCACAGTTTCAGCTCAAATGCAATGCCTGATATTATTGACTGGGTTATTTTAGGCGGTCATTTTGTTTATAGATGGGGTTTTTTAACATTGATGCATCATAATCTAACAGTCATGTTTACTAGTCATATGTTCATGTTTGTATTTGTCAGCAATTATTTTCATAATATATTGTGAAACAATATAAACATGATAACCATATGCTGACTCGAGTGTCTATGTACGATAACTGGCACAGTCTGCTTTATTAGTGTTTTCCCCCCATTCGCGCTGCTTGAGCTTATAATGCTTTTGTTTTTTAGATTTTTAATATTTTGAACTAAAAGAAAACCTTAAGATGTAACATAAGCTTGCAGTAGTGTTGTCAAAAGTACCGACCGCGATACCAAGTTGGTACTGAAATTTTAAAAATGTGACGCTGTTGAGCTCACGCGCTCATCGGCTGTGCCTGTGATTGGCTACAACACATGCGAGCGTTTGAAAGCACAAGCAAGAGTCAACCAGCGGACCGGTAGGCTGGTAGACGCCTGCATTCAAACGCTCCATGTGTATCTGTGTAAGTGCTCTGTGAAAAGCGTCATTGTAGCCAATCACAGACATATCTGATGAGCATGTGAGCTCAATGGCCAGTCTGAGGTGTTTATGATTGCGCTCAACAGTGCTCAAAGCGTCACATCGTGATCGGTACTTTTGACAACACTAGCTTGCAGTGTATATTGCCTAATTGTAAGCTTGTTCAAAAATGGTGACAAAAACTTGATGAATAAATTCTTTGTTTTTCCCCTCGTTAAACCAGTAACACTTTAGAATAATGGTCATTAGTTAATGTATTAACTAACATGAACTAACCATGATCTGTTCATTTGTTACTGTATTTGTTCATCTTTGTTAACATTAGTTAATATAAATACAGCTGTTCATGGTTTGTTCATGTTAGTTCACAGTGCATTAACTAATGTTTACAAGATTTTAATAATGTATTAGTAAATGTTGAAATTAACATTAACAAAGATTAATAAATGATTTATAAGTGCAGTTCATTATTAGTTTATGTTAACTAATGTAGTTATAACTACAGGGAGTGCAGAATTATTAGGCAAGTTGTATTGAGGATTAATTTTATTATTGAACAACAACCATGTTCTCAATGAACACAAAAAACTCATTAATATCAAAGCTGAATATTTTTGTAGTTTATTAGGAAGTAGTTTTTAGTTATAGCTATTTTAGGGGGATATCTGTGTGTGCAGGCGACTATTACTGTGCTTAATTATTAGGCAACTTAACAAAAACAAATTTATACCCATTTCAATTATTTATTTTACCAGTGAAACCAATATATACCGACAGGACCTGGAGTTGTCCTCCATCACGTTGCCTGTAATATCTTCTTGCAGTGTCTAGCTTTTAAATGTAAGCCCCCTTTCCAATGACTGTTCTTCTTATCTAGCCACCTAGACAAAATTCTGCTTTTATCCCGGAAATATCTGATCTCCTCACTTCACTTTGTACAACCTCTGCCAATACCATAATTCTGGGAGATATAAATATTCATGTTGACACCCCCTCATGTCATTCTGCTGCTGATTTTCTTCAGCTGCTAGACTCCCTCAACTTACAACAACATGTTGATGTCCCCACACATTCCAAGGGTCACACACTTGATTTGGTCATTTCAAACTCAGCCCAAATCAGTAACCTACAGGTTTATGATCTTGGAGTTTCAGATCACAAGGTTGTGGCAAGGAGTTGCCATTTCCTTCCTCTCACCCCAAGCCAAAGAGACAGATCCAATACAGAAAGTTGAAAAACATCAATACGGATGTCCTGACCCAGGATCTTCAACATCTCTCCTCCGGCTTTTCTGATTTAACTTCCATTGCTGACTCAGTGGATTTTTATAACCAGTCCCTGAGCAGTCTCCTGGACCTCCACGCCCCTCTAATATCCAGGTCAGTCTCTTTCTCGCGGTCAGCACCCTGGTACACATGCGAGCTGCGGAAGATGAAGGCGGCTGGGCGTGTCCTTGAGCGGCGGTTCAAGGCCTCTGGTCTGACTGTTCACAAACAGGCTTACAGGGAACAAAAAGAGGGCTTATGCAGAAGCTCTTAGAGCCGCACGGTCATATTATTATTCCACTATCATCAATAAAAACCCTGGAAACTCAAACAACTTTTCTCAACAATTAACCACCTTCTAAACCCCCCCGTATTCTCCCACTCTGAGACTACTGAAGAGAGGTGTAATATGCACATCACTTTTTTCGAACAAAAAGTGAATAACATCCGCTCTCACCTCACCACCACTGCTGCTCTGCCCCTCCAACGGCTAACCCAACATTTGAGATTGTCCAGCACTTCAGCTATTTCTCAGAAGCCACACAGGAAGAGGTGGAGGATGTCATCAAGAGAATGAAGCCGTCCACCTGTGCCCTGGATCCTTTCCCTTCTACTCTGCTGAAGGCCAACCTCTCAGTTGTTTCACCGTTCATCACTAAGATCATTAACCACTCCCTTCTGGTTGGTGATATTCCATCTGCGTTAAAAACAGCTGTCATCAGACCTCTACTGAAAAAAACAAGGATGGATCCAGATGTTCTCTCCAACTACAGGCCCATTTCAAATCTGCCATTCCTATCAAAGGTTCTGGAAAAATAGTGGCAGCACAGCTTCAAGCTCATCTCAAACACAATAACCTGTTTGAAAAGTTTCAGTCTGGTTGCCGCCTGGCCATAGCACAGAAACAGCACTGGTCAGGATCACCAATGACCTCCTGATGGCAGCAGATGCTGGCTCCCCACCTCTACTCGTCCTACTAGACCTAACAGCTGCATTTGATACAGTAGACCATAACATTCTCCTCTACCGCCTGAAATACACCATTGGACTCTCAAAGGGTGTCTTGGTTTGCTTCATACCTTACTGGCAGAACTGAGTACGTTGCCCTGGGCAAAGCTAAATCACTCACCCATAATGTCACCTGCGGGTTCCTCAGGGCTCTGTGCTGGGCCCCACACTTTTCTCTGTTTACATGCTCCCTTTGGAAAAATCATTAGCAGACATGGTATATCGTTCCATTGTTATGCTGATGACACACAGCTGTATATTAAGACTACTCCCACTTCTTCTGCTCCTTTCCAACATCCACACTGACCACCTGCATGGAGGAGATAGAGACGTGGATGAAGCTCAACTTCCTTCAGTTAAACAGCTCCAAAACAGATGCTATCTTGATCGGTACACCACATCAGCTTCGCTCTTCACCCATCACTAGTATCACTTTCTCTGGCCACAATATCTCCCTTTCCACTTCTGTCAATAATTTGGGTGTCAAAATGGATTCAAACCTTACCTTTGACAACCATATCAATCACCTTTGTAAGACATCATTCTTCCACCTCAAGAACATCGCCAAACTCCGTCCAACACTCAGCCTGGCAGATGCAGAGAAGCTTGTCCATGCCTTTGTCTCATCCAGGCTGGACTACTGTAATGCACTCCTCATCGGGATCTCTGGCAAAAGCATACAGCGACTGCAGTACATCCAAAACAGCGCAGCCAGGATCCTGATGAGGGTGCGCAAGCATGAACACATCACCCCCATCCTTAAATCTCTTCACTGGCTCCTGTCCCACTCAGAGTGGAATATAAAGTCTCCCTCCTCACCCACCAGTGTATTTACGGACATGCCCCCCTTTACCTACAGGAACTTCTCACCCACCCAACATCCCTACGCACACTTCGTTCTGCTAACACAAACACCATCCAAGTTCCCAGAACAAAACTTTGCAGCATGGGCGGTAGGGCCTTTTCATCTGCTGCTCGAGGCTGTGGAATAACCTCCCGGACTACCTGAGGGCCCCACAGACTACAGATGTTTTTAAAGAAACCTAAAAACATTTCTTTTACTAAAGCTTTCCACTGAATGTGTTTTAAATAATTTTTCTTGAATAGTTTCTTAAATAGTTTTAAATAGTTCTTATTTTTTGTATTTAATTAACTGTGTTTTTAATTTATTTTTATTGTACTTCTAGATGCTCTGTAGCACTTTGAGATTGCAGAAATGTAAAGTGCATTACAAATAAAATTCATTATTATTATTATTATTATATAACATCTCAACATTCACAAATATACATTTCTGACATTCAAAACCAAACAAAAACAAATCAGTGACCAATATAGCCACCTTTCTTTGCAAGGACACTCAAAAGCCTGCCATCCATGGATTCTGTCAGTGTTTTGATCTGTTCACCATCAACATTGCGTGCAGCAGCAACCACAGCCTCCCAGACACTGTTCAGAGAGGTGTACTGTTTTCCCTCCTTGTAAATCGCACATTTGATGATGGACCACGGGTTCTCAATGGGGTTCAGATCAGGTGAACAAGGAGGCCATATCATTAGATTTTCTTCTTTTATACCCTTTCTTGCCAGCCACGCTGTGGAGTACTTGGACGCGTGTGATGGAGCATTGTCCTGCATGAAAACCATGTTTTTCTTGAAGGATGCAGACTTCTTCCTGTACGACTGCTTGAAGAAGGTGTCTTCCAGAAACTGGCAGTAGGACTGGGAGTTGAGCTTGACTCCATCCTCAACCCGAAAAGGCCCCACAAGCTCATCTTTGATGATACCAGCCCAAACCAGTACTCCACCTCCACCTTGCTGGCGTCTGAGTCGGACTGGAGCTCTGCCCTTTACCAATCCAGCCACGGGCCCATCCATCTGGCCCATCAAGACTCACTCTCATTTCATCAGTCCATAAAACCTTAGAAAAATCAGTCTTGAGATATTTCTGGGCCCCGTCTTGACGTTTCAGCTTGTGTGTCTTGTTCAGTGGTGGTCGACTTTCTGCCTTTCTTACCTTGGCCATGTCTCTGAGTATTGCACACCTTGTGCTTTTGGGCACTCCAGTGATGTTGCAGCTCTGAAATATGGCCAAACTGGTGGCAAGTGGCATCATTGCAGCTGCACGCTTGACTTTTCTCAGTTCACGGGCAGTTATTTTGCGCCTTGGTTTTTCCACACGCTTCTTGCGACCCTGTTGACTATTTTGAATGAAACGCTTGATTGTTCGTGGATCACGCTTCAGAAGCTTGGCTTCTTAAGACTGCTGCATCCCTCTGCAATATATCTCACTATTTTTGACTTTTCTGAGCCTGTCAAGTCCTTCTTTTGACCCATTTTGCCAAAGGAAAGGAAGTTGCCTAATAATCATGCACACCTGATATAGGGTGTTGATGTCATTAGACCACACCCCTTCTCATTATAGAGATGCACATCACCTAATATGCTTAATTGGTAGTAGGCTTTCCAGCCTATACAGCTTGGAGTAAGACAACATGCATAACGAGGATGATGTGGTCAAAATACTCATTTGCCTAATAATTCTGCACTCCCTGTAATGTTAACTAATGACCATTATTCTAAAGTGTTATCGTAAAACCATTTAAATAAACAAATATAAAAAATATTTAATGAGCCCAAATATTCTAATACAATATTTTGGAAAATGCCCATCCCCAATCGGATCCAGGGGCATAGTTTATGGGGAGATGGGGGTAACCCCCCCAATATTCAAATCCATCAGTTACAACACATTAAAAAATAAATACAAAAAACAAAACAGGCAGCATACCAACATTCAACCCAACATTCAACCCCCCAATGTTCAAACCAAATCTACGCCCTTGATCGGATCACAAGTGGAATACAGGTGTTAACGGGGTCTAAAACGTTTTGAGCTGGTCCACTTTCGATCTCTTCCAGAAGTAATTGAAAACATTTAAACAGATTGCTTTCATCCTGTAAACGCTCATGTGGTCAAATGTGTTCAAACTAGGCCTGTCACAATTGGTCGATACAATGGACCCTTTCCACAGACTGTGATGACGGGTTTTAACGGTCAGCAATATCGTAAATCCTGCTATGTTTTTTGTATTTTCATTTTTTTTTATGTATGTATATTTATATATTTCTAATACAGCATCTATGGGAGTGATGGTAAAAATAACATCTTTCTCTCTTTTCACTGCCGTTACCAATCTCACTCTATTTTTTCCCCTTTTTTCGAAAGTTGTGAAATCACTATTGTTGTGTTTTTCTTTTGCTATTTGAGCAAATCGGGACACAAAAAATATATTTCATGTATTCTCTCATTCGCCGCTATAAAATGTAACCGAACTATGACGACTTCCGCTCTGAGAAACCCAGAAATACCAGGTGTAAACAGGACCCTAGATGCCCTCAACAAGTTTTAGTGATAACCTGTGTATACAAAATTAAAATGAATCTCTACCACATACAGACTTACTTTTCACTGCCCTCTTGAATGACGTCAGGCGATTGAGGTTCACGTTGAGCTGCCATTGAATGCGGTGTCTTCCATGCGTGACCTTTTAACTGGTGTTGATGTGAGACATGGACGTTCAACACTTGTGCCAACATTCTCAGAGCAAGAGATGCCAACAGAGTGGCAAACAGGCTTCACCTGAATCGCTGAAATTTTCAACACACACACACACACACACACACACACGACAATCAAACCCATGAAACACAACACAAGGAAAGCTATTCTCAGCTAATGCGATGAAGATAAACATAGCTAGCAGCCTACAACTATACCTTTACTCCGTCTTTTCAGCTTTTGTGTCACCGTTTGGACCGACGCACTCTTCTTCAAAGACGGTGCATCACATTGACAGGCCACATCTCTTGTTTGGGGCTGTATAACAGGAGTTGCATTAGAGTGTGATATGGGTACAATGTCAAAATAGACGATTGCCAAATTTTGAGTTCAACTTGGAGAGAGAAATATTCCTAATGTGGGGTTGTTGTTGTTGTTTTTGATTGTATGATTTGGTTCATAAGCTTGCGATTCGATATCAATCTTGATATGTATTCATTTGGATGTAGAGTACATGGGTCATTCCTGGGATAATCTTTCAATGTTTTTTTAACTACTGATCAATTATTTATTTTCTAAATACCCCATATCTTTAGGCACATATCAAACCTCCAACAAATCATTTTCCCACCAATTTTCAGTTTGAAATATTTTATTCTCAACCCTGTAATGGACAAAATGGAATTGGTTTGTTAGTCCTTATCAGGTGGTAATAATCAGCAAGAAATGCCTTTGTTTTTATTCGCCTTTCCTATTTTTTTTTCAAAAAGATTAGTTGAGAATAGTGTGACGGGGGACTGTAACAGGTTTGAAGGGAGACATTGCCTTATTATATTTTTACTCTCATATACTGTGCCCTTCTTTCTGGGTCAACATACCCGCCTGCACAACTGTCTTTCTGCCGCTGATGAGACTGCCATTTCTGACACTGGATGCTTTTTTTGTGTTAAAGTGGACAAATTCTCAAGATATTGGCAAGTATATATTTAATTTTTTTATTTAAATTATTCAAAACTCAACCCTGTCAAGTTTTCAACCCTGAGAAATAAACAGAAATGTGACAGGGTTGAGTGTGATGGGTGTGAAGTCACTGCTCCTCATGAAGTGTAGGAGGGGTAGACCAAATGTGACCCTGGGGGCGTATTACAGAAACTTTCTATCTTAGGTCTTAACTTATTATGATATAATCTGATAAGTTCTAACTTATGATATGATAAGTTAATTTAGGATTTTTCACAAATTTCGTATTACAGAAGCAAATCTTAACTTTATTTAGGATTCTTATCCCATCTTACAAAATCTCATCTTATCTGTAGTTAGGAAATCTTAAAGCTGCAGTAGGGAGTTTTTAGAAATCGTTGACTTAGCCTGAATATTTGAACAAGCACAACTCACAGGTCACTGCCCCTCGCTCTCTGCTGCGCTACAGCCCTCCCTCCACAGCACCTCCGCCATCACAACGCGAACGTGTGAACGCGCAGGCTAGCAAGCAGGGCCACTGATGACGGCGGATAAACAGTTCACTAAGAACATTCACTGGTACGGACGAAACATCAACAATATGATTTACATTGACTATGGCCTGCCATAACACTATGGCCATAACAAACTTGGTCCTCAAAACATTACGTATTTTGCAATACATGTAATGTAACTATATGACGTTGCACTATTTCTATAAGTAATAAATAGCTAGTAAGATAATATAACGGTAACTAACGTTGCAGTATGCACGTAATTATTCTATTGATATGTAATGCTAAATAAGGTTTGCTAGTACGTTATTTCAGCAACATGACAAGCCAGTGAATCAGTAGGTTTAAATAGTTGCTTTGCACAGTGCGTGCCATGATGTATGTTATGCGGCTAGAGTTGTGACACGGAGTCAATGGAGGAATTCACACGCACAGCGACTTCGAGGACTCAACGGGCGGAAGAAGAGGAAGCCGTGGTGTGCGCTAGAGGTCTTCACGGGTCCAAAAATTCGTACCGAACCCGAAGAGACCCGTAATGTGCTACACAGAACCGACCCGGACCCGTCTATTATTTCAAAAGCTGGACCCGGACCCGGACCCGGACCCGTGCAGATCCGAAAAATGTAGTACCCGGAACCGACATGGACCCGATTGTCTCATATTCCACAATAAACTGCTTAATAAACAATTTAATAAACAAGTTGCGAAAAAATATAATTTTTGTCTCAGATCGCCGTCGTCTCCTTCCTTGTAACGTTACCTGATTGTGATGCTTTACAACAATCCTTGCTAAGAAAAAAGTTCCTCTCTTGTTATTCCAAGCATGCTTAATTCACTCATCATTTCAGCTGTGAAAGTCCACTTTATGCCACGGTGACGGATGACAAATGCGAGTTTACAGATTTCGACTCGAGTTAACTCGCATAATAACTTTGACTGTTTGCCCTTTTGAACTAATAACGATTGCTCGTTCGGTGCCATGGCCGCTGACATTAGCATTATTTATTTGCTATATCTCTGTGAGCCGAGTCTGACCACCAAAACTTTAAGATTAAACAAGACAGTTCATTGATATTATTATTAAAGTCCTTGGCTTATAGTCACTGCAGAAGCTCGGGTTGCCATAGAAACATGACACACGCTTGAGACTGCACTTGCGCGTTAGCTGGAGCAACCTGAAATATTAGCTTTTTTACGCAATTTGAGCATCATAGAAAACATTTGTGACAGTTCCCCTTTGTTGCTGATTTGAAATATATGCTATTATTTGAATATGAGTACATTATTACCGTGCGCTTGCATTAAATCTGCCCGCTTTCTAAACGGTTGAGAGATAGCGCGAGCGTAAGAGAGAGAGACCTCGTGTGTTTTTTCTTTTTCTGCACATTATTTCCCAGCTCACACTCTTCTTATCCAAATTTTACAATTTGCAAGTTACACAAAACACACAAGCCGTGCTGACTGACTCTGACCACGGCCAGGTGTTCTCTGAGTCCGATCGACTCGGGTATTACACACAATGTTAAACAGACCCGGGACCCGAAGTAATAGATTGGGACCCCTACTGACCATTTAAAATATAGACCCGAACCCGTACGGGTCCTGGGTCGGTTCCCGGGTCCTCGGGTGCTCCGTGAAGACCTCTAGTGTGCGCACAGCATCAGGCAGGGGACGTGGCTAACTCTGCATCAGTTTCTAATCCTTTCAGGACACGTAACTCCCTCCACCTTGGAAAAGCCACTAGAATATTTACCCTTGTTTTACTTCGGGCTCGATCTAATTCTTTCTTTTTGTCTTTTTTATCATCGTCATCTGTCTTTTTCCGTTTACCCGTCTTTATTTATGAGCAGGTGCCACTCGATGAATTGGCAGTTTGGATTGTTTGTCCGCCATAAGCAAAGCTGCGGCACACCGGTGATCTTGAGTTTGAACGCCTGCCTGTTCGCATGCGTGAGAGTGGTGTGATCAGCGCGCACAAGCTTGATTGACACTGCTAAGACACTCCTCCTGGCTCTGATTGGTTGTTTCTTACTAGGAGCGGTGTATTTCAATAGGACCACTGGGAGGAGCTTGATGTTTTCACAGATTATCTGTCTCATATTCTACAGGTCCTCCTTAAAAAAATAGCATATTGTGATTTAAGTTCATTATTTTTCATAATGTAATGATAAAAATTAATGAAATATTTCAGGTCTTTTATTGTTTTAATACTGATGATTTTGGCATACAGCTCATGAAAACCCAAAATTCCTATCTCAAAAAATTAGCATATCATGAAAAGGTTCTCTAAACGAGCTATTAACCTAATCATCTGAATCAACTAATTAACTCTAAACACCTGCAAAAGATTCCTGAGGCTTTTAAAAAGCCTGGTTCATTACTCAAAACCGCAATCATGGGTAAGACTGCCGACCTGACTGCTGTCCAGAAGGCCATCATTGACACCCTCAAGCGAGAGGGTAAGACGCAGAAAGACATTTCTGAACGAATAGGCTGTTCCCAGAGTGCTGTATCAAGGCACCTCAGTGGGAAGTCTGTAGGAAGGAAAAAGTGTGGCAAAAAACGCTGCACAGCGAGAAGAGGTGACCGGACCCTGAGGAAGATTGTGGAGAAGGACCGATTCCAGACCTTGGGGACCTGCGGAAGCAGTGGACTGAGTCTGGAGTAGAAACATCCAGAGCCACAGGCGTGTGCAGGAAATGGGCTACAGGTGCCACAGAGAAGCAGCACTGGACTGTTGCTCAGTGGTCCAAAGTACTTTTTTCGGATGAAAGCTAATTTTGCATGTCATTCGGAAATCAAGGTGCCAGAGTCTGGAGGAAGACTGGGGAGAAGGAAATGCCAAAATGCCTGAAGTCCAGTGTCAAGTACCCACAGTCAGTGATGGTCTGGGGTGCCATGTCAGCTGCTGGTGTTGGTCCACTGTGTTTTATCAAGGGCAGGGTCAATGCAGCTAGCTATCAGGAGATTTTGGAGCACTTCATGCTTCCATCCGCTGAAAAGCTTTATAGAGATGAAGATTTTGTTTTTAAGCACGACCTGGCACCTGCTCACAGTGCCAAAACCACTGGTAAATGGTTTACTGACCATGGTATTACTGTGCTCAATTGGCCTGCCAACTCTCCTGACCTGAACCCCATAGAGAATCTGTGAGATATTGTGAAGAGAAAGTTGAGAGACGCAAGACCCAACACTCTGGATGAGCTTAAGGCTGCTATCGAAGCATCCTGGGCCTCCATAACACCTCAGCAGTGCCACAGGCTGATTGCCTCCATGCCACGCCGCATTGAAGCAGTCATTTCTGCAAAAGGATTCCCCACCAAGTATTGAGTGCATAACTGAACATAATTATTTGAAGGTTGACTTTTTTTGTATTAAAAACACTTTTCTTTTATTGGTCGAATGAAATATTCTAAGTCTTTGAGATAGGAATTTTGGGTTTTCAGCTGTATGCCAAAATCATCAGTATTAAAACAATAAAAGAGCAGAAATATTTCAGTCGGTGTGCAATGAATCTAAAATATATGAAAGTTAAATTTTTATCATTACATTATGAAAAATAATGAACTTTTATCACAATATGCTAATTTTTTGAGAAGGACCTGTATTGTGAGGACATAACGACAGGTTTAACAAATATGTAAAAAATAAATTTTTACAAAAGTTACCAACTGCAGCTTTAAACCACTCATTAGAGTTCGGTTATCAAGGTCTGTCAGGTCTGTTACCAAGCAACCAACAAAGCGCAAACTGCTTCTGAGGTAAACCTAAAATAAAAATGGAGAAACAACGGCGTGCTTTTAATTCCAGTGCGGCAGAAAATGACATTTTGATAAGCTCTGTTAAAAAGTTAAAAGCTGTTTTATAAATAAAAAAGTATAAGGCCTTAGTCACTTGAAGAATGAACTGGCATAGGGTTGGTTTGACGTTAGAAATTTAGGGACCGTCTCTAAAGTTACATACATTGGTATACACATTTCTAACTGTAATGACTTACAGTATCGAAACCAACTGTAAAGTGTTCATCTAGGTGTCAGCTATGCACAGCTTTTACATATTCCGTTAAAGCTAATGAAGTTAGAAATGTGTAGGTATACCAGTGTCGTATGTAACTTTAGAGACGGTCCTTAAATTTGCGAATATCAAACGTCCATGTCCAGCGTCAAACCAACTCTATGCCAGTGAAGACCGACCGGTAATGCTCCCCGTGACGGCTCGTTGGCCTCTGTAATGTTGGTCGCAATTCATCAACTAACTGCAAAATCATGTGTCGTGGGAGTCTGTAATTATTTACAAGCATTTTATCATCAAAACACAGCACATCCTCTGGGTCCTCCAAATGTCTCTCCTACATCAAAACATCGCTGCTCTTCATCTTATATAATTATTAAATGTAACGCTCTCTCGAAAAAGGGTTTCGTACTGTGATTTTTCCCGTTGGATTTCCAAAATGTTTGAAGTTAGGACACCAGTGGGGTTGTCCTAAAGTTTAGACAGCTTTTAGGACTTTTTGTCGAGTTAGGATGCTTCTGTAATACCTGTTTCCTATCCATAGTTAAGATAAGATTATGCATTTAAGAAATGTCATTCTGTAATAGCTTTTGTCCTAAATGCGGTCCTAACGGAAATTGCCATGGTTACTGAACAGATAAGATAGGATTCTAAAGTTAAGATGTTTCTGTAATACGCCCCATGGACCCCAAAACCAATCCTAAGTCTCACGGGTATATTTGTGGCAATTGACCCTTCGCTAAGCCACGCCCTAAAACCTGCCGAACATGCCGAAGCATTGTGCAAATCTGATACCCGGTATCCTATAAATTTGGACAGTGGGTGGAATTTTTTTCCTTTCCCGAACCTAAAACCCAAGGGGAGAAATTACGCTGTTCTGTCGATTTGTCCTACCTTGTCAGATTTTCCTACCGTAGCGCAAAATTATAGCTATATATCTATCGATCCATGCTGCCGCATGGAAAAATCCTGCTGCGTGTTAGTGTTTGTGACGTGAAATAATTCAGTGTAACTTCACTGAGGATTCTTATTGGGGAAAACAATTTCACAGGGCAAAACACCCCATCAGATTGATGTGGATCAAGCAGTGTGGGAGAATCTATATATAAAATATAAGCAGGGAATGTTATCATTGCAGAGTGGTCAGGCTAATGTATTGTGTTTATTCCACAAGTCTTATGGATAAGCTGTTTGATTTATAATTATTAGATTGTTTACCCTGCTGTGCATGAACAGCTGTTCCTCAGTGTGTGTTTCCCATTTGAATGGTCAGCGTGTGGCGGCTGCTGCTTGCACTGGGATCTATAGGCTTTAGCTTAAATTTTGATGAAATTATTCTCTAATCAGTTGCATATTATGCCATGGCTTTTGGATGGATTATGCCAAGGGATCAGTCCCTTTTGTCTTGCTCTCTCAGATATTTCACCTGTTCGCTAAAAATGACTAATTATCTCCTTGGGAATGTCTGACACCGGCACACACATACTGTAATAGACGGGCCAGGCAAGAAAACTTGACAGGCGTAGCAACAGTAACTAAGGAGGGCGGGGCTTAGCGAAGGGTCAATTGCCAACAATACAATACAAAAATAAAATTATACATTTTTCTTTTATGCCAAAAAAATTAAGATCATGTTCCATGAAGATATTTTGTAAATGTCCAACCGTAAATATATGAAACATGCATTATCAGTAGTAACATGCATTGCTAAGGACTTCATTTGGACAACTTTAAAGGTGATTTTCTCAATATTTCTTTTTTTTTTTTTGCACCCTCAGAGTCCAGATTCCCATCCTAACAAACCATACATCAATGGGAAGCTTATTCATCCAGCTTTCAGAACATGTATGCATCACAATTGAATTTAAGAAAAAATAATAATAATAATTGACGCTTATGACTGGTTTTGTGGTACAGGGGCAAATATATGGCAGCAATGAAATAAGTAAGTACATTGTATGGATTAAAACACAATTAATTAATCCATAAGTGTATACCCCCCACCCCCATATTCTGCACCACTGAGTCTAAATTATTATGATCAGAGAATGGTTGGCCTGATGGGGTTGAGTTCAGACTGAGGGACATAACTTTAGCCTTTTTTAATAAAATATCTTCTCTTTTTTTACTTAAAGACATTGTGCACATTTTATTAAATATTTTCTAAGTACAAATTCAGTGAAGGGACATTACAAAATATTTTTATTGTATTATTTAAAATGTAATAACTATTTTTATTAGTATTGCGAAAAGCTTTTAACATTTCATTTTGGTGGACCACTACTTTAAAAAAGTCTGGGAGACGGAAATATTACGAATCCACATATTTTTTCAAAAACATTTTTCTCTAATAATGTTGTAAACTATAAAGGAAACGGTCAAAGGTGAAAATTAACAACTGATTTGTATACAATTGTGTGCCTGTTTTTTTTTATAATAACAACACTATAATACTTTTAATGAGTAAAACAAAATGAATATGAACTATAATGCATTTAATTAACAAAATACTACAAAATAGTTCATTTTCCTCGCTAACTATTGAGTTGAATGGCTTTTCTGAGGTATAATGTTACGTGCCTGTTAGTTTATAGCGATTAAATGAGACATGATACATTTCAAGAGCTTGGTTGCAAGCTAGTCTCACTTACCGTCAAACTGTGTGAGGTACCGACGGTGTACACTGACGGAACAGCCGTTTCTGTTAATGACAGAAATCTCACAAACCCCATCTCGTGCTCGGTCCAGTTTTTGAAGCATTCGCGTGTGAAGTGCTTTGAACACAACCGCGACCTCTCCGATATTCCTCCTTCCTCGAAATGCATAAAATCGAGCCAACGGGACCGCAACCAGGGAGTTTTGGGGATTGGGAAAAGTGTTTCGGGAGAGCCGCAACCCATAACGCACCTCCTCGCCATCTCTGTTTTGTCAGGCGTGATATTTTTCGCGCGCTCGCCCAAGGCGTAAATCTGACGTCATCACTGGGCGTGGCCATAAACAGAGGGGCGTTTTTCCATACGTTACCTGATTTGCCTACGTCACAGTGTGGCAGGGTTTAGGGGGTGGGGTCTGGTGAAGGAGATTCTTTTCATTGCATGGTTTATAAACACCCATCAATTTGAAAACACCCACACATTTAGAAAAAAAAAATGCATATTATGCAGTGTTAAGTCTGATTTTTGAGAAAATATAAGAAGTCACGCCGCACTACCTTTGTCAGTTCTGTTTTTTGAGCATGTTTACTGAAATGTGTCCTATGGTGTGACATAGAAAGAATATAGGGGTGTCGCACCAAAGGACAACAGAAATGAACTCTTTTATAGTGGATCCAAAAAAGTGAAATATTTGAACAATTCTGAGATCTTACCATGCGCACATGTCATGGGCTTCACAGTAACATGACCTTAAATGGGGTCCTTCAACTAATTAAACATGTCTGTCGAATTGCCCGATTTAAAATCGGTGTCACACTGAAGGACATGGTTTTCAGTGGCAAAATGTATCAAAGTCCTACACTTTTAGAAATATATGGATGAAAAAAAATATGGTAATTTACTAAAATAGACACTTTAAGCCTGAGGTATTTATTAACATTTGTATGCTGTTCTTTTTAATTTATAAAAGTTGTAATTTATTGAACCATGCTTGAGACAGTCACACCATAGGATAAATTTGAGATTTAGCTCAAAAGACAAAGCAGTTTTTATATATGAATAGGTCCATATAAGATGTTGTGGCAAAAATATGTTAACTCCGTTGCATTTCTGAATAAACCTTAGCCAATTGTCTTTAAAAAGATTTAATTCCTTGCAGTGGCGGTTTTACATTGCATTGCACCCGGGCAAGACCTCCTTCGAACAGCCTGGGGTCAAAAACAGCCTCAAATTTTTTTCGGAGGGTTGCATAAACTACATGCAAACATATGGTTAACTGATATTTATATATGTTTTATTAATCATTTTCGTAGACACGTTAAATTACTGAAGGCTACCAGGAAAGCTAGGTAACTAAGTTTATTAAATTATTTCACAATATGCACATTCACAATTCACATTAATTTCTAATCTTAAGCCCTATACAGACTGACAAAAAGATGAGCTTTTTTAATTTACTGAAGGCTATAAATGAAATGATATTAATTTACAATGTGCACATTCATTATTAATCTTACGCCAAATCTGGCTTTGTTAGTATTTGTTAGTTTGTTAATATTTCTTTGTTAATTACATTATGAATGACATTGCATAGGCCTATTTTCAATTAAAAATGGCAAAATTAGAAAAAAAAAGTGTATTCATTTGATTTGCCTGAATATATTATACATTAACCCAAATGGGAATTAATCATAACTGAACTTGTAACCATTTCTTGAAAAAAAAGCACAATATTATGGTGAAATTAGATCTAATTTTTGTTGAGCTAAAACCGGATTATTGTTGTTTAAGCATAGCAAGATAGCAAGATAGCAAAAAGGCTAACAAACAAGTTATACCCACCAATTAACATTAGCCCTTCATTCATAACATGGACACTGTAATAATCATACAGAGAGAACATAGTTGCATACCTTTATCTTTTCTTCTTTTTTCCTCTTCTTCTTTTCTGTTTTTCTCTAAACGGGGCACCTGACAGCTTTGACCTTTTTCCTTCCATATCTATATTTATTAGTCACTTGACAGTCAACAGATTTCCCGCCCCCCAACAGAAGTCAAGACTAAACCAATTCACCTTGGTGATCACTGATCACATAATAACTTAAACTAATTTGTATTAGCCATTTCACAAAATTCAGAAAAATGTGCAGCAACTATATGCCTTTAGCCTATATTTATAATTTTATGAACGAAAAAATTATTTGGAAGAAAGTCGAGGTGTGACTGACTTTATTGCTCTATGTACAGTGGATCCCCCGTTTCCCCCCTTGTCCGTTCCATTTGGGAGAGACCATAGAAAAAAATAGCTGAGGTGACGTGATGACACATTTTGGCATCAGACAGCAGACAAACGTCAATCCACCTGTCACTCAAGTGGCCACGCCCTTAATTATGCAGAGCCTGTCCAAAGCGGCCAGTCGATTAATTACACTACAGTTCAAATCACTTCCGTATTAGCTTCAGGAGAAAAGGGGGGAGGTTGCAGCTCGGGAGAGACCCAGAGGTGAACTGTCCCCCGCACTGCGCATTACACTGCGACACTCATCAGCATGATTGTGTCAATAACATTAGTAAATGGGCTCAGGAATACTTCCAGAAACCA
Source organism: Gobiocypris rarus (assembly GCA_023029165.1). Lineage (NCBI taxonomy): Eukaryota > Metazoa > Chordata > Actinopteri > Cypriniformes > Gobionidae > Gobiocypris > Gobiocypris rarus. The sequence continues at coordinate 7,358,056 of CM040926.1, read as the reverse complement.
CTGTCGGTAAACACAATCCGCCATAACATCTGCAGATTCCAACTAAAGCTCTATCATGCAAAAAGGAAGCCATATGTGAACATGGTCCAGAAGCGCCGTCGTGTCTTGTGAGTCAAGGCTCATTTCAAATGGACTGTTTCAAAGTCCAAAAGTTCAAAGTTTTAAAAGTGTTCTATGGTCAGACGAGTCCAAATTTGACATTCTTGTAGGAAATCACAGACACCATGTCCTCCCGGCTAAAGAGGGGGGAGACCTTCCAGCGTGTTATCAGCGTTCAGTTCAAAAGCCAGCATCTCTGATGGTATGAGGGTGAATAAGTGCATACGGTATGGGCAGCTTGCATGTTTTGGAAGACACTATGAACGCTGAAAGGTATATAAAGGTTTTAGAGCCACATATGATCCCCTCCAGAGGACATATTTCAGGGAAGGCCTTGTGTATTTCAGAAGGACAATGCAAATCCACATACTGCAGCTTTTAGAATAGCATGGCTTTATCTTGAATTGGCTTGATCTTTCACCTATAGAGAACATTTGGTGCATAATTAAACAAAAAAGTATGTCAAAGACAACCACAAACTCTTCAGTAGCTGGAAACCTATATCCACTCCAGAAACTCATAACCTTCATGCCCAGATGTCTCCAAACTGTTTTGAAAAGAAGAGGAGATGCTAACACATGCTCCCGTCCCAACTTCTATGAGACCTGTAGCAGGGATCAAGTTTGAAAAGGGCTCAATTAGTGAATTAAATTGTAAAATTTCTCTGTTTAAACATTTGTTATGTAATCTGTTCTATTGTGAATAAAATATTGGCTCATGTGATTTGAAACTCTTTTAATTTTCATTTTATTCAAATTTAAAAAACGTCCCAACTTTTACGGAATTCGGGTTGTGTGTGTATATATATTATATATATTATATATAATTTATTTATTTGGTGGATTGAATTGCATGATTGTTCACCACAAAACTATAGCAGTGTGCACTGTTAGGGGTATAACAGTTTAGACCCAGAGACCAGTAGTGAAGAATGAAGACAAAGAGTCAGGAGTGCAATTAATTAAAGAGAAATTTTACTTAAGAATAGTTTGCAGTTTCATCAGCAGAAGCCAGCTTCAAGTCTCACAAGGAGTTCGTAGGCCGCGCTTCCTCTCTACCGGTCTCGTCGTACCGTACATACAATTGTCCCAACAGTTATACTGTTTTCAAGGTCTAGCCACGTCATTTCTTCAAGGTGTATGATTCTGATTGGCTCAGAGAAAATGTACAGTCATGGTAAATTTCCACACAAGGATAGATAGCAGAGCATATCACTAAACTAGGCAGACTAGTTGTCGCCCCATGACTAGATTTAGGTTGCAGAAAGGCGTCTTCATATCTGGTGTTGTCCATCTTCAATATTGGGCCTGCACAGATCATGCAACGCACACACACAAGAGCTCCCCAGAATCACAGCTCTCCCAAGGTTGGAGAGTCTTATCAACAAAGCACTTCACCAAAACATACTGATAACATGTGCTTTCTCTCAGTGAGAGGTACAGACAATAGTACAGGCAATATTCATCTTGATTCTTTAGTGTTTCAGTAAAAGGAAATATGAAATGAATAAAATATAATAAAATGAAAGACAAATTCATATTTAATCTATGGAAGCCGTGCTAAGTGAGCAAACACTGTTACTGCACTCCCGGCATGTTAGGGGCTGTGTTACACATAGGCCAGACGCCACTCAAAGACCAAATACAAACTTTAGAGAACATAAAAGAAGAACAAACAATCTGTAGTTCTATTGAGTAAAATCAACTGGAATTAATCATTAGAAATAAGAGGATAAATATTAATTAAGGCTTTGATTATGAATCTGATTAAGATATTTACAGGTATATTGAAGCGGCAGGGGATTTCAGACTTCCTTCAGCACCAACAAAGTTATGCTGCCTTCACATGCTATAGGAATTATCGTAAATACGAATTGGACATGAATGCCTTCTCAACATTTGAAACATTTGTGGCCTGTTGCACAAAGCTGGTTTCAGTTGCTACCCAGGTAAGTTCAAGATTAATTTGAGTAAACTCTGGTTTTTCGGGCTCAAGAAGGTGGATTGTTATTTAGCAGTGTTCATCACCATAGTAACTTACACTACACGGCTATCCTGCTCTGGAGCAGGTTTTATTCTGGGTTTGGGATCGCAAACCCAAACTGGACCAATCAGCTGCAAGTAAAGATACAATAAAGCCACACCCCCTGCATCTCTCATTCCAAAGTTGCAGTTTATAGTGAACAAAGCAACACAATTGCTCATCCTTCGTAGCTAATTATTTGTGATATTTATATTATATTAATTATAATTATTTTTAATTAATATAATATATTCATCTAATTATTATATGAATTGACAAGTAGCCAAATATTAATATCAATATAAAACATGCATTCATAATTATTTTAAACATGTATTCATTTGAGCTCTTTGTGAACCTATAATTACTAGGCATATTTCTTTGATTCACATATCATGCATTGATATAGTCAGATAATCTTTCAGCTGCCTTCTCAAACTTTCTCTGCAGCAGCAGTTTATTCCTGCTTTGTAAACGCATTTAATTTCATGATAATTTTCAAAATGATCTCTCAATCTTCAGAAGAGAAGTGAATTGCGCCGTCACTCTTGCGAGAAGTGAATTAAATGGACACTGATTGGCTGTTTGCCGCACGTGTCACACTTTCAGGTGCACGCGAGTTAATCGCAAACTCTTGATTAAACCTGAGTTGACAGAGAAAGTTTATACCAAGCTTTGAGAAACCATTGAACTTGATCTAAATCAGGTTGGATTTATCTGGATTTGTCAACTCTAAACCTACTCTGTTCAGCTAGCTTCATGCAACAGGCCTCTGAGCTTGTAATCCCGAGTTCAGAAGTGGGAAGTAGGAAATTTTTGACTTTAAACATAAAATGCATAAACTACAAAACGAAAGGAGCGACAGTGGCAACTGTTGCATATAAGCATTATAAAATCAGCAATATAAAATGTCCCAGGCTCTCGGGTCGCCCTTCTAAATACCACAATAACGTTAATAAAACTTTAATACATTAGCTCATCCATGAACGATGTCTGAGTCCTGTCGTATTGCTTTCCATCGGCTTCCATCCTTTGTTATTGTTTTGAAAAAGCGACCTCTAGCGTCTAAATTTACTGTGCCTTTAAAAAAACATTTTGAGTAAATTAATAAGCATTTTTCTTAAAGGTGCAGTGTGAATTCTAGCGACATCTAGCGGTGAGGTTGTGAATTGCAATCACCCCTCCTCTTGAAGCACATAGAGAAGCTATGGTGGCCGACACAGGACAAAAAAAGTTTGTCGTCGGAGAGAGCTGAGAGTAGCTAGCGTTCTTTAGAGAAGTTTGTCCGTTTAGGGCTACCGTAGAAACATGACAGCGCAAAATGGCAATTTCACTGTAAGGTGACCCCGCGGTGTGTGTAGATAGAAATGGCTCATTCTAAGGTAATAAAAACATAACGGTACATTAAGTAAGGTCTTTATAAACCATTGCATTTCTGTCCATAGATCCTCATAAAAACTACACACTGCACCTTTAAGACATTGACACATAGAAGGTTTAAACAGCAGGGTAACTTAAGAAATACATTTGATATAGATAATGTTGACTTTTAGCATTTTTTACCGTCAGTATTTTACATTTTATATCCACATAGTGACATCCAAGTGACATCAGAGCAATTTCAAGAATTTCAAGCCAACCAAAACAAAGGTGGTGCACCAAATATTGTGGGATATTAGTATATGCTTTCCCTTGAAAAAAATTTTTTTTGGGGGGGGCGGGGATTATCATTAATAGACATTATTGTAGAATGTCTCTACTATGTGTGAGTAAAAGATTCTAACCAATGTTAAATCCAGAGGTAATAATAGTATATATTCTAACGCTTGCAAGTATAGAAAGTGTACGGAAGCCCTGAACATAAAGTAAAAAAAAATATATATATATATATATGTAAAAAAAAAAAATCTAGAATTTCGAGATTAAAGTCGAAATATTTCGAGAATAAAGTCGAAATATTTCGAGAATAAAGTCGAAATATTTAGAATAGAGAAATATTACGAGAATAAAGTCGAAATATTTCGAGAATAAAGTCGAAATATTTCGAGATTAAAGTCGAAAAATTTCGAGATTAAAGTCAAAATATTTCGAGATTAAAGTCGAAATATATCGAGAATAAAGTCGAAATATTTCGAGATTAAAGTTGAAATGTTTCGAGATTAAAGTAGAAATGTTTTCAAACTGCGAGCGCCTAAAGCGAGGCTCAAAATGAATGATTATAGGCCTAAACTGCTGTGATTGTGAATATGATTAAATAAACCCTTTTATCAATATTATTTTATAGCCTACATTAATAGGCTATATGTCCTGAGAGCAGGGGGCCGGGGGGATCATCCTGCTTTATTGAATAAAAAGCAGAACATTTTGACTGAAACATGAAGACAGTAAACACACGATGTGATCATATATGGTTTATGTGTATTTTTCAAGCCATCTTGGGGTATTTCCATATTTATATGAATAATGCAGTTATTGCCATAGCATCTCATCGAAGAAAGATCTGCATCTGCTCCATAGCAATTCGTTTTCAGTCCCACTATCGAAACGGATCCTTCTAGGACAACCATCTCTATTCTTTACTGTCTCAATAAAATATGTTGCATGACTTTCGGGTCATTATTGGTGAAATACACTTTCAACCACATCACATTTCGTGAGAATCCGAGCAGAGACCGTACGTTTAATCTTATCGTACGAGTCAACATGCCACATAAAGTTTGGACCAGTTCTTCACCAGCGCAGTTCTTTAGCTAGGCCTACTAAAAATATATAACGACTTTATTCTCGAAACGTTTCGACTTTAATCTCAAAACATTTCGACTTTAATCTCGAAACATTTCGACTTTAATCTCGAAACATTTCGACTTTAATCTCGAAACATTTCGACTTTATTCTCAAAATATTTCGACTTTAATCTCGAAATATTTCGACTTTAATCTCGAAATATTTCGACTTTAATCTCGAAATTCTAGATTTTTTTTTCCAGATTTTTTTTTTTTTACTTTGCGGTTCAGGGCTTCCGTACAAGTGGGATTTACATACAAACACATTATTTTCTTACGTCTGTGGTAAAAAGAACTAGGACTTTTAATTTGAAAAATCGACACATTGGACTTTTATTGTGAAATACATCTAATGGCTGCTGCAGTAGTATGTACACATGGATAACACACCGCTGCCATTCGATTTACCTGGAGGATTTCCGAAGTTTTAAAGTATTTGGCATCCAACTGTGATTTGAAACATTATCTAACGTTCACCTCGGATTCTCTGAAGGTAAAGCGCGTCTAAAAGACTCAGCTGAGTTAAGCACGCGACTGGATCTGTGCTCGCGACTGAAGGTCATAGAGATTTATAAACACATTTATCACGTTATGATTGATGCAGATGTAATGCTTGAGAGTAAATCTGCGTTGTGAATGGTTTCGCAGCATGTCTGTGTTTGGAGGACTGGTGACCTTCTGCGCGAGACACTTCAGCACAGGTGTGTGTGGATTCTCCATTCGTTTTTATATTTCATAATTCATATTAATGTGTTGAATATGAGTAGCATAGTGTATGCCCTGTATCACACAGGCACTTGTGCTAGAATACGAATGCACGCCATTCCCAAACTGAAAGAGGTGGATCGATGGACGGAGAAGAGAAGCATGTTTGGACTCTATGACAACATTGGGATATTGGGTGAGCGACTTGTTTAAGAATATACGTGCATTCAACCCTTAATTAATTGATATTTATTAAATGGTGTTCATCTTTGTCTTTCTATAAGTTATGTGTTGTGGCTCTTTGTACAGTTTAGTCATTGTAAATGGTGTTATAAATCCTCATCCAGTATTCATGAACTAAGTTACTGTAGGAACACTAGATCTCACTTTCACCATTTCGCTAATATTTAGTGTCCATCTATTTAATATCTTAGTATTTGCTTTTAAATTGATAAGGTGCAACATTTGTAATACAATAAAAAAAAAAAAAAACATTTAACCAAAATAACAATGCACTTCAAAAATGTATTTATAGACTATTTGTTTATAATTATTTAATATTTGCAGACTAAATTAAATAAGAGCGTAAAACTCCACACAAGATGTTCCCTAAACTTGGAACTGATTAATTTTGACAAGAAATGAACTGCTCTTCCCAGCCCTAATTTTGCTATTAAGATTTAAATCTGAGATGCGATTAAAATCTATTTCTTTCTTTTTTAAATCAGTTGTAAAAAAAAAGGATTGGAGCCAAAACTGGGCCACCAGGATGGTTTTTATGAAACAATGCATGGACAAATATGTGACCCTGGACCACAAAACCAGTCATATGGGTGATTTATACGGATGATGATTTATACATGGGACAATATTTGGCCGAGATACAACTATTTGAAAATCTGGAATCTGAGGGTGCAAAAAATCTAATGATAAAATCACCTTTAAAATTGTCCAAATGAAGTCCATAGCAATGCATGTTACTACTAATAATACATTTCTGATATATTTATGGTAGGACATTTACAAAATATCTTCATGGAACATGATCTTTACTTAACATTTGAATGAATTTTGGCATAAAAGATTTTTGAACCATACAATGTACATTCACCTAAAGGATTATTAGGAACACCATACTAATACTGTGTTTGACCCCCTTCGCCTTCAGAACTGCCTTAATTCTACGTGGCATTGATTCAACAAGGTGCTGAAAGCATTCTTTAGAAATGTTGGCCCATATTGATAGGATAGCATCTTGCAGTTGATGGAGATTTGTGGGATGCACATCCAGGGCATGAAGCTCCCGTTCCACCACATCCCAAAGATGCTCTGTTGGGTTGAGATCTGGTGACTGTGGGGGCCATTTTAGTACAGTGAACTCATTGTCATGTTCAAGAAACCAGTTTGAAATTATTCGAGCTTTGTGACATGGTGCATTATCCTGCTGGAAGTAGCCATCAGAGGATGGGTACATGGTGGTCATAAAGGGATGGACATCATCAGAAACAATGCTCAGGTAGGCCGTGGCATTTAAACGATGCCCAATTGGCACTAAGGGGCCTAAAGTGTGCCAATAAAACATCCCCCACACCATTACACCACCACCACCAGCCTGCACAGAGGAAACCATGATCCATGATCCATGATGGATCCATGTTCTCATTCTGTTTACGCCAAATTGACTCTACCATCTGAATGTCTCAACAGAAATCGAGACTCATCTAGGGCTGGGCACCGAACGTCGATACTTTTATGGTATCGAGCAGCTTTGATGAGTATTGATGAGTATCGAAAAATGATTTATCTTTCGTGCCACATTTCGTTCCAAAAGCGGCTGTGTCTGTGTGAGCCTGTAGCATACTTGCATGCAGTGTTTCCCCTACAATGTATTCACAGCGGCACAGCAAAATCTTCACATGATCAGTAATATCACGACATTCACTTACACACTGTAGCACAACAGCCAACGTCATCTTGAAATTGTTTTCTGAAAGTATTGACTAAGTTCAGTGCATGAAATCCTCCGTTAGCCTGAGAGAGAGATCGCTCACACTGAGCTACAGCGCGACAGTCAGTTTAATGAGTGACGGTGGGCTGTGATATTAATCTTATTTTATTTTCGCTTCCAAGGATTATACAAAGAAGATATGAGGTAAAACTGTTATAAATTATATCCGCGTTCCGTATAGCGTGAATTCATCCCCTCTCAGCGCGCGCTATCATTTCTCCCTAAACTTAAACTTAACGTCAGTCAGCACAATGTGTGATTCTTGTGAAATGCAGTCTCTACTTTGGCTAAAATGCAGGACGTGTTTGACAAAATTAAAAGCACTATATAATACGCCGCGCAATAGACGCTGTTTCCAAGTTCAGTGCAGGCGTGTGTGTGTGCTGTACACGCTGCGAAACGGACTGATTTGCACATTATGCGACTAAACCATCAAATACACAACAAATAGCCTATGTCAAAATGTCCGGCTTGAAGAGTATTCACTTAAACACAGTTTATCTTAAATGGGCTTAAACAGTTGGGAGAAATCAATGGGAGAATGATATCATTAGATCTGCATTCGGTCTTAAAGGGGCAGCATCTAATAAATCTTCTGACTACTGAGCCAGTAATGTCAATCAAACAACAAAAGGCAAAGAGAAAATTACTCACACTTCTTTTATGAATAACTTTATACAGTGAAAACTATGCAGTGTTATTTCACGTTTCATTACTTTATTAGACTTAAAAATTATTATATATTTTTTTATTCTTAAAAAGTTAAAAAGAAAATGCAATAAAAGTGTCTGCTTGTGCACCCCTATCCAAAAAGCACAACCAGTTTTATTAATAATGTTACCCTGAGTGAGAACTGTTACTAGAATTTGTTTTATTTGTTTAATGTATTTTTGTTGATGTTGAAATGGATTTTAAAACATATGGTATCGAAAAAAGTGCCGTAAGGAACCGGTATCGAAACTGAGGTATCGAAATTGGCATTGGATCGAAAGATTTTGAACAATACCCAGCCCTAGACTCATCAGACCAGGCAACATTTTCCAGTCTTCAACTGTCCAATTTTGGTGAGCTCGTGCAAATTGTAGCTTCTTTGTAGTGGAGATGAGTGGTACCCGGTGGGGTCTTCTGCTGTTGTAGCCCATCCACCTCAAGGTTGTGCATGTTATGGCTTCACAAATCCTTTGCTGCATACCTCGGTTGTAACGAGTGGTTATTTCAGTCAAAGTTGCTCTTCTATCAGCTTGAATCAGTCGGCCCATTCTCCTCTGACCTCTAGCATCAACAAGGCATTTTGGCCCACAGGACTGCCGCATACTGGATGTGTTTCCCTTTTCACACCATTCTTTGTAAACCCTAGAAATGGTTGTGTGTGAAAATCCCAGTAACTGAGCAGATTGTGAAATACTCAGACCGGCCCGTCTGGCACCAACAACCATGCCACGCTCAAAATTGCTTAAATCACCTTTCTTTCCCATTCTGACATTCAGTTTGGAGTTCAGGAGATTGTCTTGACCAGGACCACACCCCTTAATGCATTGACGCAACTGCCACGTGATTGGTTGATTAGATAATTGCATTAATACAAAAATTAAGTGTTCCTAATAATCCTTTAGGTGAGTGTATTGTTGGCTATTCCCACAAACATACTGTGCGACTTAAGACTGGTTTTGTGCTCCAGGGTCATATATTGCATTAAAATCATCACAATGTTCATATAACCACATGAATTGTATAGGGCTGGGGTTTTCACAAATCCCCAAATATGATCATCCTCATATGAGGGACCCCCATTCTTAAATTGCATTTAAGGCATATATTTTCATGTATGAAGACCAAATTTATACTCTGAAAATGAATATTATAAATATGTGTAAAACAGTGTTTGGAAAATATTTAGTTCTATTGTTAAATAAACGATTTATTTATTTTCCTTTAGACTTTTCCATGGACCACCATTTGTATAGGAAACTGCACTATTGTGTTCCTCTGACTGTGTTTGACTGCAGGTGATTTTAAAGCCCACCCAAAAGACCTGATCAAAGGGCCCGTGTGGATCAGAGGCTTCAGCGGAAACGAGCTTCAGCGTCTCATCAGAAAGAAGCGCATGGTAGGAGACCGGATGATGACAGAGGACAAGCACATCCTGGACAAGAGGATCAGCTTCCTGTACCGCCGCTTCAACAGATACGGCAAACACAGATAGACTGAACGGCAGCCGGTCTCATTCGTTTGTATCGATGTGAAGTTCATTTTGTGTCAAAAGCTGAAGCTATGTTTATTAAACTGTAAAAAAACATCTTTGCCACAATGATAATGTCTTCATTATTACAAAAGATCAATGTCAAGGATTGAGCTCAAATGTATGGAAGCTTGTTTGTGCCACGGAATTAAAAAAGGTCAGCTCACAAGAGTTTATCTCACAGTTCAGACTCGCAATTCTGAGGAAAGAGTCAGGATTGTGAGATATAAACTTGGAATTGAGCAATAAAAAAATAATAATAATAATCTGAATTAGGAGATTAAAAGGTTGCAATTACCTTTTTTATTTATAAATTTATATCCCACAGTTTTGACTTTTTCTTTGCATTATCTGAGTTTATATCTTACAATTTCAAATTTGTATCTCAGAATTCTGAGGGGAAAGGGGAATTTTGGCAAATAAACTATGTATTCCAAGAAATAAATTAAGAATTGCAAGAAAAAAAGTTGCAATTAAATTTTTTTTATCCTGTGGCAGTAACAAGCTTCCATTAAAAAAGCTCTACACTAATTTACTAAAAAAACTAAATAAAACGTCATTCACCCCCACAAAAAAAAAGCAGTTGATTGATTTGATGTAAGCGTGGAGGTTCAGAGGAGTTCGAGATCATGGATCAGTGCGAGAGTGAACTGGGACTGGGGAATCCTGTGAACGGACCCTCCGTCATAACCGGCTGCTCCGACTCCATCTGTGGGGGAAAACAAAACAACACGCATCTTAATATTGTCACTATTGCTAAGGCAAGTGTCACCATCATTACTGATCATAGTTATATATAGTGGGTTCTGCAGCATTTGTGCTCGAGTGATTCCTCAAATCATGTGTCGTGAGGAAGATGTGATGTACATTTAAAGTGACATCTATTCTCTCTAGATTGTAATATAGGGCTGTATGAAATCCGTAAAAAAAAGTTTTCAATTTAAATTTTTCGGGATACCATTTTAATTTTTTGCAACTCCAATTTAATAGTTAAATTAAAATGTAGTAATCAAAAAGCATGTCAAATTAATTGAAATAATGAAACAAACAATTTAACAACAATTTATTAAAAGTTTGACAAAAATGACAGGTTTAGGGCCCTATGAAATACGTTTAATTTTTTATTTTTTTCTGTGTTCTGGATTCCATTTAAATGGTTTTATTACATTTTAATAATCAAAAAAGCATGTCTAATTAATTAATAAACTATTTACAATTTCTTTTTTAAGGTGCACTATGCAACTTTTCTGTCCGCTACAGGTCGCCTATTTAAAACAAAGGCGTAGTTTGATGACGCCAAGTTTAATTGCAGAATCTTGGGACATGTGGTCTTCACCTCACAACCGGTGGAAAAGAATCGGGATAGGAAAAGGGCAGAAATCATGTTTATTGATGCGGTTAATAACGTTACTGTGGTATAAAGCAGAGCAGGGCCGCAGTAGAGATTGTTATGCAATACACGTTGCAGCGGGACTTTTATTATGACGGGACAGTCGCCGGCGCCATTTCTGTTTTTGAGGTATGAGGTAACGCAGCTCTGTTTATCATATTAGATGCATTTGAGTATGTTGTAAATTATGTTATGATGCTCGGCGTCTGCTGTGACACTTGTTCACACTCCAGTGAGAGTAAAGCTTTTCTGCTAAATAAAACCGGAAACCGAGGGTAACGCAGATATGACGCAATTGACAGGCGACTCCCTCACACGTCCCGGTTCTTTGGTTAAAAAAAGCAATTCTCTTACAATTTACAAATAATTGGAAACATTTGTACACAACATATATAACACTGGGCTAGTGGTTTTATACTGCAAAAATCCTACATAGTGCACCTTTAAATCACCTATAAAATGTTTAAATTTTCCTGGCAATCAAATGAAGGCATAAAACATTAATTTACCTTTTAATCATATGAAATTAAATTTTGTCAAACAAAGTTCGGCACAACATAGCTTTACTGTTAAAATAAAAATTCTATGATACATACAGGATTCATATTTAAATAGTCTTTTTGTGGTTTAATATTCACAGACATTAGTCTATACCACAATTTGATTTGAGTGTACTGACTTGCTTTTTATTTATTCGTCAAAAATTTGACAATCCGTGAGATTTAGTGTTATACAGTAAATTCCGTTTTTAAAACTGGATTCCAAGATTCCATCCATGTTTCCCGCATTGTGGAAATCAAAGTGCCCTAGTAATATTACCTGCATACACTACTATTGAAAAGTTTGTGGTCAGTATTATGATTTTTAAAGAAAATTATACTTAATATTCAGCAAAGATGCATTAAATTGATCAAAAGTCACAGTAAATTAATTTATAATGTTTCAAAAGATTTCTATTTTAAATAAATGCTGTGGTTTTGAACTTTCTGTTCATCAAAGAATCCTGAAAAATAAAATGTATCACGGTTTCCACAAAAATGTGGAAAAACTGTTTTCAACATTGATAATAATGATAAATGATTCTTGATTAGAAAATCCTCATATCAGAATGATTTCTGAAGGATCATGTGACACTGAAGGCTGGAGTAATGCTGGAAATTCAGCTTTGATCACAGGAATAAATTACATTGTAGAATTATATTCACACAAAAAATGGTTATTTTAAATAGTAATCATTTTTCACAGTATTGCTGTTTTTACTGTATTGTTGATCAAATAAATGCATCTTTGCAGAAGAGACTTCTTTTAAAAACTGTAATGTGGGAGCAGTAACTGCTGCCTGTCCCAGGTTTATATTCTTTAAAGAGATGTCCTCTGGTCCTTTATACCTGTGCGTCTCTCTCTCTGTCCTTTGGAACCCGGTGCCTCTTTTTCTTGGGTCCACCTGCCGACTGAAGAGGAAACGCTGGAGAAGAGCCGTCTTCCTCACCGCCGAGAGCTGGATCTAAAGCCTTTCCTTCATCCTGTTTGAACACATGAAGCGTGTCATCGGCTACAGTGTTAGAACAAATACAGTTGAATTACTTTCAAATAAATCCAAATCAGAATTGGGTGTGAACACAACTTTATGTTAAAGGATCATCAGTCGTTCCTCACCTCTAGTGGGATGGTGAGCTGTGCCGTCCTGTAATCGTCTCCATACGAGTCCAGAGTCTTCATGAGAAACCTGACCACACACGTGCATCCGTTACACTGTGTTATGATTGTTATATTGTGTTATTATGACACTAATGTACCAAGCGAGAGGGTTCTCTGTGTACTGAACTATTAAGTAAATAATACAAATTATTTTCTAGATATAATAAGCACTAGCCATTGTGTGGCTGAACTGATATTGGACTCATGGACATTTCTATTAGTGATGATAAATGCCTTTGAATTCTTGCCACTTTATTCTTTTATTTATGAAGCGTTTTCATGAAGAAATGTTTGAATAAAGTAAATGAAATGACAGAAATTACAGACTAAACATTAGATTAATCAACCAATAATGTAAAGTTATTATTCATATTCCGATTATGCTTTTAGTAATATGCACTTGTGTTTATTTACAGTAGTGGGTGAAAATGATGTCCGGTCTAGGAAAATGTATATCTTCATCCTTTATTCAAATATTAATCAAAATGTATTGTTGAAGATTTTGTAATCATATTGAGTAGTTGTGCTTGGAATCGATTGTTTTATTAAACACAATGAAACTTTTGCAACATAATCTTTGGCCAGGCAGGCTGCCATACAAAGAAATTATGAACACAAAACATGCAAAAACAAGAGAGAACCAACAGCATATTAATAACTGACTATGTTGTAGTCATTGTATGCTTTCTGTTTTTGTATATGCATTTTAAATAAAAATAAATCCTGTAGCTGTTTTTGTCAGGTAAATTAACTGAACCAAGTTAAGGGTTTTGTTCTTTCCTCATATTTAAAATATTTATTTTCCTCATATTTTGATGCCATTAAAAACAAATATCCCCTCCAGACTCACTTTTAGCCACTACTGTATTTATTTATCATTTAACTCCATATTTATAACATGTAAACTATCCATCACTAGTGTTTCTTTGTAAAAGCCAAAGTGCACGTACCGTCTTTCTTTCCTCATTCGGCGAGTCAGTCTTTGGACCTGGTGAAGGCGTCCCAAAATCTTCTCATTAACCTGAGAACGGGTTCATAGGACTTTTGGTCAAGAAGCCTTTCACTTAAAGGGATAGATCAGCCAAAAATTAGAAATACATTACCTTTTACTCACCTTTGCGTCGTTCCAAATCTGTGACCCCCCCCAACACAAAATGTGAATTTCTGAAGAACACCCTGACCACTGTTTCTCAATTTCCACTCAAAAACTGACCTTTTTTATTCCCCAGAAAAAAGAAAGTCATATAGTTTTGGATCAACATTTTTTGGTTAAACTGTCCCACAACATCAGGGCTTTTCAATCGTTTAGATGCCAGACCCCCAAATATGATCATCCTCCTGTGAGGGACTCCCATCCTAAAATTGAAAAGGAGCTATCTATTATAGCTTCTATAAGTTATTATATTTTTACTCTACTCACTATAGTAATGTACTGATAAATTATTTGTATTTATTTAAATGTAATCTTTTTAATGTATTATATTAAACTATATACATTTTGATTCATTTAATCTATAATAGACTAACAACTAACTACTATTTTATTTTAATCACATTTTTATTTATTTATTTTAATCACATTTATTTGTTTACTTTTTCTATTTGTTTAATTATAATCGTATTCTTTATTATTATTCTGGAGCGATTTTAGCAAAATACCCGAAATATTAAATAAATAATTCACATTTTTAAAAACATCTATCTATTATAAACCCAATTATATAAATCTAAAATTATTTTCTATTAAGTTAGATAATTATAAATTATATATAATTTACATGCTATAGTAATGCACTGTTAAATGTAGTATTTATTTATTTAATTTTAATCTATTTTTGTTTATTTTTAAAATAAATAAACACTTTGATTAATCTAATCAATAGATTAATAACTAACTAACTAACTAACTACTATTTTTATTTTAATCACTTTTTTATCAAATTTATTTATTTATTTTATTTTAAACGCATTATTATTTTGGAGAGATTTTATTTCCTTAAGCAAAATACCCATAATATTAAATAAATAATAATATAAATAAAATAAAAGGCATCTATTTAATATAAACACCAAATTTATACATTAAAAAATAATATTATATTTATAACAATTAATAATGTTATAAATCTAAAATTAAATTGTATACAGTTACAGTACATATATATTTTACTCACAAAATGTACTGTTGAACATATTATTTATTTAATTTAAATATAATTTGTATTAATTTATATTCACATTTTTTAAAGATAATTTATTATTCTAATTTAATCTATTTAATAGATAAATAACCGACATTTTTCTAATTAATTTTGTTTACAGTTTTTCTCTAGTCTTTTCCACTGATCCCAGGTCCAAACCCCTGCTCTACACCACAGTTTAGGGTCGAATGCAAAGCCGGTTCACCATCACCTGCTCAATCTCTTTGCACCTCTTGCTGAGAGCTTGATATTTCCTTTTGTCCAGCTCTCTCCTCTCGTCTTCCCCATCCTGTCCAGGGCCGGAAGGGGCCCCATCATTCTCCAGGAGCTCACTGCCGCTGGGGCCCAGCTCCACTCCGCCCGTCTCCAGCTCCGCTTCCAGAATGTGACCCCCAAACAGTGGAGGTAAAGCGAGCCCTGAGAAATCCTCCATCATCTGAAGCACATGATCAACAAACAGAACAATGCTTTGTCTTACATGAACAAGAAGTGTTGTTCAACAGATGCAAAGTGCATTCAGTAAGAACGCACCTTCTCACACAATATTTAGTTACATTTACAGATAATGATGGAAATAATCTTACTGATAAAGCATAAACTAAGCATGCTTTCTACCTCCTCACATGGGTTGTATGAATTACACGTGAATAAGCTAATATAATTAACATTAAACTTAGTTTTGAACAGTTTTAATGATTGGGTTAGATTCAGCTCTGTACTCACCTTTAGTTAGTGGTGTTGTAAACATCCGCACATGATGTCAGTTTATTGTAAATACTGAATATGTGTTTTTTTACTCCTCATAAGTTCCGTCCGTGTAAAATATTTTACATTTAATCGATGCATCCAGCCAAAACATGTATTAGCCTATGTTATATAATAAAATAAAACAAAACAACCTTTATTTAATCTACATTACAGCTCTCAAAACAAGGCGATCTAACGCAAGACGCGTTTTTAAATACGTCATTCACCGTTGAGCCAATCCAGAGCGAGTGCGTCACCAACATGTGTTATTGAACTACAATTCCCATGATGCCTGAAGCAAAGGACTACAGAATCAAACATGGCGGGCTGTAAGTACATTTTGCGTGTTAGCCGCTTGAAACATGACATGTTTAATTGTAGTTCAGTTCGATTGTATTGTATAATAACAGAATAAATTGGAAGTTAATGAAAGGTGTTATAAAATATTCGTGTAGGAAAAAACAATTAATGTATAATGTGCGAATACTAGAATGACCTTGGTCTCATACTAGCTGTGGTTTTCTTTGCTATGCTTTAAACATGAATATATGAGTTATATTACATCGATATAAAAATTTATATTTGTTGTGCACCTCTGACGCATTTAGAAACTTAACAAAATTGACTATGGTACTACCATGTTTTTGTTGTACCATGGTATTCTCAAAATGTAAATACAATACCGATCAAAGGTTTGGAATAATTAATGTTTCTAAAGTTTTAACACACATTTTTCAAATGTTTTTGAAAGAATTCTCTCCAAAGCTTAATTTATATAATCAAAAATACAGTAAAACAATAATACTGTGAATTGAAATATTACTACAAGTTAAAACTGTGCTGCCTCATATTTTTGTGGAAACCTTGATACATTTAATTTTTTTTTTAGGAGGAATAGAAAGTTCAAAAGAAGATTTATTTGAAATAGAAATCTTTTGTAATATTATAAATGTCTGAACTGTCACTTTAAATAAATTCAATGCGTCCTTGACTCCTTGCTAAATAAAAGTATTAATTTCCTTTAAAAAAAACCTGAATCTTTCGGACCCCAAATTTTGAATGCCAATCTTATACATTGTAATAATATTTCACAATATCATGTTTTTTGATCAAATATGCAGCCTAGTTAATGTATACCAAGTACCACAGTATATAAAACAGTTACTGTGTCCTGAAAGTTAAAGTCAAGTCAAGCACTGCAATAAAATGACGTTAAACAGCACAGCCGAATTAGCACATCACTTCACCAGGTTTTGTCTGCACAGATCTGTGCATTGACGGTACTCCTTCTTTCTTTAGTTGGCAGGTTTTTGAAGAATGCTTGGAATAAAGAGCCTGTGATCACAGTTTCCTGTGGAATCGGACTGCTGGGTGAGCATGAGATTAATGTGCATGATCCCATAATGAGTGTTCATCTTCCTGCTTTATGAATCTATCTAACATATATTTTGTGTTTCACTCAGCTTGCATTCTGCCGGCTGTGAGCCCTTTAACAAAGTACACCGGAATGATGAACAAAGCTATTCCATTTAATTATCCAGGTATATTATTGATACTCAATTCTTACATAGTTCAGGATTATTTTGGTGTTTCTCTCAATTGTTGGAACTTTTTAATATATTTTTCAGATATTGTAAACAATATAATGGTGTTTTTATTTCGGTTATTATCAAAGAAATGAAAAGGCTAGGACATCTCTTCCACTTTTTTTAGGAATCCCCATTTATTTATTTATATGATATTTGTTGTATTTTCTATATTGTAGGTAATTCTCAGACATTTGTGTTGAAAAGCTTGAAGGGATAGTTCACCCAAAAATGAAAATTACCCCACGATTTTCTCACCCTCAAGCCATCCTGATATCCATCATAAACACGCCACACGGCTGCAGGGGGTTAATAAAGGCCTCCTGAAGCAAAGCGATGCGATTATGGAAAAAGCGTAACTGTCTTGATGATGACGTCGGACATAGCGTAAGTGTTTTAAACTGAGAGAGGCGTTACACTTTCTGCGTAAGTTGAATACAGAAAGCAGTCTGACAGAAGCTAGATATTTTGCTTTATAACTTGTTTAATATGGATATTTTTCGTACACAAACCCATCGATTCACATCAGAAGGCCTTTATTAACCCCCCGGAGCCATGTGGAGTACGTTTATAATGGATGGATGCACTTTTTTGGGCTGCCATTCACTGCCATTATAAGAGCCAGGATATTTTCCAGTGATAACTCTGATTTTATTAGTCTGAAAGATTAATGTCATATACACCTAGGATGACTTGAGGGTGAGTAAATCATGTGGTTATTTTCATTTTTGGGTGAACTAACCCTTTAAGCTCAGTTCATTTAATCTCAACATGCATATGCAATAAATGAAAGTGTCATTGTCTGCCTGTTAGTTTGATCTTAATAATTCTGTTTGACTCTCTTCAGTCCCGGTTCGAGATGATGGAAACATGCCAGACGTTCCAGCGCACCCATGTGACCCACAGGGGAGAAGCCTGGAGTGGCTGAAAAACCTGTGAAAAGTCCTTCAGAATCCTGTACAGTCCAAACCCTCCTTTCCTCCGGTCTCACTAGATGGATGGCTCTAAATAAAAGCTCTTTATTTAATTATTTTGCGGTTTCTTTAATTGATATTTTAGCTTTTTACCATCATTATTTGTATTTAGAGATTGACACACTTAAAACCACAGAGATTAACTTTGTTTATTGAATTACATTTAAAAACAAGAAAAAAACAAGAGGATGAAGTCTATCATGAAGTTAAAATATTCAAGAGTCCAAAATATATGACTGATCCATAGAGACTGCATCCTGATCCAAAACATGTAGGGAAAGTAGTCATATGCCTGTCAGGTGGCTTCATAAAACATAAGCATAAAATGATAATCAAAATTGTACAGCAAAGCAGCCATACAGTCAAGTTTACCTGCTTTAAATGCCAGTGTTCAGGAGTCTCTGGGATATTTAATAAAAGTACAATGTCAGCAGGGATCAAATCTGCTCAACCGCGATTACATCAGTTCGGAAATTAAAATGACAAACTAATACAGGCTAACATGCAGTGGAGTCCAAAAGTCTGAGCAGTGTAGCATTAATCTCACAGTAACGCATTACAAGTCATGTACTTTTCAAGTAACTTTTAAAGTTACATTAAAATTAAATTTATTGACCAACATTGCATTTCCTTTAGCCTGAGGCTTATTCATTTCACTTTTGGTGTGAAAGCACCTTAACATTTGCCAAAAATAGAAAGTTTTTGTTATTAAAAAACAAACAAGCAAGCCCAGGGGCCTATTGCACAAAACTAGGATATCTTGGGGATCCTGGCTCTATATCCGCTAATATACAGTTTTCTTTCGTTATCGTTCTTGGTGTGAGAGTGCCTTCAGGGTAAGTTTACACAGCAGCGGTGTACTAAATTTTGCATACAGATGACAAAATCATCAAGATATCCCGGCTTAATCCCTTATCCTAGTTTTGTGCAATAGGCCCCAGGTGAGAAAAGTAATGCAAAAGTATCTTTGCATTACTTTCAATAAAAAGTAACTAAGTAACACATTACTTTTAAAAGCAACTTTGAGTCTGAGACCATGTAAACTGGAGTCATTGATCATGTGACTCAGACGGTCAGATTTTCTTCCATTGAAGCTCAAGATGTTTCTTTGGATCATCTCAAATCATGCTGGAGAACATGACGCATCAATTGAATCTATGATTTTTCAATTCATCTTGTTATGCTGAAGCATTAAGAAAACATTTGTATTAAATATTTCAATATTCTCAGACTTTTGGACCTCACTGTATTACAGTAGACAGATATATTTACATATATAAGGTCAGAGATTAACCTTTTTGCATTATTCAATTTAAGACATCCTTATAATAGAAAAAGTTAATAAAAAAAGGTATCAGAACAAACTGACCCTGGAGTGGAGAAAAAAAAGATCATCAGTAATATTTATTAGTTATATTGGTTTCAGTGTAAAATCTTTTAAGACGATTTACCTTAGTCAGGTTAGACGCCATATTGAATTTAACGCGGATGAAAACGAGGTTGTGAGGGACAGACGTACAGTCTTTACAATGGCACAATGCTATAAACGTCCTTGATCACGTTTCATCGGCTGAACAATGCATGTTGTTAAATAACAGTACAATCCATTGAACACACTGTAATTTTGCAGCCTCGTTTTCATTTGTTTTTCATTAAATATGGCGATACCCTGACCAAGATTTGTTCAGAAACAATTTAACACAAACTCAAAAGTAACTGAATCATAGGTTAATTTCAAACCATTGGACATAGAAATCTCCTCTCACAAAGATGGCACAAGCATGGGGGAGGAAGAGAGTTTGGTAACACTTTATTTTAAGGTGATGAAGTTATCCGTTACTACATGTACCTACTATAGTAATAACAGTAAATTATGCATAATTACAAGTATTGAACCCTAAACTAAACTCGGTAGCACTTTATTTTACAGTCCTGTTCCCCATGTACATACTCTGCACTTATTATAATAATCGTAATAACTGGGTGCTAACCCTGAACCTACCCCTAAACCTAAACGTAACCAATGTATTAACCTTATATTAACCAGTACCTTCCTAGGAAACTACAGTGTAAGTACACTTAAGTGCACAAACTGTAAAATAAAGTGCAACCCTAAACCCTTACTCAAACCTTAACTATAGTAAGTACATGCAGTTAATTAATATTACTCAGTACTTTTTTGAGTAAGTACAATGTAACTACGTCACCCTAAAATAAAGTGTAACCGAGAGTTTTTCATGTCTTTCATTTGAATTCAACTACCTACAGCTACAGCACTTCACCACAGTCACATCCTCTGGCACGTCTACACTTTCCAGACCTTTCTTTCACAACTTCAGATCTCCTCTCTGCACAGAGCAGTCTCACTCTAAAGCCCGAAAGTATACTTCAGGTTTTTTACGTGCACACGAGCATATGCACATAGTCCGACGCACAGCCTTGCAAAGTATACTTCTTTTGACTTGTATGCGTACACAGGTGTCCGATGCATGCACAGTTTTGAGCAAACTCTCACCACGAGTTACAGCCCATGTAAATACAGCCAAAAAATTAAATTAAATGCGCATAAGCAACCTGCACGTACAAAGCACGGTTACAAAAATCCGGCGGTGCGTGTTCAGTAAGCCCAATTTATACTTCAGTGTCGAGTGTACGCAGTAGCTACGTCGTAGGCTGTGTGTTGCACATGTAGCCCACGACGTACCCTGACGCAGACCGCAAGCGCTGTGATTGGTTTGCCAGAACCCCTCCCTCAGGTGTACACATGCTGCCTCTGCGGACAAGGACGCAGACGTATACATGAAAATTTACGCATAGCCCATGGCGTAGAGGCTACGCCGCAGGTTCGACACAGAAGTATAAATCAGCCTCTCTTCTGATGACGAAATTCGGATTGTACGCTGACCCTAGCGTACGCGTAAAAAGTGAAGTATACTTTGTCCTTTAGCCTTCATATCCCTCACCTAGAATCTGCTGCAACTCAAGACTACAAGCTTTAGTTTGGGAGATTTGGGCTTTAACAAAATACATAAGACAGATTGAAGGGGGGGACAAGAGACAAGAGTTGAGAACATCCTCACAGCAGACTTTCACAAACACAACACTCTTCAAAAATCCTTTCCAACTCTTTCAAAGCCCTTCTGTAATTATACTCCAGTTTCCTTTCCATTTATTCCTTCCTTTGACTCAAACAGCCTGCACACCGACTTCTAGAAAGTTCCAGGGTGCCTTGTCTTTATTTAATAAAAACTTAAAGTTAAAGAAATAATTCACCCAAAAATTATGTCAGTATTGTACAGAAAAGAGCTGAGTGTGTATTTATATATATTTATATATATATATATATATATATATATATATATATATATATATATATATATATATATATATATATATATATATATATATATAATAACCACCAGGTAAATCTAAAATATTTCATGTAACTAAACTGAGCATCTCTACTGTGAAAAAAAGTTGTCATAAATTTCTTTTTGTAATGTACTGTTTCACATCATGCATCACAGTAAAGTCCATAATATGAAATCAAATGTTATAGGTCAGATTTTCCCAACTCTATTCCATGTGCACTCATCCGAAATACAGTACATAAAAACCCCTTGAAATATTTCATTTTCTGATTATGTAATACATATATAATATACATTTGATGTACTGAATGCTAATTTATCCTAATAGATTTATCTGCGCTTTAATTCTATTGGTTACTGTCTAAATGTGTTTCTGTTGGCAAAAGTGTAACATTTGCATATTAAAGGTCCAAAGCATTAGGCATTAAGCATTAGTGACCTTATTACAGTCAGCATCAGTGGTTGTCAATCAAAGGCTCTACTGTATTAGTGGGGCGGAGCGATCATTGGTCACCGTCTTCCTGAGTCGAATATGGGCGAACGGATTGATCCTGTGAAGAGGTAAAGTTTAAATCAACTAACCCATCAGACATGGAGCATCTTAACATGCTCTTCAAAACAGAGGTGACTAGCTGTACCTGGTGGGTGATGGAGGTGGAGAGGTGAAATCACTGGACATCTGAGGAACATGAAAACAGAGATACTGTCAGTGTCTGTAGAATGGATGCCAATTTATTCTAAATCCAAGGACGATTTAGTAAGAGAAGAAAGTGAACATTTACAATGAGAAAATTGATGATAATCTTAAATAGGAATAATCTTAAGGCAAGACACTACAAGCAAAATCATTGTTATCATGAATTGGTCAATTTTGGGCTATTTTGCTTCCATAACATTCTTTGAGACTAATGGATAGAAAACGTGTTTTTTACTTACGCTTACCTACGTGTTTATATTTTAGTGCTGACATGATGGTTTTCGGGAAATTGCACACATACAGTCATCAGGCATAATATTATGACCACTGATAGGTGAAGTGAATAACACTGATTATCTCTTCATCACGGCACCTGTTAGTGGGTGGGATATATTAGGTAGCAATTTTGTCTACAAAGTTGATCTGTTAGAAGCAGGAAAAATAGGCAAGTGTAAGGATTTGAGCGAGTTAGACAAGGGCCAAATTGTGATGGCTAGACGACTGGTTCTCCAAAAACTGCAGCTCTTATGGGGTGTTCCTGGTCTGCAGTGGTCAGGATCTATCAAAAGTGCTCCAAGGAAGGGACAGTGGTGAACCGGCGACATGGTCATGGGCGGCCAAGGCTCATTGATGCACGTAGGGAGCGAAGGCTGGCCTGTGTGGTCCGATCAAACAAAGGAGTTCGGCGTTGACTTGGCCTTCAAATTCCCCAGATCTCAATCCAATCGAGCATCTGTGGGATGTGCTGAACAAACAAGTTCGATCCATAGAGGCCCCACCTCGCAACTTACAGGACTTAAAGGATTTGCTGCTAACATCTTGGTGCCAGATACCACAGCACACCTTCAGGGGTCTAGTGGAGTCCATGCCTCAACAGGTCAGGGCTGTTTTGGCACAATATTAGGAAGGTGGTCATAATATTGTGCCTGATTGGTGTATGTCGCTCTGCTGTGCGTGTCTAACCATATTAGTAAATAGAGAAAAGTTACTCTGGCTACTTTGACGTGTGTCTGGTGTGGGAGTGGCAGAGGTTAGTTGTCACAACGAGCAAGAAATGTTGACATGGAGCAGCTTAAAGGGTTAGTTCACCCAAATATGAAAATTATCTCATAATTTACTCACCCTCAAACTCTACACTATATTGCCAAAGATTTTGAGACGCCTGCTTATACTTTAATGACATCCCATTCTTAATCCATAGGGTTTAATATGGAGTTGGCCCACCCTCTGCAGCTATAACAGCTTCAACTCTTCTGGGAAGGCTTTTTACTAGGTTTAGGAGTGTGTTTATGGGAATTTTTGACCATTCTTCTAGAAGCGCATTTGTGTGGTCAGGTACTGATGTTGGACCTCGCAGTCTCCGCTCTAATTCATCCCAAAGGTGGAACAGGAAGGAGCCATTCCCAAACTGTTCCAACAAAGTTGGGAGCATGAAATTGTCCAAAATGTCTTGGTATGCTGTTCCTTTCACTAAGAGTGAACGATAAAGAGTTCCTTTCACTGTAAAAGCGCTATATGAATGAAGTTGACTTGACTTGACTGGAACTAAGGGGACAAGCCCAACCCCTGAAAAGCAACCCCAAACCATAATCCCCCCTCCACCAAACTTTACACTTGCGCCACAATACAGTCCAATAGAGTCCAATTCTTCCCTGAAGTATGGTGGCGCAACCCCGTCAAGAAGCTACTATCACTACCTCAAACCACACACATCAGGTCTTTAGCATCTATCACTGTCCCTGCTGCGGTCCACTGAGCATAGGATCTTTAGTACTTCTGTTTTGCAGTTGCGCAGCATATACCAGACATGACTCCCAAGTTGCTCTTTGCAGGAATAAAGTATTCACGGCCGGGAGCTCTCTCTGGCCACAACAACCAAGAAAGAGACTCCTGAACAGAAAGATGCATGTACAGTATTGTGCAGAAGTCTTAGGTTTGCTAGTAGTTTTACGCACAAAATGTAGTTTTAAGCCAGTTATTTATATCTTTTGCTGTAATGTCAGTAGGAAATATCAGTTTACATTTATAAATTAATTGCCATTAATTGTAATAATCCGGTGAGATTTTTGTATGCATAAAGAGACAATAGTCTCTCTGCTCCACATGGAGATCTGATCTCATCTTCATCGAGTCTGTCTGTGATTACATGAAGAAACAGAGATGGACTAAATCCAGAAGAACTGTGGCAACGTCTCCCAGACACTTGAAGAAACCTTCCCGCAAAACTACATGAATATGTGTAGGAATAGATGCAGGTTTTAAACTCAAAGGGTGCTCACCCCAAATATCGATTTGATTTAGTTAATAGAAGTTAATTCAAAAATAAAAGCTATTTATGTTATTATTTTGACAGCATTCTCACTTTAAAGCATTCTGACAAGGGCCTAAACTTTTCCCAGTACTGTAGTTTTGCAGGAAGGTTTTTCTCAAGTGTCTGGGAGACGTTGCCTTAGTTTTTCTGGATTTAGTCTGTCTCAGTTTTTTCTGTTTCTTCATTTAATCACAGACACACAGACACAGACTCGATGAAGATGAGATCAGATCATACCGGCTGCTGTCAGACTTCTTGTGCCTAAAAAAAAAAAAAAAGATATCTCACTGGATTATTACAATTAATTGCACAATGAATGTTTGGAAAAGTAAACTGATATTTCCCACTGAAACACTACAGCAAAATATATAAATAACTGGCTTAAACCCACTTTTTGTGTGTAAAAATACTAGCAAGCCTAAGACTTTTATACAGTACTGTACATTTAAATCTTACTGTTGAGTGAAAATAAATGTCACTCAAGTTTCCTTCACTGATTTGTTCTGGTGATTGGCTTGTGATGATCTAAGCTAATCATATGACTGTTAGTTCTACTGTGTTAAGCACTTTTTGGGTCTATATGGTCTTTGAATATTTCTATCACAGTATCATTCACTGCCATTATAAAGCTTGGAAGAGCCATGATATTTTGTTAATATAACTCAAGATTGTGTTTGGCTGAAAGAAGAAAGTCATATGCATCTAGGAAGGTGAGGGGAGTAAATTATAGGATGATTTAAATTTTTGTGTGAACTAACCCTTTGATGTACTGTGTTAAAGAATGATGATAACTATTAGTTATAATTGTTTTACCCTATTTGCATGCAGTGTCTTGCCTTATGTAGTAATATAGTCTGAAGAGACAGTCATGGTGATGGCATGTTTTCTGACCCTGTCCCTCAGGCGCAGTCGTGGGCTCATCCTGCTGGTTTCGGGGTTCATCATGCTGTAGGGTCGTGGTCTGAAGGTGCTGATACGCTGAGATATGACGCTCCTCTCGTCCTCTGAATCTGGAGTGTCCTGCTGCAGCTGACCAGCGGGAGGAAGCCTGTCCAACTGCCCCATGCTTGTGCTGTTCACCTTAGACAGGGGAGGAGGACTGGATGATGACAAAGAGAAAAAGAGGGAATGCATAAACAAAATTGAATGTTAATTGGCTCATTATTTAAACACATATGGGGTTTTGTTTTCCCTACAGACCTGACATCTTGTCCGGGAGTGTTCGGATGAGGCTGTGTGTAGGAGATGGGAAACCAGCCTTTTCTATGAAGGAGAGTTTAGATAATCAGCATACATAACATGAGCATCCGATTATCTTGAGACTTCCGAGCTGGATACATTTAGGCATAAACCTGTACAGTAGCTCTCATAAGCTTGTTTTTAACTCTTTCCCGCCATTGACGTAAATTTCTGTCATTTATGAGACAAAGCTTCCCCAGCATTGATGAAAATTTCCGGCTTTCTGTGCTTTCACTGTAATGCGGTAGGGAGCGCTATTATACATCTTCTGAAAGAGAATCTCCGGATTAAAACTCAGGAAAAAAAGAAGCAGAAACAAGCAATATCATATGTAATTATATGCATACGTAAAATAATGTGATCACTAACATCAGCATATTGTGTGTTGATGGACTTGATCTACTCCAACTGTGTTTTGATAATCGTTTCTTTGACAAAAACACAATTTTTTCAGCTTTTTACTCAAAGTGTTGCTTTTTTTAATGAAACTTACCCACATTTAAGTGTTGATCAAAAAAGAACAAATTAAGATAGAATACAAATTTTTTTCAGATATTCAAAATATAACAAAATATTCTGGGGGCCATGAAACTCTTGTGAAAATGATCAAAAATGCTGCCGGTGGCTAGCGACTTCTTAAAAAACGCTGGCAGGGAAAGAGTTGAAGACCTGTTCGCATTTACTAAAATGACATGGATAGATGAAAGATTATTGCTGATTAAGGAAAAGTATGGTCACTTTACACCAACTGAAAGTTATTCTTGGTTTAAAACAAGCCATTATAATGCAAGCCATGTTCTAAGAACAGGCCACATTGCTGATGGAGTGACAAACATAAATAATTATTAATAATTATTACACATATGATGCATAACTAATGTTTTATTGCCCTTGTTTTATTAACCAATTACTGATGTTCAGATACCGTCCAGTTCGCTCGTTCTGGCCGTAGTGCCAGCCGTCTCTGGGTTCACTGATCAGCAGGGAAAGAGTGTCTCCGGGCAGGAAGGACAGCAGACATGAAGCTCCTCCTCTGTCGCCTCCCTTCTCTCCCTCTGAGGAGTCTGTGGAGTGAGGGAACAGAGCCTCCACACGGGACGGGCCACAGAGAGGCAGCACACGTGGAAGAGTGGAGCCTGAAGAGTCACAACCATAGGAAGAGGACCTTTAATACAATTGTGGCTTGAGAAAGCAGTTTTTTAAGTATAATTAAAAGCTTTGACGTTTTTAAGTCTATTAGACAGATAGAGATTGCTGGAAATTCTGGGTGGTAGCCAGGGTGTTGCTATGCAGTTACGAGGGTGTTCTGGCTGGTTGCTGGGGTTTAGCTACAGGGTCGCTAGGGTGTTCTGAATGATTGCCAAGCGAGTGCTAGGGTGTTACTGGGCCGCTGTTAGGATGTTCTGGATGGTTCTAGGTTGGCTACTAGGGTGCTTTTTAAAGATAAACTGCTTAAATGAAACAAATCAAAATTAAGAACAGTAACACATTATTATTATTGTAAACAAAAATGTAGAAATTTAAAAAAATTCTGACTATAATAATACTGTCAAAAAATGTCCACATTATTTTACCTAAAACTAAAATAATGTTTTACATAAAGAAAATCAAGCCTACTTTGTTTGTTTTTTTAACACCAGTATGTGTTCTTTTTGGATTGTGACATTTTACAGGGATCATGAACCAAGAAATCAAATTTTCCTTAAGCTTTTGACATATAAGAAGTCATCATACTATAAGAATATCCGTAAGTTATAAAATAAGCTATACATTTCAGAACTGAAAACTTCCTTGTTACTCCAAAAACAGCTTTTATTGTAACCAAGCCCAGCAAACGACTTATTATGGAATGTGCCTAAAGATGGGTGAAAGACTTTGGCCCCGCCCACTCGTGTGTTAGTGTAAATGTCTCAATTGAGCATTATTTATTTGTATGGATTTATTTCTTTGGTAAATCAGACGCAATTTTGGCGCAGGCTTTGCAAACAAACTTTTACAATATTGACTCGACAGTATTGTCACAACAACATGTAAGTAACTGTGTTAATTCTAATATCGGATCTTTGACCAGTGACTTCTGATATGTAATGATTCATGTACAGTCAGATACTCTTTGTCTGTGTCAGTAAATCAAACCAGTGACTAAACAGTAAACTTCACATCGTTTCTCTTAGTAGGATGAAAAGTTATTTTCTGTTAAACTGTGATTCAATTATATATTTATAAAGAAAGCGATCAAAGAAATATGCATTATGGCACTTTTTGCTGTAATCATATTTAAATAATTAAAAATATCTTGATTATTTATATTATTACTGTTCATGTTATAGTAATTGGGAGGGTTAGGAGTCAAGAAAATAGTTTAATGCTTTCCTCAAGTAAGATTTACTTTCCTCAAGTAAAATATAACTTCTTATTTTTATATTTTGATTTTGGGCTGAAATATGACCTACACATAAATGACTCAAAAATGGCAAAACTAAATCAGACGCACCCAAGAATCCCATTCGAATGTCACTCATCTGTCTCCTCGGCAGTGGCAGTGTGGATGTGGCGTAGAGCTCTGGACCCTTCAGCACATTAAGAGCAGTGGCTGTGGATAGGACAGGTGTGAGTGCGCGGGACATAGGGGCGCTGTGGGGGAGCGGAGGGCTGTGGGGGGCCGTTAGGGGTGGAGTCAGGCCCTGCAAGGAACTGTGGGAGGATGTAGAGAGAGAAGACTGTAACCCGGCCATGCTTACAGCTGGCTGGGAGTGGGTGGGGCTAGCTGAAGAACTGGAGTGGGCGTTTCCATTCAGCTGAGATGTGTTGCTGGGTGAAAGGCCACTGAGAGACTGGGAGAGAATGTCAGACTGGGACGGCCGCTGCTGCTGCTGCTGAGAGCGGCTGCTGCTGTCACCGTTCAACAGGGGTGGGACTTCCTGTACAGACAGCCTCTGAGAGAAGAGAAGGACATGAAGCATCATTAGTCCTACTATATCTTGATTAATTACAGGGGATTTCAGTGGATTGATGATTTTTTGTGGGAATATTTATATTAAAAATGTTGATGTTTTGGAAGCATGGAAAATGCTAAACAACTTTAATTTAAATAACAAAATTAAGAGAAGTGTCCTAGAAAACACTACATAGGATTTTTCCAGTTAAAGGATGTTTTGGAAAGATTTCAAGTGTCATGATTTAAAGATTTAAAGTGTGAAATACTTATATTAAAATATGAGATCCAGCACAGAGCTTCATGATAAATTGTGCTGTGAACTCGATACACGCTTTGAAGCTTCAGTGTCATATGTAACATCACTACTAAACTGCACATGGGTTCTCAATTTCGGCTGAAATTTTGTGTCATGTATAATCAAGAGAATAAATTAAGCATTTTGCCCTATGATTTTATGCCTAATCTAATCTCAGCCTAAAAAAACTAGCTCTTAAATTACAGGATAAATCATCAAAATATGACATTATGATACTAAATACAGAAATGTATACATTTTAGATTTCAGATCAGTTTTTGTGTTTATAATAGGGAGAATATAAGAAAATTTGTCAAGAAATGTCCATATTATTTCACCTGATAATTAAAAAGTAGAAAATTATATTTTACATAAAGAAACTTAATCCAGTTTTAAGACAATTACCATTTAAAGTTTTTTAAGCATTATGACATTTTTATGACAATTAAGCCTCTGTAATGTGAAAATGTCAGTATTTGTCCCTCACCTGTTCTCCAGGTTGAGAGATTCCCAGTTTAGCGTTCCGCAGGACCTCTGCTAGTCCAGCTCCTCCAGAGCTCTGGGGGGCAGTGTGACGCAACAGGTTCAGAGCTCGTTCTGGTAGCTTGGTCGGTTGGGCACATGACTGTTGCCATGATGACAGCTTCTGAGACAACAGCTCTCTCACCTACAAAACAAAATTTGTTCTTTAAACTGTCAAATGCTATATACAGTTAATTTTCATTAGCTAGCTACAGTGGTGCTCTTGTTCTCTTTCATAGGTTCATTCAACGCTGTGTAGCTTACGGGACTGCAAATGGGAACGCCCTCTGGATGTGCCGATTGTCTGAAGCCCTTATAGAATCACGGCAATTCATTGGCTGATGGCGGGGCCGCCCGACGCTCTTAATTTGTCATATTATACTGGCGCTCACGCCATCTGCTCCTCAGATGTCTCTGCCTTCACGCAGTCGCATCGTGCCCTTCGTTTTGCGATTTTCTGGCCCAAAAACGAATCTGGATTTGAGCATCTTCGTCTCAGCACTTCTGTGACTACGGATAAGTGGAACTTGTTCTCCCTGTAGTGAAGTGCAATAGAGTTTCGACGTTGCCTGCCGCAATGCACTCGCTTCATCGCGAGTGACGACCTGCACAGTAAGTGTGTTTGGGTTTTTCACACACGCGCGAGGCGGTTCAGGGCATTTCTAGATGCAGATTCAAAAGCAGAAGCGCTTTTGAGAAGCTCGTGATCGACTGGTCGTACGAACCCCATGAGTCACAGTCATCTAAACTCGATTCACTACTTCCGCCCTACAGGCAGGATGTGGCCTCCGCAACGCAGCTGTTACTTTCTGGTTCAGAGGAAAGACAGCAGTCTGCGGCCTATTTTAGACCTTCGTCGTCTGAACTTCTCCCCCTTCTAAGGGAAGTTCAAGATGTTAACACTGAGATCTCTCATTGCTCAGATGCATGCGGGGGACTGGTTTCGTTACGATAGACCTGAAGGATGCATATTTTCTGAGGAAGTTCTTCAGATTTGCCTTCCGAGGAAAGGCTTTTCAGTACAAGGTGCTTCCTTTTGGCCTTGCCCTAGCACCAAGAACTTTCACGAAGTGTATGGATGCTGCTCTGACCCCGCTGAGGCTCAAGGGCATCCGTATACTCAACTATCTGGATGATTGGCTCCTTCTGGCCCAGTCCAGGGAGCTGGAGACTACTTCACATGAGACCCTTCCTTTGGTGGATGGAGCTCTTGGGGGCCTGATCGGCAGGATCAGCCCTTCGTCTACTGAGAGTGTCGTGCGGTTGTTCCCGAGCTCTGTCAGTGTGGCGAGATCCTCTTTTTCTTCAAAGAGGGGTCAACATGTATGCTGTTTTCCGTCGTCATATGATTACGACAGACTCTTCTCTGACCGGCTGAGGCGTGTGTTCGAGGGCAGGCCAGGGAGGTTCTAGCTTGGCACTTAAACTACAGAGAGCCGTCTTTTGGGCCTACGGCACTTCATCCCTTTTCTAAACAAGGGACGTCATTGTCAAGAGTGGTAGGGCAGAGGTGGACCTCTTTGCGTCAAAGGAGTCGTCCCAGTGCCCGCTCCGGTTTTCTCTTAGCCCCCCAGCGCCACTGGGAGTGGATGCGTTCACTCATCAAACTGACTCCGGCGGTTTTGTACAGAGTAAGAGAGAGCGGAGTCAGTCTTCTGCTTGTAACACTGTTTGGGCCATCCCAGACGTGGTTCTCGGAGTTGGTTCTTCTGCTGGACTACCCTTAATGGGAGATTCCAGTCAGAGAGGACCTGCTTTCTCAGCTTCAGTGCAGGATTTGGAAGAACATCCTTGTTCCGAAATTTGAAAGCTGTGGGTGTGGCCCATCAGAGGCCATCTGTCTTGAGTACCGAGTGTTCCTTCATATGTTCAGGATACCATTGCTAGTGCGAGAAAGCTCTATTCCTCCAAATGGAGGTTTTTCGAGTCATGGTGGTCAGTTCATGCTGTGGATTCAGTTAAGTCCCTTGTGGGCTCAGCGCTGGAATTCCTGCAGGAGAAGTTTGCAGCTGGGGCGGCAGGAACTAAGCTTAGGGTGTATATTGCTGCTATTGCTGCTATTGCCGCTCACAGGGATCTGGACGAGGTTCCTTTGGGAAATGGAACCTTTATGAGAGAGGCTAGGCGCCTGAGACCAGTACGCTCCCCTGGTATCCCCTCCTGGGACTTGTCAGTTGTTCTGGAGGAATTGATGGAGGCTCCCTTGGAGCCCTTGGAGTCAGCTCCGGAGCGGACCCTGACTCTCAAGGTGGCTCTCTTGTTGGCTCACTTCTCTGAAGTGAGTGGGACACTTACAAGCTCTCTCCGTTAGCGAGGCTTGCTTGGATTTCGCCCCTGGTCTGGTTAAGGTTACCTTAAGGCCCAGGCTGGGGTATGTGCCCAAGGTTTTGTCCACTTCGTTTCGTTCACAAGTCACCACCCTCCTCTCTTTCCACAGTTCTTCTTTCGCCTCATCATAGGTGAAAAGCTTCATTGTTCTGCCCTTTTCGGGCTTTGAAGCTTTATGTGGATCGTTCTGGAGATTGGAGGAAATTAAACCAACTTTGGTATGTTTTGGTGTTGGCTGCCGCGGGGTTGCCACGTCGCAACAGATAATTTCCCATTTAGTGACAGAGGCTATCTCTTTGGCTTATGAGTTGCGTGGGTTACCTTCACCTCTTGGCATTCGGGCACACTCTACCAGAGCTGTGGCTTCCTCTCAAGCACTTTCCAGAAGGGACTCTTCTGCAGGACATTTGTGTGGCGGCAGGTTGGTCTTCTCCGCACACTTTTGTGAGGTTCGATAGCTTGGATCTTGACATGGCTCCGGGTTCGCATGTCCTTTTCGCTTAATCCAGCCATTCAGCTTTTTCTGGTGTTTTTGTATCAGATATGGCAGCGCTTAGTTTGGCGAGTGTGGATCGTTTCCATTTGCGTAAATTACGCAGCGTTGAGTGAACCTATGAAAGAGAACGTCTCAGGTTACTCACGTAACCTATGTTCTCTGAATAGGGAACAAGACGCTGCTTTTGCTGCCAAGCTCATCGCGCTGCCGACAGGCCTCCATTTTCGGCAGAGAAATCTGAGGAGCAGATGGTGCAAGCGCCAGTATAATATGACGACGTAAGAGCGCCAATGACTATAAGGGCTTCAGACAATCGGCACACCCAGAGGGCGTTCCCATTTGCGTAAGCTACGCAGCGTCTCATTCCCTATTCAGAGAACATACGTTTTAAAGTTAAGATAAAAGTTAGATAAAAACACATTTGCTTAAGCAATTAAGTCAGCTACAAGTCTTTGAACGCTTTTATCATGTTTAATGGGACTCTGAGCGCTCTACATCACAAGTGCAGTGCTGTACTAGGTGAGCTTCCGAGCAAGTTTACTATGACTGAAAAGCCAAACATATGGAGTTGGTTATGGTTACGCAAACATCAAAATGCATTAGTTTACAAGTGCATTATTCTGAAAGAGTTTTGAGGTCATAACATAGTATTGTGCAAGGAGCTGCACAAAAATAAGATGAACTGCCTCATTATCATTATTTGTGTGAAAAGACTGTTGTTGGTGTTTTACTGACTAGTGTTCATTTTAGCTCGAAACTGAACTTAACTGGAAAGTGCAGTGAATTATAGATTTTTTAATTGTTTTTGCAAAAAAAAAAAAAAAAATGTTATGCCTATTATGTTTGCTAGTCCTCTACAAAAAGTAAGTTGGTTAAAGCTTCATTGTTAGCTTATATCAGTAGTGTTACCTTGCAGTGGTAGTTGACAAGGATCTTGGTGACTGAACATTGACGGTCCACCAGAAAACAATAGCGCCGTCTTTCTTCTGTTAGAGCGGAGCGGTAACCAACCGCAACTAAAGAGTCCAACTCTCCCTGCCGGCGACTCATCAGCTCCACATACTGTTACAGAGAGAGACTTACATTAATTCACCTTTAAATACAATATGACAAATGTACGCCAAGACTGGCATCTGAAATAAACAACTTAAGTTCAGACTCCTTAAAGCAGGTGTTCACAAACTTTTTTGTAAGTTGAACCCTTTTAGACATAAAATATATACTTGAAGTTTTCCTGAGATTTTAAGTGAATAGTTCAATAATTGAACAACACATTTGCATGTTCACGGTTCTCTCAGCATTAAATTCACACTGATTTAGGAACCTAGTCATATAATAATGTAGTAATGATGTTGGTGATTATTATTATTATTTAACTAATTATAAAAATAAAGACAAAAATATATTACTGCTGTAAATGATTGTACTGTTAAATAAAAAATGATTAACTGAATGATTATAATAATATTTTTTTAAGTTATAATACTAATATTTATGTCTAAAATGTTTCACTTTCAAACATTCAAACCCTTGAGCTTTTAACATTTCAAAGCTTAAAATTTTTAGTGGAATTCTGTCTGTAATGCTATTAACTGTCCACAAAACCACAGAAAATTATGAAAATGTTTAAATAGAGTAAACATAGTGTACACACACAAAAGGTGGTTAAGGTGCTATATAGCACCACTGCCATACAAGAACCCGTTAAGCCCCTGTAGAGTTCTTTAAAGGTTCTCTAACTCTCTCTTCGTTTAGTTAGGGAAAGGATTAAAAAACTAAATTAAAATACAGTGTATTTCCTGAAGATAACGCGGTTCTCAACATTTTGCCCACAAGGCCCCCCTATAAGGAAATATTCCAGTGCCTTTTTGACCTCAGATAAGCATAAAAGTGATTCAAAACAGCTTTTGCCATTGTAGCTTTTCGCCCCATTCATAGCAAACATATGAGAGTGTACAGATCTAAAATCAGAACATATGAGAGTAACAGATCTAAAATCAGAACATATGAGAGTAACATATCTAAAATCAGAACATATGAGAGTAACAGATCTAAAATCAGAACATATGAGAGTGTACAGATCTAAAATCAGAACATATGAGAGTAACAGATCTAAAATCAGAACATATGAGAGTAACAGATCTAAAATCAGAACATATGAGAGTAACAGATCTAAAATCAGAACATATGAGAGTAACAGATCTAAAATCAGAACATATGAGAGTAACAGATCTAAAATCAGAACATATGAGAGTAACAGATCTAAAATCAGAACATATGAGAGTAACAGATCTAAAATCAGAACATTTGAGAGTGTACAGATCTAAAATCAGAACATATGAGAGTAACAGATCTAAAATCAGAACATATGAGAGTAACAGATCTAAAATCAGAACATATGAGAGTAACAGATCTAAAATCAGAACATATGAGAGTAACAGATCTAAAATCAGAACATATGAGAGTGTACAGATCTAAAATCAGAACATATGAGAGTGTACAGATCTAAAATCAGAACATATGAGAGTAACAGATCTAAAATCAGAACATATGAGAGTAACAGATCTAAAATCAGAACATATGAGAGTGTACAGATCTAAAATCAGAACATATGAGAGTAACAGATCTAAAATCAGAACATATGAGAGTAACAGATCTAAAATCAGAACATATGAGAGTAACAGATCTAAAATCTAAGGAGGAGAATGGTGTGGTTCTATGGTTCACCATTTGACAATTTGAGCACCTTTAAAGATAGGTGCTATATAGTGGTTCCCCTATGATTACAAGCCAATGAACCACTTTTAGTGCCATTTAACACCATTTTTTTAGAGTGTACACTATGTTGTGTTCCCATTAAACTCGCAGCACATGCAGAGATTGAGTTTGCTGCATTTACTGTGAACTGTCAGACACTGAAAACACTGGAAAACTGTGCTTCGCTATTAAACATGCAGTGCAGATTAATTAAACCACAGCCTTTGATTTGATAATTGCACATTCCTCGTGACAACCCATTTGGGAAAACCTGTCTTAAAGGACAACTCCGGTGAAAAATGAACCTATGGGTAATTAATACATGGTTACCGAGCAGATCGTTTTCTGGGAAGCGTTTTCATGAAAATTGATATAATACGTAAAGAGTTTTATCTCTTAAAACAGATTAGCTTATAACGCTAGTTTATGGGGCACAGAATACGAACAATTAAATCGCTAGTTAATACCACTAACAAGGCTCAAAATAGCATCACACTAACACGGTAGCATAACGAGGGTCCCTACATGCAAACCGAAGCATTGAGAACGTTGTAAGTGTACAAACAGTTTAATTAAGAAGATACTTTATAAAGACATTACGCGTGTACAGACAGAAGCCATCTTGGAAAACAGTCTCGACTGTGCTAAGTGAGCTGGTCAATGGGAATTAAGTTTGTGACATTTTTTTTTGGTGAGTTTTTAATTATTTTTATATATTTATTTTCTCTGTTGCGTTCAGTGCTTTCTTCCGGAAACAACGGACCATATACTTGTATGAGATTCCAAGTCACAGTTCATCACTTAGCACAGCGTTCGAGGCTCGACTCGTCGAGACTGTTTTGCAAGATGGCTTCTGTCTGTTCACACGTAATGTCTTTATAAAGTATCTTCTTATTAAACTGTTTGTACACTTACAACGTTCTCAATGCTTCGGTTTGCATGTAGGGACCCTCGTTATGCTACCGTGTTAGTGTAAGGCTATTTTGAGCCTTGTTAGTGGTATTAACTAGCGATTTAATTTTACGTATTCTGTGCCCCATAAACTAGCGTTATAAACTAATCTGTTTTAAGAGATAAAACTCTTTACATTCGATTTTCATGGAAACTCTTCCCAGAGAACGATCTGCTCGGTAACCATGTGTTAATTTTTCTCAAAATATATTTATTTGGCATTTGTTTGAACACTGGAACATTAAATACATGAATAAATAATAATAAAGAAAAAAAATATATATATATATATAAATAAATAAATTTAAATAAATAAATAAACTAACAAAAACCCCCACAATAATAAAATAAAATAAATAAACACATTACAGGACATTTAGAACAAAACTAAAACATCAAATAAAACAGGTGAGACATACATTTTTGATACATCACAGTTCACAGCCTTTCATTTTGTAATTTAACTTTACTACTTTAACAGGGGTAATTAGTTATTTTGCTGGAATACAAGAACTGCCATACACACTAGGCATGACCAAAACAGAAGAGATGGATATAGTTTAGTCATCCCATGTTGTCTGGTCTACTTGGTTGCAATAATGCAAAAAAGGAGTCCAAATTTTGTAAAAGTCTTTTAATTTCCCTTTAACTACATAAGTCAGTTTTTCCATGGCAAGGTTGTTGGTCATTTCTTTAAACCATTGGTTAGAGGAAGGTCCCAGTGTCTCCTTCCATCTTAAAGCAATAGCACGCTTTGCCTGGAGCAAACTAAAATCAACCAGTTTGCGCTTTCTTGCGTTCATCTCCAAATTCACAGGGTATATATGAAATAGACATAGTTTGGGTGCAAGAGGAACATTTTCTTCAGACATTTTGCCAATCAAAAAAACTATCTCCTTCCAAAATCTTTGAATCTCATTACACTCCCACATACAATGATAAAGGGTACCAATTTCTTGTTTGCATTTTAAACAGCTGTCAGGAATATTTGGATTAAATTTATGTAGTTTGACTGGGGTAATGTAGGTTCGCATAAGCCATTTATATTGCAGCAATTTAACCCTAGTATTGACACTATGATTTTGGGCAAACAAACAAGATTCCATCCATTCTTCTTTAGAAATGTCTTCTTGAAGATCATTCTTCCATGCTGTTAAATACGATAATGAATTCTCTTTTGATCCCTCTAAAAGTATATTGTAAAAGAATGACAGATTGCCCTTTTCCCTTAAATGTTTTAAAGTGTGATTTTCTATAGTTGACAAAAGGGGTTCTGTATATGTTTTCCTTTCAGAATATATAAAGCTTCTTATTTGTAAATACTTGAAAAAATGTTTCTGCGGGATATCATGTTTTCTCATCAGTTGTTGAAATGACATCATTATACCTCCCTCATATAAATCTTTTACTTGGCTTACCCCCTTATGCATCCAATTTTTAAACCCCTTGTCACTTCTTCCCGGCACAAAGTTTGTATTACCCCAGATTGGTGACAGACCTGATAATGTAATTGCTTCATCTAAGAAATTATGAGCGTCATACAGAAATGGTATTCCTAAGGAAGGGATTGGGCATTGTTTTTTTGAGCATTTTAATTGAAGAAGAGTAAAGATACATCTGTAGTGGAATTATTATTCCATCTTTTTCTATATCTATCCATGCTGGAGGGTCTGTATCTATAAAGTAGTACATAGCAGAACAAAGCTGTGCTGCCCAATAGTAAAGCTTAATATTTGGTACTTTAAGCCCTCCGCGTTCGTATGGTAGATAGAGTAAAGACAGGCGCAGCCGAGGACGCTTGTTATTCCATATAAATCTTGTGAATGTTTTCTTGAGTATAGAAAAGAAGGTAGCTGGAAGAGGTAGTGGAATTGACTGGAAAAGGTATAAAAATTTAGGTAGAATTGACATTTTTATAATACTTATACGTCCAATGATAGAAATTGGCAATGCGTTCCATCTCTCAAGCGAGTCAGTGATTTTCTTTACTATTGGGTCGTAATTAATCTGAATAATTTCCTTTAAATTTGGGGTTATCTTGATTCCTAAATATGTAAAACCTTCGGGAGAGCTGGTGAATTGCCTACAGATCGAAGAGTTTCTCCTTTCGTCCTCATTCAGTAAAAGCAATGCACTTTTGTTATTATTAACTTTGTAACCTGAAAATTCTCCAAATGTTGTTAATATACTATTAAGTGCTTGAATAGAAGGGTCTAGATTTGTAATAAATGCCACAATATCATCTGCAAACAGAGATAAGCGGTGTTCCCTCTCACCTATTGTTATGCCTTTTATTTCAGGACTACTCCGAATTGTCATTGCAAGGGGTTCTACTGCAAATAAAAATAACAGAGGGGAAAGTGGACACCCCTGACGAGTACCTCTACTTAAATTAAAAGGTTTTGAAATTTGGCTATTTGTAATTATTTCTGCCTGTGGATCATTATAAAGTAATCTAATCCATTTAATATACCCATCACCTAGCCCAAATCTCTTAAGTACCTCGAAAGGTATCCCCATTCAATCCTGTCGAAGGCTTTTCCGCGTCCAACGACAGGATTGCATGGTCTTTGGCATTTTGTTTTTTATATAGTATATTTAAGACTCTACGAATGTTATGGAAAGCCTGTCTTCCAAGCACAAACCCATTTTGATCATTCATAATGAGGTTCGGTATATGCGTTTCAATTCTCTTAGCAAGGACCTTACAAAGAATTTTTGTACAAGACATTAAAGATATGGGCCTATAAGAAGATTTTTCATTGGCGGGTTTGCCTGGCTTTAATATGAGAGTAATTAGTGCTGATCTTAATGAAGACGGCAGTATTCCTTTTTCACATGATTCATTGAACATTTCAAGTAAGTGTGGTAGTAGTTTCCCTGCAAATGTTTTATAAATTTCTATTGGGAGGCCATCAGGTCCAGGGCTTTTCCACTATTCATGCCCTGTAGCGCCTCTAAAAGCTCTTCAATGCTTAGATTTCTGTCTAAGTTACTTTTCGACCCCTCAGATAGTTTAGGAAAATTAAGTTCATCAAGAAAGTGGGTTTGCCCTTCTAAATCGTTGGTGTTTTCAGATTTGTAAAGATTTTCATAATACAATTTGAAAATATTATTTATTTCAATGGATCTGCAGTCTTCTTTTGTAAAGTTAATGAATTGATGGCTCTATCTGTTTGTATTTTTTTAATTCTCCATGCAAGCAATTTTCCAGGTTTTTCTCCCTGATCGTAATACGATTGTTTTAGCCACATTAAGTTCTTAGCTATTTTACTGCTTGTTAATTCATTATATTGGGCTTTTAATAAAATAAGTTCTTTCCGCTTTACAGGGTCGTTGTTGCTAAAGAGTTGTTGCTCTAATACTTTAATTTGTTTTTCCAGATTTCCTAATTGTGTATTATACGTTTTTGATTTATATCTTGTATAACTTAATATCTCCCCTCTGATATATGCTTTGAAGGCCTCCCATTTGATTGAAGCACTTGTCTGGTTTGTGTTGATTAGAAAATATAAGTCTATTTTATTATCCAGAAATTTAACAAAATCAGGGTCCAATAGCCAACTTGCTTGAAATCTAAATCTGGGAGGGGAAAATAAGAGATTTTCCATTTGGATTGTAAACGTAATAGGGGCATGATCAGAAAGTAAGATACTATCATACCAGCATTTACCAACTTTGGACACTAGACTATTAGAAATTAAAAAATAATCTATCCTTGAGTATGTTTTGTATGTGTTTGAGAAGCAAGAGTATTCTTTTATGCTCGGGTTAAGATACCGCCATATCTCTACTAAATTCAGATCACTTATATACTTTAGGATAATTTTTTAGACTGTTGATGGGTATCTATTCCTGAAGAGCGGTCATACACTGGGTTTAGTACACAATTAAAATCTCCTCCAATTACATAATGTCCGGGATATGATGAAATTGTGAGAAAGAAGTTCTGGTAAAAGGAAGGGTCATCCATATTAGGAGCGTATATATTTACTAGATTAATTTGTGTCGTCAAAATCGTCCCATTAAGAACTATGTATCTCCCTAAAGGATCTATGTGTTGGTGTTTTAACTGAAATGGAACAGACTTGTGTATAAGGATCATGACACCTCTAGCTCGAGAGGTGAAAGAGGCATTAAAAACCTGCCCTGGCCATCTCTTCGTGACCCTGCTAGTATCTTCTTTTAGTAAATGAGTTTCCTGTAGAAAATTTATATTTGATCCCATTTGTTTCAATCGACCTAATACTTGTTTAAGCTTAACCAAATTATTTAGTCCTCTTATATTCCAGCTACAGATATTTATCTCGGAATTACGGATCATCCTTATCTTTTATTACCGTGTATTAGATATAGCTGTGTCCACGCACCACATACAGAAGAAGAAGAAGAAAAAAAGAAAAGAAAAAAAAGACAAAAATAAGCAAAATAAAGGTGAATCCTCAACATCCACCCACCCCCCCTACCGCCCCCCATGCAGTCCCCCAAACGGAAAGCATGGAAGTACCCCCAATAACCAACTTTGGTTATGAAACACGGTTGATCCATATAATATGGAGCAACATTTTTGCAACCCTCAATCATTATTAGGCTACCTTTGGGCCCGCTAACAAAAGAAACAAGTGGACCATGAACCTTACTTAATCACGCATCCACCCTCATAGAACAAAGGCATAATTTAAATTTGACCCGAGTCCCGTTATTCACAAGCGTATTTACCTAACATTTGTACGTCATGTTAAACTACATTTAAACAGATGAGATATGTTGTAGAGGTAGTTGTCACAGTTCTGAATCTGGTAGATAAGGTTTTCACATAAATTCAATTATTTTAATAACTAACCGTTGCTTAATAAACATGGTAATAGAGTCTTGTTAATAAAACTACACTTGCTTGCAGTGTTTAAGCATTGGTACGCAAAGACCGAATGAAGTCCTCCACCTCCGGGACGGATTTAAAGATGTGACGCTGGTCGGAGTGAGTAACTATCAGGTGCGCTGGGTAGAGCATACCGTAGCGGATTTCCATGCCTCTTAGTTGGGCCTTCACTCCATCAAACTGCCGTTGAAGCTGACGCGTCTCGGCTGATAGATCCGGGAACAGGCTGATCCGTTGTCCTTCATAGCGTAATTCTTTCAATTTTCTTGCTGCTCTCAAAGCCTTCTCCTTATCCTGGTAATTCAAGAACTTCATCACGATTGCTCTTGGAGTCGCCGGGCGATTCGGGTTACCTTGTCCTACTCGATGCGCTCGTTCGATGACAGGAGTGGAACTGAACGTATCGTTCAGGACCCTGGGGAGCAGGGCTTCAATGAAAGCGCACATGTTAGATCCTTCTGTTTTCTCGGGCAATCCAACTAACGTTAATCTCAGGTTAGAACGCCTTCCGCGGTCCTCCAGGTCTTGTACTTTGTTCCGTAGAAATGTACTTGTTTCTTCGAGTTTTTTAACTTTGTGTTGGAGGGCTGAGACGTCCTCTTCGG
Organism: Gobiocypris rarus; assembly: GCA_023029165.1. Lineage (NCBI taxonomy): Eukaryota > Metazoa > Chordata > Actinopteri > Cypriniformes > Gobionidae > Gobiocypris > Gobiocypris rarus. Next base: position 7,316,215 of record CM040926.1, on the reverse strand, counting down.
TTTGTGCGATTCTCTCTTCTGCCTCTCCTAGTCTTTGCGATTGTGACAATAAGTCTGATTTTATGCCATTTATAGCATCTAGCATGTCAGTGGATTGTTTTGTAAAGTCAGTTTTTAAAGACTGAATTGCGCTGAGGATGTCGTCGTTTGTAGCCGCGTTAAGTTCGCTTTGTGCCTCGGCTAGCTTTTTGCTAGCTGGCGCTAGGTTTTCCTCCTCCATCTGTACAGACGGCTTCGACTGCTGTCCAGATTTGGTGGTTTTGGGCGGCATTTTGTCCTGCAAAACTTGTATATACTTTGCCGACGCTTGTATACTAGTTCTGGTCTTTCTGAAGGATTTTTTGTGGATATTTAGCAGCGAGCCCAACTCGTGCGACTTATCAGCTGCACGTCATAACCGGCAGTCTCAACCATGTGTTAATTACCACTAGATTAATTTTTTAAAGGACCAGTTCACCCAAAAACGAAAATTCTGTCACTATCATCTTGTTCCAAATGTTCCTTCAAGTGACATTTTCATTTTCATAATATCTCTGTCATTGTCTACTGCATTTTCCTTTCCTCGTCTTTCAAACTGTGGTCCTGTTTTACTTCATAATTTCCCCTCTCTCGTTCCTTTATTTTTTCTCTGTCCCAATGTTCCTTTTTTTCTGGCCCCAAATCAGCTGTTCCGGATATCTGCTTAATCTTCAACTAAATGACTTGTTCTTCTTACAGACTTAAAAACAAGCTTATAGAGTAATTCTTCTGATAGCATAGCTTAGGCCTACACAAACAAAGATAGACATACTCCTGAAAAAACACGTGCTGGAGGATATACATGCTCAAATAAACAAACACTTGTTCACACACGGATAAAAAGTCTTCCACTCACAAATCAGCTTTAATATGTAGGACACTGGCTCACACAAATGGCCCTCGCTGAACTCAATTGGTCATTATGAGTCATACAAACTACAAATGACTGGCAGTACATGACATTCTACACTAAGCCTTCAGTAATGAACACAGCAAGTCAAAGAACTGGCAAGCAACACAATTACTCAGTTCTTTAGCAGGCGCTTTAATCCAAAGTGACTTACTGTTCATTTATTGCAGTGCCAATCACTCTGAAGTGAATGTGACTTAAGAGCTTCGCTTGACGGGGATTGTGTCCAAGTGGAATCAACATTTTAATATTTTGAACAACATTACAAAATATTATTACTATTATTACTTAAAAAAAAAAAAAGGCAAACTCTGGGACAACCTACCACATCACACTTATACGCTCTGTTGCATAGTTGTGTGCATTCTGTCACCAGAAACCGGCCTGTGAATCATCCTGTCACAGTTAGCATCCTCGCATACACACTCTACATTTAATTTACTTCAATTTATACTACTAAAACAATTATTCCCACTGTATTGGGGAGAAAAGTAGCATGTTGATCGGATAGTTGTGGGTCTTTAATGCTGAGAACGCTAACGTATTTGTTTTGCTATTGTACTTTATTGAAGCTCACAATGTTGTTGCAGATTGATTTTAACACAGTTAACATTAAATAATATTTTTTTGTCAGGTTAGATATTGATTACTAATAACTCAAACCCCATTCAGGGCTTCTCTACTTTATTGTTGGTCTTATGCACATCAGCCATGGTTGTAGTTCTTTTTATTTGTGTTTGTAGTTCTGAACCAAATCCTTCTCAAAAGTGCAATGGGTTGTGAGCAATATCAGCCTGAATTAGACCAATAGTAGACCATCCAGCACATCCATTTTGGCATATTCTTTACAACATACTATGATTCCATATCATATTTCATACATCAGGCTTTTATGACTCATATAGTATGATATAATGAGAATTTTGAGCTCATAATTGAGGAGGGACAAATACCTCAATTTTATTCAGGCCCAAACTGAGCAAAAATATTTGTTGCAGTTGCTGATATTTATTTGGCCAAAAAGTAAGATTAAAAATTCTGATAGCTTGTAATGTAAATCAATGAGATCTTTATAACAGTATAGCAGATACTTAAATTAAATGCAAAAAAGTATCAGTTGTCACTCTGTATCTCCCAATAATATTAGTAAGACAATATTTAAATGCTTAGTTTGATCAAAGCTCTGTAGTTTAAAACACATAATGATGACTAAGAGATGAACAAATAAACATATTCTGATCATATTTGATACTCACATTTGAAAAGGAGTTTTGCTTCCATCCAGTAAGTGTTCATCATGAAATATTACTAACAATATAAAATTATTCATACACTTTATAAAAATCAGTAACGATTTCACAGCAAAAAAAGACACGAGAACAACAAGCTGAACGTTTTTACAATTATAAAGGCCTTTCACTTGCTAAAGAAATATAAACTATCATCAATCAGACAACAGGAGGCATGTAGTAGATTGTGTGCAACAGGTTTTGATCAAGTTTATAATTTACAGGCCTTAGAAATGTGCAAATCTTATATGATGCCTATAGGGTTAAAAAATGTCTCCTTTCATCATCATCATTCATTGGACATCCTCATGTCACTGACTCATTAACGCACCTGTGCAACAACCCTTACACCAACAAACACATTCCAGCTAATAAACATACAAGTTAGTTTCAGTTCAAATATTTTTTAGTTTGTGCTTAATGCATACTGGTCAAAGTCCCAAGATTTTCATATGTCGTGTCATATATGTAAAAGCAGTGAATTATAAGCAAGGTACCTGCATCTCTCTGTCTCCATACTTGTTGGGATGGCGACTAGCTTGACTTTTCCTCCGCAGCTTCTTGAGCTGTGATTGGCAGCGCTCAATAGACTCCACCTTTGACTTCCTCTCACTCTGGTACTTCTTCAGCGTTGCCTGGGAAAAGTTTTCATACGGTATATCATGTTTCTGGTTTCAGGGCACAATAGTGACAGTTCAGGAGGAGGAGCTATTTTCCATATAATTAATTCTGAATCTACTCAAAGAGTTTACAAGACAAACTGGTCCCATTTTATATGAAGGGCTTTTGCACTGGGTAGTTCTAGGAAATAACAACCAGGGTGGTTCCCAGAGAACTAAAGGTTCCCCTTGGCCCATTTTCCTGATTGCATTTGCACCGGCAGTAGGAACTCTGAAGTGACGTAAGATGCACTTGTTGTAGTGACTTTTATTTTGACGGCGATGAAAAATCCAGAGCCTGAGCCCACAGCTCTCACATTCTCCATCTTCATTAGTTTACTATCTGTTTAGCAGTCCTGTCTAATATGATGTTAGATAGAACTGTTATACAAAGAAAGTAGTCAGTATATGAATTAGCGTTTGCCGTGTGGTTGATGCCCGATGTCGCAAGCTGAGCAGAAATAATCATGTTTCGCTGGGTCCCCTCAAAGTTGCGTTGGATTTTCTCTTTAGCATAAAGGTTTAGAGGTCCATGTTGTCCATTGTTCGGAGAGTTTGTGGAGTAAATATATCTGTGTGTATGTGTGGACGGCTTTTTAAAAATGGTTGCTGGTGTTTCATGTGCATTTCGGCTAATCAGCATACACTTACGTCACTGTTAGTTCCTATAGTGCTGGCTTAGACCCTACTCTGAAGCAGGAGCTAAATAAGTTCCCCCAAAAGGAGTTCCTAGAACTAAAATCGTTCCTAGCTCCTGTCAAAATACAGGTAATTACGCCAATAGTTCTAGGAACTATGAAAATGTTCCTCCAATGCGAAAGCCCCTTTTAACTGCTATGTACTAACATTTAAATGAATAAGTTTTACTTACAGTATATTTAAAATTAACTGCATGTAATTAGAGCTGTAATTAATGTCTGTAATTATATCTGTTGACCTACCCATACCACCAAACCTGTACCTAACTTTACCCGTATTTCTTCTCAATAGAAGCAAAAGGACTTGCATTACAACATGAACACAGCAGGTGTGCCTAACATTTTTTATGCAAGTACATACAGTACTAGTTAAAGGCTTGGTTTCACAGACAGGGCTTAGATTAAGCCAGGATTAGGCCTTAGTTCAATTAGGATATTTAAGTAGCTTTTATAAATGTACCTTAGAAAAAAACATTACTGATGTGATCTTGAGACAAAACAATGCCGCTGACATATTTGTTAAGATATATAAGTGCATTATAAGTTGCTTTCAGTTATATTAGCTCAAACATGCATTTGAGTCTGGGACTATCTTAAGCCTTGTCTGTTAAACCGGAGGAAAGGTACCGGTACCTAATATTAAGCTGTTTAGTTAAACAGTAATTTACACTCACTGTGAGATATTTGATGTCTAACTCCAGTTTCTGCTCCAGTTGAGACAGCAGCTCTGAATGAAACAGCTTCAGCTGCAGACAGACAGAAAATGCACTATTCAGTCAAATACAGTGATTATGGAAGCACACTGGTCTTGAGGGAGATTAATGACTGAGCCTCTAAACATTGCACTAAACTAAAATGCAGACATCTACAGCAGGTTTTAGCCCTGCGTTCCTGTTGGCACATTTCCTCTTATTTCTCAATTTGTTTTGTATAACTATCTTTCCTTTTTGCACTCTGATGTTTTTAAAACTAAAGGTTCTTATTGGCATGACAGTTCCATGAAGAATCTTTAACATCAATGGAATCTTTCCATTGCACAGAGGTTCTTTATAGTGGAAAAGGGTGCTTCAGATTATTAAAATGTTCTTCACACAAGGAAAAACATGGTTCTTTTAAAAACTGTTCACTGAAAGGTTCTTTAGGGCAGTGTTTCTCAACTGGTAGGTTGCAGAGACCATTTTAAATGGGTCGCGGAGTGTGTAATCAGTGAAGCAACTCAACAAAAATAAACGTTTATTTTGAAAGACATGCGTGAAAGCTGATGACCCTTCTGCAAAGACTTTGCTCTTCTGTCAGACAGAACGCGCTTTTCCGTTCCACTGCTCTAATTTTCCATTGTTTCTGTGGTGAACAGCACATTCCAGGGTCCAGTTTATGGCCGGGCCCCTCTTTTACTGCAACAGTGGAGAAAGGTTTGCAACATTTTGATTGGATCTTGGTGGACTAGCACAAACAAATGTCCAACACCATAAGATAAGGATGTTAGGACTGCCAGACACCTCAAGCACGGGATGGACAGGCCTTCTCATTGGTCCACAGCCAGTTTCTGCCCTAATCCCTAAGGTTTAAGACAACAGCCATAAAAATTCTTTAGGACTTTTTGGATGCAAGAGCATGAAACAAAAGGAGGCCACAATAATCCATCCAAATCCATTCATAACTATGTTTGGAAACCTTAAAACTGATGTAAACTACACACATCCATTTCATACTTATTCAGAGAAACAAGTATTCTTGGTCTTACACAAATTCAGCTGTTAATGTACAAATGAATAAATGCATGACAGTTCTTTTACAATCTTGTTTGGACTCTATTTGTTTAGAATATTGCCAAAGGTATTTAGGTGGTGGTTTGGGAAGTGAGAAATGCATCTGTAAAACTTTAAAGACAATTTGAAGATTCCTAACTGTGTGCTTTATGCAGATGAGTTCCACAGGGGAAAGAAGGGTCTGATGCCAGCAGCCAATCACAGCACTGGAATGGAGAAGCGCATAGATGCTATCTTCTCCTCATCTGAAAGGGATAAAGGTATCCTTACAACAGACACTCCTAGTTCTGAGTCTCCAGTTGGGTGAGACATAACAGATATACTGGGTCTCCAGCCAGCAAAGGTGAGACAGAAACAGGTTCCATGATCTGAGTCTACAGCTTATGAGGCAGCAACAGATACGACCACAAACAACAACAAACACTATGTTCATAGTCCTTGTCCAGCGAGACAATCACAGATGCAGCACGTTCCAAGTCGCCATGCCAGAGAGACAAAAGTGGATTGACCAAGTAACTGGCCCGGAGCAACAAGGTTAAGCCCAGGAGAGCAAACCTTCACTTTAAGGTTCCTTCGTCTGCATGTTCCAATGTTAAGGACCTTCTGCACCTACTTCAGGGCCTCATCTGTGTGTTCCAGATTTTAGGACTCTTTGGTGCACCAGGAGATCAGCATCCCACAGAGCTTTGTGTTCAAGGCTGTTGAAACAAGACTCCGGTCCTTTCCCCACTGCATTTCCGCCCAAGAAGGCTAGAAAACGTCCATTAGAAGACGTCACCGCCAACGGACTGTTTACTCTTCCACGTAAACATAAATATCACTTAAAGTGTTAGTTCACCCAAAATACAGACTCTTCTGAGCTTTATAATGTGAGTGAATGGTAACTTGGGTTTTAAAGCCCAAAAAAGCGCATCCATTCATCATAAAAGTAATTCATATGGTTTCAGGGGGTTAATACATTAATGTAATGTAGCTGATGATAGTTAATAACAAATAATCTTTCATTTATTAGTTTGATGTATAAGGTTCTTCACCTTATTAGTTTCAGAGAAGCAACAGTTTATCTTTCCATATGATGACTCTTTCATAGCCACACTTAACTATCACTTTTTAAAGTATTTTATAATAATAATAATAAGACGCACTTTATGCATCTTATTCCTTTATCATTCATGGCATTCATTCAGTAGTTGTGTAAGTTAGTCTTGTTTATCTTTTTGTTAATAAAATACATTTTATTACACCTGTATCTTACTTGTGCTGATAATACAGAAGAGGCTCTACAAGTTAACGATATCCCACCAATCTTTCAGATAAATCAGCTGACCAACTCCCTCCAGTTCACATTCATTCTAAATGATTGAACAGCCTCCTGTTGGGACTGTTCTCATACAGCCAAGATAAAAGTCCTTGACTGGTGCCCAAACTAAGAGAGGGGGAAGTGGTCATATTTTGTACTTATAACCACACCTTACGTGATGTGATGTGTGATCCAAAAATCACCACATCAGTGGTGACGTGAGTACCAATCACTATATAATTGGCGTCGCTGGGTGGGCGAAAGTACAGTCACTACATTTTTCTATGTAAACACTCACTTAAAGGGTTAGTTCACCCAAAAATGAAAATTAGCCCATGATTTACTCACCCTCAAGTCACCCTAGGTGTAAATGACATTCTTCTTTCAGACGAATACAATCAGAGTTATAATAAAAAATGTCCTGGTTTTTCCAAGCTTTATAATGGATGGCTGTTTCTGTTTTGAAGCCTATAAAAGTGCATCTATCCATCATAAAAGTACTCCACACGGCTCCGGGGGGCTAATAAAGGCCTTCTGAAGCGAAACGATGCGTTTGTGTGAGAAAAATATCCATATTTATAACTTTTAAACTAAAATAACTAGCTTCTGACAGACGGCTGTACGCATCGATTTACGGCCAATGAGTAACCTCTGATCTGACGTATTGACGAATGTGGAAGCGCAGAGGTTAGAGCAAAACAAAACACAGGTCATGAATTAGAAGTTTAAAACAAGAATTTTTTAAGAGGAATGCTGGAGGATTTCAATATAAGAGAAGAGGGGCTTGAGTTTGTTGTTCAGTCCTATTTGTTTGAACTGCGAAAGGCGGTTTTAAATATAACTTTTAAATATTTTAAATATAACTGATTGTATTCTTCTGAAAGAAGAATGTCATACACCTAGGATGACTTCATGGTGTGTAAATCATGGCATAATTAAACATTTTGGGTGAACTATCCCTTTAATGCATGTGTTTGACCATTGCACTCTTGTCTTTTGCGCATCAAAAATTACGAGCATGCAACGTCATAGTTACATTGTCAATAACTTTAAGTAAGGGTACGTTTACACGACAAAGATGTACTAAAAACAGAAAACTTTTTCCTTCATGTTTTTCACGTACAGACAACAACGTTGTCAAAATGATCCATTTTCACAGTGATCCAGAAAAAACTTTGTTCTCTGCTGTCAGGCCAGTAGTTGGCCATATCACTTTCTAAAAAAACACTATGCGTCTATAGACTGAACATGTAAAACATGTTTTGTAGATTACACAGAGATGACATTGTAAAATATTGAAACCCATTTTTTTAAATGTTTGCATTTTCAGGCCCCCAGAACGCTGTTGTCGTGTAAATGAACGGCAAAAAAGCCACAAAAAGTTTTACGTTTTTGTTAAAAACGGTGTCATGTAAAGTCATAAAATGACCAAAAGTACCAATAAATTATGTAACTAGTACATTGTGTGTTAGCTGGGAGGGATTTGCATGCAAATGTTCATTCTATTTATCAGGATCAGTGACCATATGTTTTATTAACAGGTCATGTTAGTGTTGTGTATTTACCATGGTAACTGTAGTTTCCACTACCTGCTAAAGGAACCATTACTTGTCATTCTGCATGTTAAATTACATGTCACTTTGGTTTGGTATGAAAGAATGTGCAGAACAGAAAAACAGAACTTTTTTCCAGCAGACCACCACATTTTTCCTTCTACTTACCACATCCTCTAGTTGGACCTGGATCTGCCGATGAACCTCTGCCATCTGGAATAACGTGTCACCTGAATCAGTAGGAATTAAGAGAAGGTGTGTCAAAAACTTTGCGCACAATCAGGAAAACTCAAAGAACGAGATCCGTATCAAAAATTTATTATCAAACATACTATCATAAGCAACCTGATAATGACATCTAATATTTATCTCACTCACATCAACCTGACTACATTAAGGTCACATTAGCATCATATTAAGGCTAGATCCTTAAGGGGATAGCTTACCCAAAACTACATTCTGCCATCATTTACTCACCTTCATGTTGTTCGAAGTTTCTTTGTTTTGTGGAACTTAGAAGAAGATATTTTGAAGAATGTGGGTATAACCAAACACTTTCTGGTCCCCATTGATTTCCGTAGTTTTTTTTCTTTTCATACTATGAAAGTCAATGGAAACCATTATCTGTTTGGTTACCAACATTCTTCAAAATATCTTCTTTTGTGTTCAGCAGAAGAAAGAAATTCATACAGGTTAGAAACAAATTGAGACAAACTGTTTAATGTAATGTAACAGCTTCATACTATGTGCTGAGAACAAACCTTGAACTAAATTCCACTGAATAACAACACTATTGCCTTCAGTAGAGAAGCTTTTAGCTGAATTAAGCTTGTTTCGTAATTTGATCAACTTTGCTCTATTATCAAACTAAACTGAATGAACTGACTTGAGCTGAATAATGACACTATTATCTTCTGTAGAGCTGCTTTATAGTTTAATACTTCATAACTTTGCAGCACTGTCAATTAACTAAATTGAATGAACATTGAACTAAACTGAATTCTGATACCTTTGTCTTTTTAGGTTTGCTTTACAGTTGAAATTGTATTTGTTTCATAATTGTTAATTACTTTGAAACAATTATGCAGACATGTAAATTTTTTACAGAGATTTTATCATATAGCAGATATGTTCTAGCCTGGATGCCAGCCGAATTTAGCCCCTCCCACAACATTTTTGCTCGGGCAATTCGGTCTGGACTCGATCCATAGAGGAGTAATTATGCCTGAACAGAAACTGTTCGGACCAATGAAATTGTCAGGGCGGGCTTTAGACGATGATGGACAGATGATCAACAGTAACGTAATCATCCACGTCATCAAAGGCGCTTGGGTTGAATTTGCTCTAATCCTAAACGGAGAGCTTGTTCGTATATGCATTCACCTTCACTATTTCTCTCAGAAACGATGATTGTGTTGGTAAGTACTCTGTGTATTCTTAAATTCTTTTATTACAACAATGGCAAAGATCATTTACACTCATCTTTTCTTCAGCGTGCGTGCAGACAGGGTTGCCAAGTTTTTTTGCAATGTCGCACAATTACAAAACTACAGCCCAAAAAAATTGCTTTCCAGAGGGGTTCTCCAGGGAAAAAATGTCATTTGGGGGGCAAAATATGTTATTTTGGCAAGGTTGCCTGCTAAAATTCACATTCCTGGGTCTATATATTACATAATTGGAGTCGCTTCAACCCGTGGACATGGAGAACAATCAGTGGGAAAAACACGGACTTGGCAACACAGTGCAGTTGAGTTCTGTTGACATTTGACAACTAACATTATGCGTCGCTCCGTTGCTCTGATTGGTTGTGGGTCTATCCAATTAAGGTCTTACCTGGTTCAGTTGAAACACGCCCCATAATCACAGCCCAATGGAGCGGTACCAGACTCGTATTCTGACTAGAATTGAGTATGACCACGTCAGGCTAGATATGTTCACCATGCCTGATTTAGTGGAGGGCTCATAAACAGCATGTTTTTTTCTTTATCTTTTCAGAACTCAGTAAAGATGGCAGGGGCCGGTCTTGTATCTCTGGGAAAGCTAACAGACAGACAAACTGTACAATCATAGAAAGTTTCTTTATTGGCATCGATGGTTCCATGAAGAACCTTCAACATCCACATAAGGTTCTTTAGATTATTAAAATGTTCTTTTAAGAACTGATCACTGAAAGGTTCTTTGTGGAACCAAAGATGGTTCTTCAATGGCATCGACCTTTTGAAACCATTTTTTTAAGAAAAGTTTTGTAAGAACAGAATTGAAGGGAACAATTTCTTCCTTCAGAGGATGTGATACTCGTTTAATTGTCTGCCGTCCATTCTTGTGTTTCATTGGAGGTGAACATTAGTGGCATGTTTTGTTGTTGGTTCCAGTGGGTAGAGCTGTGGATGTTGGCCTTCTTTATCCCCTACTGAGAAACTGTGTGTGTGAAGCTTGGCATCTCTCCTTCACTGCCTTTCTCCCTCCCTCTCATCCACCCCCGCTGTTTTCAGCAGTACAATGAGATCATGTGGTGTTGTTAATCTTTCAACAAAGGCCTCTCTCTCTTTTGCCCCTCTCTTGCTTTCTCTTAGTTTCTTCATCTCCATTTTATTGTACAGGCTTGCCTCTTCATTTTCTTCTGCTGCAGTCATTTGTTTTTACGCTTTAGTTTCCTGTAAAGCCTGATGTACCATGAACTTAAAACAATGTAGTTATATTTACTTACATATTCACAATCAGTTCTCACCACTAACTTTGCTCTGCCGGACATGTCCCTCCAAAAACAGATCTCAATAGCCCTGATCTAAAAAGGGTTACTAAGTTAAATAAAACTAGAAAGAAAAAAACATTTTGTTACTTGAAATAAAATAAAATATAAAAATCTATTATCTATACAACATTTCTCACTTTAATTTAGTTTAATTTGATGTACTAAAACAACTAAAACTGAAATAAAAATAACTATATAGACATATTTAGAGGGGAAAAAAATACTAAAAATGGCAAAAACGCAAAAATAAATAAATAAATAAACTTTACCTCAAGTTAAAATGAAAATAAAACAAAAAACAATAAAAACTATAAAAGTATCTCAACGATACTAAAATAACACTGGATCTAAATTATGGGGACTGATGTAATTTAGGGACAATCGTGCTATGTATTTTTTAGGCAATTATTTTAGGCAAACTAGTTCACAGAAGAACAGACTTAGTTATTATAAAATTAGATTTAGGTCATAAAACATAATAGTCCTATAACATAATTTATATATTGTAGCACTATTTGCTCTTGAAACAAACAACAGTCTTAAGCTTGTTTATGACTAAACCTCGCTCCTGAAGGCCGCAGTCTTGCAGATTTTAACTCCAACCTGCTCCCAAACACCTGCCTATAAGTTACAATGATCCCTAAGACTTAGACTGTGTGCAAAATCTTCCCCTTTACCCTTAAATAGGGCACTATTTGAGGGGTCAGCCATTTGTAAATTGTAGTGGTGTCCAAAACTTATAGTTATCGAGTGCATTCATTGAATTCCCGAATGAATTCCTGTGCATCCATTTTCCAAAACCGCTGGTCCAATGTGGGCACAGTGTAATATCATACAGGTATACATTCCTTTTTAATTGATTATTGCATTCTTTAATTAAGGTTTAAAGCGGCAGCCCTTCCGGCACACTCAGTGTCCGAATTTACTCACTCGTTTTCATTCACTCCTTCAAGTGGACTTTATTAGTGGAGTGATGTAGGGAATAGTGAATGAGGGTATAGAGGGGACATTTCACACACAACCCTTGAGCTGGTTCAGGTGTGTTCAATTAGAGTTGAAGCAAATGTCTGCCCTCCAGAAACTGTGATTGACATCCCTGGACTACAGACTCTACTCATCACCACCTCAAAAAATCCCTCATAACAGCCACTAAAAGTTCTCTCTGTTATGCTACTTTTCTTTCTCAAAAACACATACAGGTCCTTCTCAAAAAATTAGCATATTGTGATAAAAGTTCATTATTTTCCATAATGTAATGATAAAAATTAAACTTTCATTGCACACCAACTGAAATATTTCAGCTCTTTTATTGTTTTAATACTGATGATTTTGGCATACAGCTCATGAAAACCCAAAATTCCTAGCATATTTCATCTGACCAATAAAAGAAAAGTGTTTTTTTAATACAAAAAAAAGTAAACCTTCAAATAATTATGTTCAGTTCTGCACTCAATACTTGGTGGGGAATCCTTTTGCAGAAATGACTGCTTCAATGCGGCGTGGCATGGAGGCAATCAGCCTGTGGCACTGCTGAGGTGTTATGGAGGCCCAGGATGCTTCGATAGCGGCCTTAAGCTCATCCAGAGTGTTGGGTCTTATCTCAACTTTCTCTTCACAATATCTCACAGATTCTCTATGGGGTTCAGATCAGAAGAGTTGGCAGGCCAATTGAGCACAGTAATACCATGGTCAGTAAACCATTTACCAGTGGTTTTGGCACTGTGAGCAGGTGCCAGGTCGTGCTGAAAAACAAAATCTTCATCTCCATAAAGCTTTTCAGCAGATTGAAGCATGAAGTGCTCCAAAATCTCCTGATAGCTAGCTGCATTGACCCTGCCCTTGATAAAACACAGTGGACCAACACCAGCAGCTGACATGGCACCCCAGACCATCACTGACTGTGGGTACTTGACACTGGACTTCAGGCATTTTGGCATTTCCTTCTCCCCAGTCTTCCTCCAGACTCTGGCACCTTGATTTCGAATGACATGCAAAATTAGCTTTCATCCGAAAAAGTACTTTGGACCACTGAGCAACAGTCCAGTGCTACTTCTCTGTAGCCCAGGTCAGGCGCTTCTGCCGCTGTTTCTGGTTCAAAAGTGGCTTGACCTGGGGAATGCGGCACCCGTAGCCCTTTTCCTGCACACGTGCACGGTGGCTCTGGATGTTTCTACTCCAGACTCAGTCCACTACTTCCGCAGGTCCCCCAAGGTCTGGAATCGGTCCTTCTCCACAATCTTCCTCAGGGTCCGGTCACCTCACAGACTTTCCACTGAGGTGCCTTGATACAGCACTCTGGGAACAGCCTATTCGTTCAGAAATGTCTTTCTGTGTCTTACCCTCTCGCTTGAGGGTGTCAATGATGGCCTTCTGGACAGCAGTCAGGTCGGCAGTCTTACCCATGATTGCGGTTTTGAGTAATGAACCAGGCTGGGAGTTTTTAAAAGCCTCAGGAATCTTTTGCAGGTGTTTTTAGTTCAGAAGGAGTTAATTAGTTGATTCAGATGATTAGGTTAATAGCTCGTTTAGAGAACCTTTTCATGATATGCTAATTTTTTGAGATAGGAATTTTGGGTTTTCATGAGCTGTATGCCAAAATCATCAGTATTAAAACAATAAAAGACCGGAAATATTTCAGTTGGTGTGCAATGAATCTAAAATATATGAAAGTTACATTATTATCATTACATTATGGAAAATAATGAACTTTTATCACAATATGCTAATTTTTTTAGAAGGACCTGTATGGTAGGGTCCACTATTACATATCTTCTGAAAGAGTACAGAATCTCCTGATCAAAACACAGGCGAAGAAGAAGCAGAAACAAGCGATATCAAGGCTGCGTCCGAAAACTGGAAAATGCTACCTTCGAAGGACGCATTCCGAGGTAGAAAGGCATCAAGGGACGTTCAAATCTATGTTAGCTTCACTTCCTGTCTCCTGAGAGACCTTCATCTGATGTATTTTTGAAGGGAGCATAGATGTATCCTTCACTGCCTTTGATATCCCACAATCCTATGCGTTCCATTCGGTGACATTTCGAAGGCTGTGTCCTCCGGAGGTTGCATTTAAAGGCTGCATATGTCATCGAGGATGTCTTATCTAAGAAAAGTAACCGTAATAAAACGGACTGTTATTCCGTGTGAGGTTTAAAATACTGTAATTTCTTTCTTACTTTGCAATCTAATGGTCACTTTTCCTAAATGAGACCACCTCACAGTTGAGCTAGAAAAAGAAGGATGCCGTCTGAAAGTTGTGTTTGCTGGTCAGTTTGTGTGTAAATGTACATTTTTGACCAAAGTTTTCCTCTTCAGATGTTATTTCTAGCGAGCAATTACTACCGCAATAATTAAATATTAACTTAGTTACCAATAAAGCTTGTGCTATTTTGCTGTAGATCATTAAATTGTTACAGTGCCTCAGAAGTCTGTCCATTTCATGAGGTGCTAAACGCTGCCTTTTAAGTCAGCTCCCTAGGTTTTTGGATGCAGCCCATATGAAGCAGATGCATGTGTAAAATAACGGGATCATCAGCATTAAACGGCATATAAATCAAAACTCCCTAATGTTACTGAATGAAATGTTGACCCAGGACAAGCAAAGCTTTCAGGGGGTGTTGATAGATTTGATCTACTCCATCTGTGTTTTGATCAACGTTCTGAATCGATCTGGATGTAGTCTTTGACAAAAATTTGATTTTCTCAGCCTTTTGCTCAAAATGTTGCTTTTTTATGAAACTTACCCACATTCATCTGTTGATTAAAAAAAGAATGCATGCAAAAAAATGTTCTTAGTTTAAAAGCAGAGGTTATGTTCTTTCTTTTGATATATTGCATGTTCAGACATTTATGCAACTAAATATTCTGGGAGCCAAGAAACATTTGTGAAAACGTTCAAAAATGCTGGTGCCGGCTGGAAACTTTTTTCAAAACACTGACGGGGAAAGATTTAATTGCTAATTTTTTGCAATTACTTACCCAGTTCTTTTGAGCCCTGGCTGTCACTGGCCAGTTCTCCTAGTTTGACCAGCGCGTCAAAGTATCCTTTAGCTGCTACTGTGACGCCTGTAAAGCAGTCAGAGAGTCAGAGAGTGGGACTTTGTACTACAAAATACATGATTGTTGTTTAGCAGGCAAAGGGCATACATGAAAGTCCACACTGATTTTCCTGCCCATTACAGAAAAAAAGAACTATTGAAGTAATGAGGTCTGACCTGTCAGAGCCTTTTCATAGTGTTTCCCCATGGTGACAAAATTCTTCAGACTGGGGTTAAACTGGTCCAGAATGCCCTGAACATAAAATCAGCAATACATGAAATTCTGACAATCTGTAATTAATTATATTACTGAAACAGAAGAATGCAAGGAATGGACAAATACCCCCTCATACCCCTCTTTTTTTGGACTGCACTGATAAAAATGGTAGCCTAACAATGTGTTTCATGTGTTAACATCTCAATTAATTGATTTTATTCAAATAAAATGTTATTTAACATTACTGAATCAAACTAAGTATATTAGGTTACACCAACAAAACAAAATTTAAGGGTAAGCTCAAGAAGAAATAGAACCTTGTGAACGTTAGTCAAAGTTGTGAGAACGTTCACTGTGAACTGGGTAGGTGTTTAAACAATTTTTTAAGACAATTTGTTGTTATGTGATGAGAGAACCATAAAACAGGACATGATATCATAAAGAGGAGCCCTGTACACCCTCATGACTAAATTTCTTTTCTGTTTTTACAAATCATTCAAATGATTTTTGTTGCTATATACATGTTTTGTTTTTTACTAAATAAAACATACAACAAATAAAAGATTACATTTCTATGACCTTGGCACGTGTTTGAAACTAAATTTTCAAAAGATCTCCTTTTAACGTCTTCAATTGTCTTTTCATTGACTTTAGACTTACCTTATAGACATTTTCTGTCATCTTGTTGACCTCATCTGAGCGTGACATTGTGCTTCTCTCCCAGCTTCAGTTCACCTTGCTTTTAAACGGAAATCACAGCAAACCCAGCTACATGGAGAGAAGAAGAACAAGTAAGTCAGATGAATCAGGGCCATCCAATGACCTTACTTTATTTGCATTTTTTGCAGTGTATTTGCAGAGATCTGCCTTGAATTCAGGATGGTACGAGCTCATAAAAAGGGAACATCATAATGATTTCCAACATATAGTATATATTCCAACATATATTATTCATCAATAATAACTGGTAACAACTACTAATAAAAAAGTAAGCAATTGTAACTAGAATGTTTGTGATTAATATAAAGTTGTGATGAGAGCTCTGGTT
Source organism: Gobiocypris rarus (assembly GCA_023029165.1). Lineage (NCBI taxonomy): Eukaryota > Metazoa > Chordata > Actinopteri > Cypriniformes > Gobionidae > Gobiocypris > Gobiocypris rarus. The sequence goes on along the minus strand of CM040926.1, from coordinate 7,299,965 downwards.
GTCTGAGGAATGCTGAAATTCCTCTAGTCTAGATGTTGGGACATTGCTGAAGGGATTTGCTTTTAGTCAATCACAAGAGCATTAGAGCGGTCAGGCATTGTGTGATTGTATGTTTAGTCCAGGCTCGCAGTCACTGGCCCAGTTTATCTCAAGAACATCCACACCTGTCTTGACAAACAGTTTTTAATGGATGTGCATAGAGACATTGTGAAAACAGGAAACCAGTATCAAAATATTTGAAGAAAATAATCAACTAAAATATCACTGCATGTTATAGTATGTCACCAAAAGACCCAACCCATGAAACCCCCAGATATTTAAACCAAAGCATCAACGGAAAGTGATTTCTCCAGAGGAATAAGGCAGGAATTCATTTTTATGCAGGAATCTGAATGTCATGTTTAAGCAAAAATGCATTAGACGTACAGCAGCATAAAGAGTTGTATTGCTTCGATCAAAACAATTCAATTTAATTGACAGCTCTTTTATCAATACACAGTTTCAAAGCAGATTTATATAAAATCATGAAGTTATTGTTTATATCTTAATATCTGCCTTATGGTTGCATTAAACAGATTAGAGCTGTGCAATATTATAATTTACATTTTAAGATGATACAAGCAATCAAACCGGTGAGATTTGGTATATAGCTGATAAAGTTGGATATACTATACTTATATTCTGAATGTTTCATACTAATTTAAAATAAAATAAAAATTCTAATCTTGATAAAACACATAATCTGAAAGGTCTGAGACTCAAGGTTTAGCGACTGTTTTGTGATAGAAGTGATACTGTAAAAGAAAATGTTTAATTTATTAATAAAAAAAATTATGAAATCACCCGGTGGCTATTTATTTATGGTAGGCCTATTATTAAGCATAAACAAACTTACATTTTTGTGGTATTAACTTAAAATTTGGAACACAGTTTCATTAGACTTTATAGCAATTTTAGATAAAACATTATCTTGTAAAATATATATTTTCTATAAAATATCAAATGTTTAGTATAGTACATTTGTTTTACAGTAAACTTAATCTTCTATAACTTTTTACTATTTCATTTGTTGAAGTGTATTTCTGCAATAATCTGCAGAGTGTCTTCTTTAAAACGAGACCAGCCCGAGGTATTCCAAATCACTCATGAATTACATCCATTTAAGTTAAAGCATTTTCACTTTAATGCTTTTAAACCCTCCTTTTTAATCATAAATGGCATACATTTTCATAAACAACATTATTTTATTAATGAAATGTATTAAATTGCATCCTTCTGCTAGAATATCTAATATCTGATATACAGAACATGTCCCAAAAAATGATTTGTAGTCTGTAACCTGATGTAGTCAAGTTGACTTAGTCATAATACTTCTACCTGAATAAATGTATGTTAGATGGCACCACATGGCATTTCATGGAACTTTTACCTTATAAGTATTTTTTAATTTGTGAATTTCAAACTAAGGACCACCCCTGTTAGTGAAACTCAAGAGATTTCATTGTCTGAGTCTGGCAAAATCCATCCTGATACACTGTTATTGCATGTCTTAAGTTCATGAAATTGAGTCTGACATGCCACAGTGCCCTGGAGGAGAGCAATTCTTCCCAAGTCCAAGTGCAAGAGTCACGCCGCTGAACAAACACTGCGCTTACACGGTTTCCCTTCTGGAAAGATCCTGAATAAAAGATTCCAGCCAGGATTACCCATCACATAAAGCTTCAGCTCTGAAGGCCAGTGTTTACACCAGGTCAACACTCTCATGTGTTATTAGAGAAAGATTAGGAGGAAGAATTTGACCTAAATGATCAAATGAGAAATAACATTCTCATCCGATAACACTTCCATTTCCTGTCTTCTCTTTCTCGTTTTCTGTGATTCACACTAGCTATGTTTCCACCCAAAGTTGTGGATTTAACTTTTGCACAAAATTGGAATTGCCTATTGCATTATATATTTGCAAATAAAGCACCGTTTCCATCCCATGTGTTCAAGAGAACAAAATCGACACTTTCTGGGAAATTGCCGCAAAATATCTGTACTAAAAATAGGTGGATAGAAACAAAGCTAATGAGAGCAGATGATTGACTAATAGTTTCCCATAATTCAAAGCATCTATGCTGTACCTTTATTTCTGCTGCATACAATCATATAAGATCATTACAAATCACACTGTATGTACGTCATGAATCTAACATCTTGGGTACAACATGCATGTAGACTGTATGAAGAGGACACCTATTTAATCATAAACTACGACACAAGTTAGCATAGAAGAATAAAATGTAATCAGCATGTGCTAGTGGTGAACAAATAAAGCAATATTAATTGAACTTTGGCAATTGTGGTTTTTATGTGCGCTGGAAAAAAGAGGGGAATATGGACTAGGGAAAAGAGACCAAATTGGCATGCAAATCTTGCAAATGGAGCTTGAGTAGTTTTAACGCCATGCCGCATTGATCAATACGCCATTTCATGTTGCATTTTTATTGGCTAGTCAGTAGACATAGGTCGTAGCAGCAAACACACTGTGAGATGATCATGCTACATTTCTGACACTGTCAGAAAATAATCGCAGGCTATCTTTGAACCTCTCTCACTGTACAATGTAGAACCGCCATTTAGGAGCCACGACCACAAGAAATCACCATGATTGGTCGTCTTTCGCCTGGGACAGCCCGACATCATACAATGTGTACCGGGCATCAACAAGGGTGTCACTTGGGAAGTCAAATTTGTAACTTACATTTACCCAAAACTCTTAAAAATAAAGGTTCTTTATTGGCATCAATGGTTCCATGCATTCCTCAAAATATACTTTATAGTGTAAAAAGGTTCTTTATATTATTGAAATGTTCTTCACATTAAGAAAAGGAGAACTAAGAAGGTTTTAAGAAGGTTTTTTGGGGAACCAAACATTTTTCTTCTATGGCATCACTTTACTTTTACTTTTAATAGTGACCTATTGACAATCTTAAAAATAAAGTTTCCAAGAGTGGGTATTCACAGAAGAACATTTTCCATAAAGAATCTTTGGAAGTGCAATGGAAAGATTATATGGATGTCAATGGTACTTTATGGAACCATCAATGCCAATAAAGAACCTTTATTTTTAAGAGTGTAAAAGCACCTTATAGTAATATGTACCCATAAGACACTACTATGAACTTTTAGGGTAAATAAGGTACAAAATGTCACTGTGAGGATACTGCCCCAATGACTAACTGCTAAAGAGTGAAAGAGTAAAGAGTCAATGAGTTTCCCTTTTTGTAAATTGTCAAGATTTAGTTTATATTATAGCCACGAACCATGATTTGCTATTCAGTTAAAAGTAAGCTGTATTGGGGGAGGGACATTCTTGCGTTTGATCAGACAAAAATGTGTAAGCAGCCCTAAGTGCAACATGAGTCATCTGTATTTCTGTCCATTTTCCAGGAAGAGAAAGTTACATTTACAAGTTACATTAAAAAAAAATGTGTCTCTAATGTTTTCACATCTTGCCTACTGCTCTCATTGTCGACACCTGTAGATTCTGCTAATATAACACAGAGAAAGGAGGTAAGCGCTGGAAAACATGTATGAGCTGATATGAACATGACATTTCAGTAAAGCAGCTGTTTTGCTGCTTCTTAATGCAACAATTTATAAGCCCACTCATAGGGCTGAAAGAATGATTTAAAGTTAAAAGAAGCAAAGCAACTATATTGTTGCGATTTACAATGCCAATCACGTCCATTGGTAGACTAAATACTCGCATTTTTAAAATGTTCTCAAATGGCACTTGTTGCACTGAGAGTCGTTTCGTTTATTTGTGTTATTAAACGAAAGAACTCTAGTGTTAATGGCTATTCAGATGTTGTGTAGGCTATCATAGTAATTGTCCTACCTTTTCAGTGTGCATCGTTTCCTCACCGCTTTGTCTGGTGTTTTTTCCTTCTTGGACGCTGCACTTTTCCTTCTACGACTTTCCCTTCGGTGGTGGGGGTAGTTTAGTTTGTTTGACCCAGTAAATCCCTCTTCCACCCCTCACCCCTCACCCTGTCTCTCCCAAACTCCTCACTGAATCCAGGTCAGAACACATTCAGTGCTCGTTGTTCTTCAGATCACATGCACTCGTTCATGCTCACATCAAACTTTAATCTTCATTCCGCCAATAAAATGTCCATTTGCTGTCGGTATGTAGATCTCGTCGCTGTCTCTGTCCCGGACAATGTCTGTCTTCTTACTCTCTGTCTGTCTCTCTCACTGGGACTGAATGTCAATGAGGTAACGGGACTGCGCTGTGAATAGCGCCTCTGCTCATTACAGGACCGGCACACACACACACACACACACACACACACACACACACACACACACACACACACACACATCCCGCTCTCATTCATAGCCCGTGCTGTGTCCAGTGTCCACGAACACTTTAATTCCATGAGGAAAATATCAAAAGTGGCATGTGCAAAGCAATGATACCAGACCTGTTTCCCGATTTCCTGACTGCATATTATTTAATTTGGTTGGGTCTTTAAAATTAGGCCTGCATTGGGAAAAATAGGCTACACAAAATATTGCAATGAAACATTATACTTCTCAACTTATCAACAGAATCTCATTAAAGCGTTGCAAAGCCAATAAGCCAATTAAATGGTCTGGCATCGCCTATTTTGACTATTTGATCTGCTTAACGCAAACATCTTAACTAAACTCGATCCACAGAAACAGGTCATTCTGAGGGCGCATGGAAATCATAGGGGGCGCTATAGATAAAAATGAAATGTGTCAAGAACTTGCTGTTGAATTCTGTAATTATTCAGCTGCTAATATTGTGCATGTCTGATTGTTATGAAATTTAGCATGTATATTAAATTGACATTTTTGCTAGTAACTCTGGAACCATTTATGATGACAAACTATTTCAGTGCCTAAAATCATATATTCATGCTTAATCCATTTCTGGCAAGTTTTTTTAGGCCTTTTTCTTCTTCTTTAAAACCATCCTATCCTGTTTAGACACAACTTGGTATGCATTTTGGCCAATCTCAGTGTCATGGGTGTATGCAGGCAGAAGACAAAGACAGGTTAATACAGTTTCCAAATGTAGTTAAATTATAATCTAACAATATAGGCAATACCAACTCAACACAACAACTGTTCACAATTAGCGAACACAAACAAGAGAATTAAAGAGACACAGCTGAACTAAACAAATTAATGAAGGTAACCAGGGAGACAGATTAGGAAACTGAACAAAGAAACTTGTGACATATGAAAACAAACTGAAAGTCCATGAACAAAAGTAAACAGAATTGTGACATAACACCCCCTCTGACAAGGCACGGCCTTGCACCGTAACATGATGACACATAGGGAGGGACGGAGGGCCACTGGTGTCACGGGCTCACACCCCTGGTCCATGGGCTCTGGCTCACTCGTCACAGTGGCTGGTGCTGCTTGGTCTGCGGGGGGCTCACGTGACTTCTCCACAGTCGCTGGTGGTGAAACGGGCTCTGGGTCTGGCAGTGTCCTGGATCTAGGGGTGCACCGATCCAACTTTTTCAGTCCCGATACCGATACCGATGCCTGGGCTTTGTGTATCTGTCGATACCCGATACCGATCCGATACTATTGTTGAATTAATTATAAACTGTATACCTTCCACCTTATACCTTCCTTGAAGAGACTAAAGGCACCAGACTTTATTAACTAAACATAACTAAGACAAAATAACAGACGTATGTAAAGTGTTGAATTCTTATTGAACTAAAATGTAGAAAAGGGTCAAATCTGAAAAACAGTTACGGTCTATGGTCACATTTGACCATCAATGAGTATGAGTGTAACCAGTTAGTAAGGAATACCTGAGGGCTAAATAATAATAACATTAATGTTAACAATGTTGCATCTCTATCACTCTCCATAATAAAACGATCCTGTAAATATGGTTGACTTAATAATCAATGCACACTATGCTGTACTGTTTACCAAAACTTGCTGCAAACATCTGTATAGTGAAACTGTTGTGTATCCGCTTAAGCCATTCAAATACATTGACACAGCGCTAGAAGTATTGAGCGCTCCATGAACCACGTGACAGTGCGCGCCGTCCGGAGATGAGAGCATGTCGCAACTCTGGCTATAACATTATGCCACATTAGCGCCAAAACGCTATTTATTGTTTGAAAATTGTAAAAGCTAAGCTTTGTTTAATATCAAAATCAGGTTTGGCAATTTGGCGTGAAATTAAGTTGGGCAGAGTGAGAGCATGACAGAAATGCGTTAGAGTTGGCAACCCTGCAACCGACTCTCTGGCTCGCTCTATGTTGCTTCTAGCATGCGACACACGTGAAGCTGACGAATGACGTAGGTTCTGCTGCTGCTGCTGCTGCTGCAAAAAAAAAAAACTGGATCGGCCTGTGGATCTGTTAATTTTTTTTCGATCCCCGATCCAGCTAATTTGTCAGTATCGTGGCCGATATCTTATCCAAATATCGGATCGGTGCACCCCTACCTGGATCGGGACCGGATGCTCTCCAGACACCGGATGAGGACTTCTTTCCAGTTTAGACCGGTGGTGTCTGGGAGGTCAACAGGGTGATGGTAATTTCCCCCGATCCAGAACAGTTACTTCAGGGTCTCGTCATCATAGGGGCTAGTGATGGCAAGATGGAAAAAACAGGAAGAAAATGAATAACACTGATTATCTCTTCATCACAGCACCTGTTAGTGGGTGGGATATATTAGGGAGCAACTGAACATTTTGTCCTCAAAGCTGATGTGTGCAGTGGTCAGTGTCTATCAAAAGTGCTCCAAGGAAGGGACAGTGGTGAACCGACGACAGGGTCATGGGCGGCCAAGGCTCATTGATGCACGTAGGGAGCGAAGGCTGGCCCGTGTGGTCCGATCAAACAGATGAGCTACTGTAGCTCAAATTGCTCAAGAAGTTAATGCTGGTTCTGATAGAAAGGTGTAAGAATACACAGTGCATCGCAGTTTGCTGCGTATGGGGCTGCATAGTCTGCATGTCCACCGCCGAAAGCGCCAACAGTGGGCACGTGAACATCAGAACTGGACCATGGAGCAATGGAAGAAGGTGACCTGGTCTGATGAATCGAGTGGATGGCTGGGTGCGTGTGCATTGCTTACCTGGGTAACCCATGGCACCAGGATGCACTATGGGAAGAAGGCAAGCCAGCGGAGGCAGTGTGACATTTCTGTTGGGAAACCTTGGGTCCAACCATCCATGTGGATGTTACTTTGACACATACCACATAAGCAGTGTTGCAGACCATGTACACCCTTTCATGGAAACGGTATTCCCTGGTGGCTGTGGCCTTATTCAACAGGATAATGTGCCCTGCCACAAAGCAAATGGTTCAGGAATGGTTTAAGGAGCACAACATAAGTTTGTTGCCTGGCCTCCAAATTCCCCAGATCTCAATCCAATCGAGCATCTGTGGGATGTGCTGAACAAACAACTCTGATCCTTAGAGGCCCCGCCCCGCAAATTACAGGACTTGAATGGTTAGTTCACCCAAAAATTAAAATTCTGTCATTAATTACTCACCCCATGTCATTCCAAACCCGTGAGACCTTCATTCATCTTCGTAACACAAATTAAGATATTTTTTTTATGAAATCCGAGAGCTTTCTGACCTCTCCATAGACAGCTATTTAATTAACACTTTCAAGGCCTAGAAAGGTAGTAGCCTGTGTCTCCTACATAGTTTACGTTGTAAATACAGAGCAGCTCCTGAGTCATCATCACACACATTCGTTGGGTGCTCACATGAACAGCATCGGCTGCAGTCAAACTTGAAAGCGCTGAACTGTTTACAACAGAAGCTGAATAGGAGACTGACAAAGGCTAGAATGAAATTGTTGAATTAATTGTTTTTGCGCACAAAAAGTATCCTCGTCGCTTCATAAAATTAAGGTTGAACCACTGGAGTCACATGGACTATTTTAACGATGTCTTTACTACCTTTCTGGGCCTTAAGTGTTAATTAAATAGCTGTCTATGGGGATCAGAGAGCTCTCGGATATAATCAGAAATATCTTAATTTGTCCTCCGAAAACTAACAAAGGTCTCACAGGTTGGGAATGACATGACATAATTAACGACAGAATTTTCATTTTTGCGTGAACTAACCCTATAAAGGATCTTCTGCTAACATCTTGGAGCCAGATACCACAGCACACCTTCAGGGGTCTAGTGGAGCCCATGCCTCGATGGGTCAGGGCTGTTTTGGAAGCAAAAGGGGGGCCAAAACAATATTAGTAATAAATAATGTTTTGCTTGATCGGTGTATATCAGTTCTGAATGACAGAAGAAATCTGTAATACTTGTCCACTATATAAATATATGTCTTAAAGAGACATGTATTTTATGCTTGTAGCCTACTTTTTTTTTACTTTATTTATTTTTATTTTTTTGTTGTTAAACTATTAATAGTATTTAAAATGAGTATTTAATAAAAAAAAACTTTTGGAGTTCAAAGGTCTTTTATTTTTCAGTGATGAGCGCAGTAATGGATGCTCTGCTGCCCTCTTGCGTCTGGATACAAACTTTCAGCCTAAACATAATGCGATTAGCTTGTAAAATAATAAGTTGACTTGAAAAATGTCAGAAACCATATACGCTGACTGTTTCAATTACCTATGCTGTGCTGCAAGAAAAAAATATAAAACCTTTAGAGATAAAGTGCTTAAGAAATGTTTTTATTTAAATATCAGGAATTATGCTCAGATGCTGTTTAACTCATATGAAGCCAAACTTTGAATGTTTTTCTATTGGTGTTATTATTTCCTCTATACGGAATCCACTGTTCAGGCCAGTGATATAGCCTAAATTAATTTAAGTGATCACTGATCAAACAAGTTCAAGTTCAGGAAAGAACGAGGCGTAAGTTAAAGGTAACGTTAGTTTAGGCAATTATTTTCATAAACACTTGTTATTGTTGAAACCCATATCCTAAGACTTGGATTTATGCGTTTTTATGGCAACACTAACGCCGAAATGAAAGTATTTTTTGAAAATAAACATCTTCATAAAGACATGATATATTTTAAAGATGTTTACTTTCAAAAACGAAGTAAAATCGTTCACTGGCTTACGAGCAAATGTCCCGTGGCCACTGGGTGGGGTTGGTAGACCTATTTGACTAAGGGACATGTTTTTAAATTGACCAAATTAAGTTTGTGGATGTATCTTTCACGCTCTGTGGCAGGCAGGGTGGACATATAATTAGCTTGACGTGTTTAATCTTGGTGATTTCTTAAGTTATTCACGCCTGCCCGCTGTGTACGGACGTTGTTTTGTGCCGCTATTTTGTATTGAAGTCTATGGGAAGTCTAGTTTATTTTCCTCTAAAAACGGGCAGTGACGAAATTGACAGTTAATTTCCCGGATGTGCTGGTAGTAAATAAGAGGTAATTTAAGGCATGACACTTTGCTGAATCTGCTGTGGCTGCGGGATCTGCTGGTGTGTTTTGAAGGAGGCGTGGCTTTTTTAAAGCCCTCTGAACGGAGGGTGGGATCTCTAACCTAGCTTGCTATTGCTAGCCACTCCAAAATTGCCTACCCTACTCTTAAATGTAACTTTATCGTAAAAACTTAAACAACAAAAGGAGCAACTGCGGCATATAAGCATAATCAAAATGCCGTAAAATGTCCACTCTCTCTCGGCCCAATCCTGCTTTATACCAATGTTAATACAACTATCAGAAATCTTCCCACTTCTTAAGTCGTGATTGGAGCTCACCAAATTTTTAAACTAGGAAACTAGTATTTACGATGATTCCGATAGCACGTGAAGGCAGGGTTAGTCCCTTCGGATTGCTTTCGGCTGTGGAGGTTAAGACACAACTCCCATGATTCCACGCTCACCCAGTTGCGAAACTTACTGTCCCTTTAATAATTGATGCTTGTTCTGGACTACATGCTTGTGTTTTGTACTACATTAGAGCTCATTGGTTGCTCATCAAGTTGGGCTGCAGTTTTGTTCATTTATTTGTGCCTAAACATTCTACTACTGTTATGATGTCATACAGGCTACAGGCTACAGTGTTGCTGAAGTCTTCGGTTCTTGGACGAACATCTGTCTTCATATGAAGGTAAATCTCCACTAAATGACCACTAACTTGTATTTAAAATTAATTTGACAAAAATATTTCCAGAAAAAAACACTAATATTGATCTTCTCTGTTCTTTGTTGTGCATGACTCTTCCCGCCATACTGCTGTTGAGTCACCGAGGCTAAGAGTATGATCACTGAACATCAACACATGAACACGGTAAGTTCAGTAAGCAAAACTTTTATTTCATATTCTGAATGTTGCATATAAATACATTGGCAAATTGTATTAATCTGTGTTAAATTGCAGAATGAATTTGTCTGAAAAATCACTATCACTGATACTGGTTTGTTTCTGTGCATGACTTTCTCCATCTACATGCCACTGTTTGAGCCACGAAGGTAAAGAAGAGTCATGTGACAGCAATGCAATAAAAGGTAATGGATCCTTTTGACATTTCCGGAGTAAACTTTCTGAAGTGGTGAACAAAATACAACAAATATAGCTATATTTTGTATTCCCGTTACAAAATAAACATTCACAATTGAATAAAAACAAAGAAGAGATTGACTACTTTGGTTAGAAGAGATCTGTGTAACGCTTCACAATTTCGTTTTCAGACCATACAGCAAATGCAAAAATGAAAAATTTTAACCAGATGTTAAATTTTTTTTTCATGTACTTGGTAAATAGCTACTTTTTCTAAAGTTTTTCTAAAGCGATTTTCAATTTTTCCCCTTTTTTGTCTTGTAATTTGCTCCGTGGGCTGTACCATTAGCATGGGATTGTGGCCGTGGACTGCTATTTCATTGATAAAACTGCTTTATTTACACTTGAGGAGAAGTTTAAAAGCTGAACATAGAGGATGACCTTTTTCACCTGAAGTACCATTATTTTTATTATTAATATATAATAACTGTGCTAAATATAAGGCAGTCTCGGACTGGGCACCAGGAGCGCCCGGGAAAAGCAAAATCCGATGGCCTGGCCACTGATTTTTTCAATGACTCTGGTACAGCCCACAGAGCAAATCACAAGAACAAAATGGTTTGATTTTAATTTATAATTTTTTATATATCATAATTTAGCAAAAGTAAAATTGAAAATAGGGGAGAAAATGGCAAAAATCCATTGATTATGTACCCGAAAAAACAAGAAAAAATAACGTCTGGTTTAAATTTTTCATTTGCATTATATCTTCTGAAAACTATGGAAGCTTGTTTCCGCCACAGAATAAAAAATTAAAAAGGTAATTGCTACTTTTTATCTCACAATTCTGACTTTCTTTCTCAGAATTACATGTTATAAAGTCAGAACTGCAAGATATAAAGTTAATATTGTGTGATATAAAGTCAGAATTGTGATATAAAGTCAGAATTGTGATATAAAGTCAGAATTGTGTGATATAAAGTCAGAATTGTGTGATATAAAGTCAGAATTGTGTGATATAAAGTCAGAATTGTTATATAAAGTCAGAATTGTGTGATATAGTCAGAATTGTGATATAAAGTCAGAATTGTGTGATATAGTCAGAATTGTGATATAAAGTCAGAATTGTGTGATATAGTCAGAATTGTGATATAAAGTCAGAATTGTGTGATATAAAGTCAGAATTGTTATAAAAAGTCAGAATTGTGTGATATAGTCAGAATTGTGATATAAAGTCAGAATTGTGATATAAAGTCAGAATTGTGTGATATAGTCAGAATTGTGATATAAAGTCAGAATTGTGTGATATAAAGTCAGAATTGTTATAAAAAGTCAGAATTGTGTGATATAGTCAGAATTGTGATATAAAGTCAGAATTGTGTGATATAGTCAGAATTGTGATATAAAGTCAGAATTGTATGATATAAAGTCAGAATTGTATGATATAAAGTCAGAATTGTGATATAAAGTCAGAATTGTGTGATATAAAGTCAGAATTGTATGATATAAAGTCAGAATTGTGATATAAAGTAAGAATTGTACGATATAAAGTCAGAATTGTATGATATAAAGTCAGAATTGTGTGATATAAAGTCAGAATTGTGTGATATAAAGTCAGAATTGTGATATAAAGTCAGAATTGTATGATATAAAGTCAGAATTGTATGATATAAAGTCAGAATTGTGATATAAAGTCAGAATTGTGTGATATAAAGTCAGAATTGTGATATAAAGTCAGAATTGTGTGATATAAAGTCAGAATTGTGTGATAAAAAGTCAGAATTGTGTGATATAAAGTCAGAATTGTGTGATATAAAGTCAGAATTGTGTGATATAAAGTCAGAATTGTGTGATATAAAGTCAGAATTGTGTGATATAAAGTCATAATTGTGTGATATAAAGTCAGAATTGTGTGATATAAAGTCAGAATTGTGTGATATAAAGTCAGAATTGTGTGATATAAAGTCAGAATTGTGATATAAAGTAAGTATTGTGTGATATAAAGTCAGAATTGTGATATAAAGTCAGAATTGTGATATAAAGTCAGAATTGAGTAATATAAAGTCAGTATTGTGTGATATAAAGTCAGTATTGTGTGATATAACGTCAGAATTGTGTGATATAAATCCCAAATTGTGTGATATAAAGTCAGAATTGTGTGATATAAAGTCAGAATTGTGTGATATAAAGTCAGAATTGTGTGATATAAAGTCAGAATTGTGTGATATAAATTCAGAATTGTGTGATATAAAGTCAGAATTGTGATATAAAGTCAGTTTTATGTGTATAAAGTCAGTTTTATGTGTATAAAGTCAGAATTGTGTGATATTAAGTCTGATTTGTGATATAAAGTCAGTTTTTGTGTATAAAGTCAGATTTGTGTCATATAAATCCCAAATTGTGTGATAGAAAGTCAGAATTGTGTGATATAAAGTCAGAATTGTGTGATATAAAGTCAGAATTGTGTGATATAAAGTCAGAATTGTGTGATATAAATCCCAAATTGTGTGATATAAAGTCAGAATTGTGTGATATAAAGTCAGTTTTATGTGTATAAAGTCAGAATTGTGTGATATAAAGTCAGAATTGTGTGATATAAATCCCAAATTGTGTGTATAAAGTTAGAATTGTGATATAAATTCAGAATTATAAAGTAAGTATTTTGTGATATAAAGTCAGAATTGCGTGATATAAAGTCAGAATTGTGATATAAATTCAGAATTGTATGATATAAAGTAAGTATTTTGTGATATAAAGTCAGAATTGTGTGATATAAAGTAAGTATTTTGTGATATAAAGTCAGAATTGTGTGATATAAAGTCAGTATTGTGTGATATAAAGTCAGAATTGTGATATAAAGTCAGAATTGTACGATATTGTGTGATATAGTCAGAATTGTGTGATATAAAGTCAGAATTGTATGATATAAAGTCAGAATTGTGATATAAAGTCAGAATTGTGTGATATAAAGTAAGTATTTTGTGATATAAAGTCAGAATTGTGTGATATAGTCAGAATTGTGTGATATAAAGTCAGTATTGTGTGATATAAAGTCAGAATTGTGATATAAATTCAGAATTGTATGATATAAAGTAAGTATTTTGTGATATAAAGTCAGAATTGTGTGATATAAAGTCAGAATGGTGTGATATAAAGTCAGAATTGTGATATAAAGTCAGAATTGTACGATATAAAGTCAGAACTGTGTGATATAAAGTCAGAATTGTGTGATATAAAGTCAGAATTGTATGATATAAAGTCAGAATTGTGATATAAAGTCAGAATTGTACGATATAAAGTCAGAATTGTGTGATATAAAGTCAGAATGGTGTGATATAAAGTCAGAATGGTGTGATATAAAGTCAGAATTGTGATATAAAGTCAGAATTGTGATATAAAGTCAGAATTGTGTGATATAAAGTCAGAATTGTGTGATATAAAGTCAGAATTGTGTGATATAAAGTCAGAATTGTGTGATATAAAGTCAGAATTGTGATATAAAGTCAGAATTGTGATATAAAGTCAGAATTGTATGCGATATAAAGTCAGAATTGTGTGATATAAAGTCAGAATGGTGTGATATAAAGTCAGAATGGTGTGATATAAAGTCAGAATTGTGATATAAAGTCAGAATTGGGATATAAAGTCAGAATTGTGTGATATAAAGTCAGAATTGTGTGATATTAAGTCAGAATTGTGTGATATAAAGTCATAATTGTGTGATATAAAGTCATAATTGTGTGATATAAAGTCAGAATTGTGTGATATAAAGTCAGAATTGTGTGATATAAAGTCATAATTGTGTGATATAAAGTCAGAATTGTGTGATATAAAGTCAGAATTGTGTGATATAGTCAAAATTGTGTGATATAAATTCAGAATTGTGTGATATAGTCAAAATTGTGTGATATAAATTCAGAATTGTGTGATATAGTCAAAATTGTATGATATAAATTCAGAATTGTGTGATATAAAGTCAGAATTGTGTGATATAGTCAAAATTGTGTGATATAAATTCAGAATTGTGTGATATAAATTCAGAATTGTGTGATATAGTCAAAATTGTGTGATATAAATTAAGAATTGTGTGATATAAAGTCAAAATTGTGTGATATAAAGTCAGAATTGTGTGATATAAAGTCAGAATTGTGTGATATAAATTCAGAATTGTGTGATATAGTCAAAATTGTGTGATATAAATTCAAAATTGTGTGATATAAAGTCAGAATTGTGTGATATAAAGTCAGAATTGTGTGATATAGTCAAAATTGTGTGATATAAATTCAAAATTGTGTGATATAAAGTCAGAATTGTGTGATATAAATCCCAAATTGTGTGATATAAAGTCAGAATTGTGTGATATAAAGTCAGAATTGTGTGATATAAAGTCAGAATTGTGATATAAAGTCAGAATTGTATGATATAAAGTCAGAACTGTGTGATATAAAGTCAGAATTGTGTGATATAAAGTCAGAATTGTGATATAAAGTCAGAATTGTGTGATATAAAGTCAGAATTGTGTGATATAAAGTCAGAATAGTGTGATATAAAGTCAGAATTGTGATATAAAGTCAGAATTGTACGATATAAAGTCAGAATTGTGTGATATAAAGTCAGAATTGTGTGATATAAAGTCAGAATTGTGTGATATAAAGTCAGAATTGTGATATAAAGTCAGAATTGTGATATAAAGTCAGAATTGTGTGATATAAAGTCAGAATTGTGTGATATAAAGTCAGAATTGTATGATATAAAGTCAGAATTGTGATATAAAGTCAGAATTGTACGATATAAAGTCAGAATTGTGTGATATAAAGTCAGAATTGTGTGATATAAAGTCAGAATTGTGATATAAAGTCAGAATTGTACGATATAAAGTCAGAATTGTGATATAAAGTCAGAACTGTGTGATATAAAGTCAGAATTGTGATATAAAGTCAGAATTGTGTGATATAAAGTCAGAATTGTATGATATAAAGTCAGAATTGTGATATAAAATCAGAATTGTATGATATAAAGTCAGAATTGTGTGATATAAAGTCTGAATTGTGATATAAAGTCAGTTTTATGTGTATAAAGTCAGAATTGTGTGATATAAAGTCAGAATTGTGTGATATAAAGTCAGAATTGTGTGATATAAAGTCAGAATTGTGTGATATAAATCCCAAATTGTGTGATATAAAGTCAGAATTGTGTGATATAAAGTCAGAATTGTGTGATATAAAGTCAGAATTGTGTGATATAAAGTCAGAATTGTGTGATATAAAGTCAGAATTGTGTGATATAAATCCCAAATTGTGTGATATAAAGTCAGAATTGTGTGATATAAATCCCAAATTGTGTGATATAAAGTCTGAATTGTGATATAAAGTCAGTTTTATGTGTATAAAGTCAGTTTTATGTGTATAACGTCAGAATTGTGTGATATTAAGTCTGATTTGTGATATAAAGTCAGTTTTTGTGTATAAAGTCAGATTTGTGTCATATAAATCCCAAATTGTGTGATATAAAGTCAGAATTGTGTGATATAAAGTCAGAATTGTGTGATATAAAGTCAGAATTGTGTGATATAAAGTCAGAATTGTGTGATATAAATCCCAAATTGTGTGATATAAAGTCAGAATTGTGTCATATAAAGTCAGTTTTATGTGTATAAAGTCATAATTGTGTGATATAAATTCAGAATTGTATGATATAAATTTAGAATTGTGTCATATAAAGTCAGTTTTATGTGTATAAAGTCAGAATTGTGTGATATAAAGTCAGAATTGTGTGATATAAATCCCAAATTGTGTGATATAAAGTCAGAATTGCGTGATATAAATTCAGAATTGTGATATAAAGTAAGTATTTTGTGATATAAAGTCTGAATTGTGATATAAAGTCAGTTTTATGTGTATAAAGTCAGTTTTATGTGTATAACGTCAGAATTGTGTTATAAATTCAGAATTATAAAGTCATAATTGCGTGATATAAATTTAGAATTGTATGATATAAAGTCAGAATTGTTTGATATAAAGTCAGATTTGTGATAAAAAGTCAGTTTTATGTGTATAAAGTCAGAATTGTGTGATATAAAGTCATAATTGTGTGATATAAAGTAAGAATTGTGTGAGATAAAGTCAGAATTGTGTAATATAAATTCATAATTGTGTGATATAAAGTCAGAATTGTGTGATATAAAGTCAGAATTGTGTGATATAAAGTCAGAATTGTGTGATATAAAGTCAGAATTGTGTGATATAAAGTCAGAATTGTGATATAAAGTCAGTTTTATGTGTATAAAGTCAGAATTGTGTGATATAAAGTCAGAATTGTGTGATATAAAGTCAGAATTGTGTGATATAAAGTCAGAATTGTGTAATATAAATTCATAATTGTGTGACATAAAGTCAGAATTGTGTGATATAAAGTCAGAATTGTGTGATACAAAGTCAAAATTGTGTGATATAAAGTCAGAATTGTGTGATATAAAGTCAGAATTGTGTGATATAAAGTCAGAATTGTGTGATATAAAGTCATAATTGTGTGTATAAAGTTAGAATTGTGATATAAAGTCAGAATTGTGTGATATAAAGTCAGAATTGTGATATAAAGTCAGAATTGTGTGATATAAAGTCAGTTTTATGTGTATAAAGTCAGTTTTATGTGTATAAAGTCAGAATTGTGTGATATAAAGTCAGAATTGTGTGTATAAATTCAGAATTGTGATATAAAGTAAGAATTGTGTGATATAAAGTCAGAATTGTGATATAAAGTCAGAATTGTGTGATATAAAGTCAGAATTGTGTAATATAAATTCATAATTGTGTGACATAAAGTCAGAATTGTGTGATATCAAGTCAGAATTGTGTGATACAAAGTCAGAATTGTGTGATACAAAGTCAGAATTGTGTGATACAAAGTCAGAATTGTGTGATATAAAGTCAGAATTGTGTGATATAAAGTCAGAATTGTGTGATATAAAGTCAGAATTGTGTGATATAAAGTCAGAATTGTGTGATATAAAGTCAGAATTGTGTGATATAAAGTCAGAATTGTGTGATATAAAGTCATAATTGTGTGATATAAAGTCAGAATTGTGTGATATAAAGTCAGAATTGTGTGATATAAAGTCAGAATTGTGTGATATAAAGTCAGAATTGTGATATAAAGTAAGAATTGTGTGATATAAAGTCTGAATTGTGATATAAAGTCAGAATTGTGTGATATAAAGTCAGAATTGTGTAATATAAATTCATAATTGTGTGATATAAAGTCAGAATTGTGTGATATAAAGTCAGAATTGTGTGATATAAATCCCAAATTGTGTGATATAAAGTCAGAATTGTGTGATATAAAGTCAGAATTGTGTGATATAAAGTCAGAATTGTGTGATATAAATCCCAAATTGTGTGATATAAAGTCTGATTTGTGATATAAAGTCAGTTTTATGTGTATAAAGTCAGATTTGTGTGGTATAAAGTCAGAATTGTGTGATATTAAGTCTGATTTGTGATATAAAGTCAGTTTTTGTGTATAAAGTCAGATTTGTGTCATATAAATCCCAAATTGTGTGATATAAAGTCAGAATTGTGTGATATAAAGTCAGAATTGTGTGATATAAAGTCAGAATTGTGTGATATAAAGTCAGAATTGTGTGATATAAATCCCAAATTGTGTGATATAAAGTCAAATTGTGTCATATAAAGTCAGTTTTATGTGTATAACGTCAGAATTGTGTGATATAAAGTCAGAATTGTGTGATATAAATCCCAAATTGTGTGTATAAAGTTAGAATTGTGATATAAATTCAGAATTATAAAGTAAGTATTTTGTGATATAAAGTCAGAATTGCGTGATATAAAGTCAGAATTGTGATATAAATTCAGAATTGTATGATATAAAGTAAGTATTTTGTGATATAAAGTCAGAATTGTGTGATATAAAGTAAGTATTTTGTGATATAAAGTCAGAATTGTGTGATATAAAGTCAGTATGGTGTGATATAAAGTCAGAATTGTGATATAAAGTCAGAATTGTACGATATAAAGTCAGAACTGTGTGATATAAAGTCAGAATTGGGATATAAAGTCAGAATTGGGATATAAAGTCAGAATTGTGTGATATAAAGTCAGAATTGTGTGATATAAAGTCAGAATTGTATGATATAAAGTCAGAATTGTGATATAAAGTCAGAATTGTGTGATATAAAGTAAGTATTTTGTGATATAAAGTCAGAATTGTGTGATATAGTCAGAATTGTGTGATATAAAGTCAGTATTGTGTGATATAAAGTCAGAATTGTGATATAAATTCAGAATTGTATGATATAAAGTCAGAATGGTGTGATATAGTCAGAATTGTGTGATATAAAGTAAGTATTTTGTGATATAAAGTCAGAATTGTGTGATATAGTCAGAATTGTGTGATATAAAGTAAGTATTTTGTGATATAAAGTCAGAATTGTGTGATATAGTCAGAATTGTGTGATATAAAGTCAGAATTGTGTGATATAAAGTAAGTATTTTGTGATATAAAGTCAGAATTGTGTGATATAAAGTCAGAATTGTGTGATATAAAGTCAGAATTGTACGATATAAAGTCAGAACTGTGTGATATAAAGTCAGAATTGGGATATAAAGTCAGAATTGGGATATAAAGTCAGAATTGTGTGATATAAAGTCAGAATTGTGTGATATAAAGTCAGAATTGTATGATATAAAGTCAGAATTGTGATATAAAGTCAGAATTGTACGATATAAAGTCAGAATTGTGTGATATAAAGTCAGAATTGTGTGATATAAAGTCAGAATTGTGATATAAAGTCAGAATTGTACGATATAAAGTCAGAATTGTGATATAAAGTCAGAACTGTGTGATATAAAGTCAGAATTGTGATATAAAGTCAGAATTGTGATATAAAGTCAGAATTGTGTGATATAAAGTCAGAATTGTGATATAAAGTCAGTTTTATGTGTATAAAGTCAGAATTGTGTGATATAAAGTCAGAATTGTGTGATATAAAGTCAGAATTGTGTGATATAAAGTCAGAATTGTGTGATATAAATCCCAAATTGTGTGATATAAAGTCAGAATTGTGTGATATAAAGTCAGAATTGTGTGATATAAAGTCAGAATTGTGTGATATAAAGTCAGAATTGTGTGATATAAAGTCAGAATTGTGTGATATAAATCCCAAATTGTGTGATATAAAGTCAGAATTGTGTGATATAAATCCCAAATTGTGTGATATAAAGTCAGAATTGTGATATAAAGTCAGTTTTATGTGTATAAAGTCAGTTTTATGTGTATAAAGTCAGAATTGTGTGATATAAAGTCAGAATTGTGATATAAAGTCAGTTTTTGTGTATAAAGTCAGATTTGTGTCATATAAATCCCAAATTGTGTGATATAAAGTCAGAATTGTGTGATATAAAGTCAGAATTGTGTGATATAAAGTCAGAATTGTGTGATATAAAGTCAGAATTGTGTGATATAAATCCCAAATTGTGTGATATAAAGTCAGAATTGTGTCATATAAAGTCAGTTTTATGTGTATAAAGTCATAATTGTGTGATATAAATTCAGAATTGTATGATATAAATTTAGAATTGTGTCATATAAAGTCAGTTTTATGTGTATAAAGTCAGAATTGTGTGATATAAAGTCAGAATTGTGTGATATAAATCCCAAATTGTGTGTATAAAGTTAGAATTGTGATATAAATTCAGAATTATAAAGTAAGTATTTTGTGATATAAAGTCAGAATTGTGATATAAAGTCAGTTTTATGTGTATAAAGTCAGTTTTATGTGTATAAAGTCAGAATTGTGTTATAAATTCAGAATTATAAAGTCATAATTGCGTGATATAAATTTAGAATTGTATGATATAAAGTCAGAATTGTGTGATATAAAGTCAGAATTGTGATATAAAGTCAGTTTTATGTGTATAAAGTCAGAATTGTGTGATATAAAGTCAGAATTGTGTGATATAAAGTCAGAATTGTGTGATATAAAGTCAGAATTGTGTAATATAAATTCATAATTGTGTGACATAAAGTCAGAATTGTGTGATATAAATTCAGAATTGTGTGATACAAAGTCAGAATTGTGTGATATAAAGTCAGAATTGTGTGATATAAAGTCAGAATTGTGTGATATAAAGTCAGAATTGTGTGATATAAAGTCATAATTGTGTGTATAAAGTTAGAATTGTGATATAAAGTCAGAATTGTGTGATATAAAGTCAGAATTGTGTGATATAAAGTCAGAATTGTGTGATATAAAGTCAGTTTTATGTGTATAAAGTCAGATTTATGTGTATAAAGTCAGTTTTATGTGTATAAAGTCAGAATTGTGTGATATAAAGTCAGAATTGTGTGTATAAAATTAGAATTGTGATATAAAGTAAGAATTGTGTGATATAAAGTCAGAATTGTGATATAAAGTCAGAATTGTGTGATATAAAGTCAGAATTGTGTAATATAAATTCATAATTGTGTGACATAAAGTCAGAATTGTGTGATATCAAGTCAGAATTGTGTGATACAAAGTCAGAATTGTGTGATATAAAGTCAGAATTGTGTGATATAAATTCAGAATTGTGATATAAATTCAGAATTGTGTGATATAAATTCCGAATTGTGTGATATAAAGTCAGAATTGTGTGATATAAAGTCAGAATTGTGTGATATAAAGTCATAATTGTGTGTATAAAGTTAGAATTGTGATATAAAGTAAGAATTGTGTGATATAAAGTCAGAATTGTGTAATATAAATTCATAATTGTGTGATATAAAGTCAGAATTGTGTGATATAAAGTCAGAATTGTGTGATATAAATCATAAATTGTGTGATATAAAGTCAGAATTGTGTGATATAAAGTCAGAATTGTGTGATATAAAGTCAGAATTGTGTGATATAAAGTCAGAATTGTGTGATATAAATCCCGAATTGTGTAATATAAAGTCTGATTTGTGATATAAAGTCAGTTTTATGTGTATAAAGTCAGATTTGTGTGGTATAAAGTCAGAATTGTGTGATATTAAGTCTGATTTGTGATATAAAGTCAGTTTTTGTGTATAAAGTCAGATTTGTGTCATATAAATCCCAAATTGTGTGATATAAAGTCAGAATTGTGTGATATAAAGTCAGAATTGTGTGATATAAAGTCAGAATTGTGTGATATAAAGTCAGAATTGTGTGATATAAATCCCGAATTGTGTGATATAAAGTCAGAATTGTGTGATATAAAGTCAGTTTTATGTGTATAAAGTCAGAATTGTGTGATATAAAGTCAGAATTGTGTGATATAAATCCCAAATTGTGTGTATAAAGTTAGAATTGTGATATAAATTCAGAATTATAAAGTAAGTATTTTGTGATATAAAGTCAGAATTGTGATATAAAGTTAGAATTGTTATATAAAGTCAGTTTTATGTGTATAAAGTCAGAATTGTGTGATATAAAGTCAGAATTGTGTTATAAATTCAGAATTATAAAGTCATAATTGCGTGATATAAATTTAGAATTGTATGATATAAAGTCAGAATTGTGTGATATAAAGTCAGAATTGTGATATAAAGTCAGTTTTATGTGTATAAAGTCAGTTTTATGTGTATAAAGTCAGTTTTATGTGTATAAAGTCAGAATTGTGTGATATAAAGTCAGAATTGTGTGATATAAAGTCAGAATTGTGTGATATAAAGTCAAAATTGTGTGATATAAAGTCAGAATTGTGTAATATAAATTCATAATTGTGTGACATAAAGTCAGAATTGTGTGATATAAAGTCAGAATTGTGTAATATAAATTCATAATTGTGTGACATAAAGTCAGAATTGTGTGATATAAAGTCAGAATTGTGTGATATAAAGTCAAAATTGTGTGATATAAAGTCAGAATTGTGTGATATAAAGTCAGAATTGTGTGATATAAAGTCAGTATTGTGATATTAGGCAAGGCAAGTTTATTTATAGCACATTTCATACGCAATGGCAATTCAAAGTGCTTTACATTGAAAATGAAATTAAAATAGTAATAACATATGCATAAGAAATAAGAATACCACGTGTAAGAATTAAAAATAAAAACAGGATAATTAAAACAGTTGTAAAAAGAATTTTTGTAAATAAGAAGAAATAGAAATATACAGTTGTATAAAGTTAGAATTGTGATATAAAGTAAGAATTGTGTGATATAAAGTCAGAATTGTGATATTAAGTCAGAATTGTGTGATATAAAGTCAGAATTGTGATATAAATTCAGAATTGTGTGATATAAAGTCAGAATTGTGTAATATAAAGTCAGTATTGTGTGATATAAATTCAGAATTGTGATATAAAGTCAGAATTGTGTGATATAAAGTCAGAATTGTGTAATATAAAGTCAGTATTGTGTGATATAGTCAGAATTGGGATATAAAGTCAGAATTGTGTAATATGAAGTCAGAATTGTGTGATATAAATTCAGAATTGTGATATAAAGTCAGAATTGTGTGATATAAATTCTGAATTGTGTGATGTAAAGTCAGAATTGTGTGATATAGTCAAGATTGTGTGATATAAATTCAGAATTGTGTGATATAAATTCAGAATTGTGTGATATAGTCAAAATTGTGTGATATAAATTCTGAATTGTGTGATGTAAAGTCAGAATTGTGTGATATAGTCAAAATTGTGTGATATAAATTCAAAATTGTGTGATATAAATTCAGAATTGTGTGATATAGTCAAAATTGTGTGATATAAATTCAGAATTGTGTGATATAAAGTCAAAATTGTGTGATATAAATTCAGAATTGTGTGATATAGTCAAAATTGTGTGATATAAATTCAAAATTGTGTGATATAAATTCAGAATTGTGTGATATAAATTCAGAATTGTGTGATATAAAGTCAGAATTGTGTGATATAAATTCAAAATTGTGTGATATAAATTCAGAATTGTGTGATATAAAGTCAGAATTGTGTGATATAGTCAAAATTGTGTGATATAAATTCAGAATTGTGTGATATAAATTCAGAATTGTGTGATATAGTCAAAATTGTGTGATATAAATTCAGAATTGTGTGATATAAAGTCAAAATTGTGTGATATAAATTCAGAATTGTGTGATATAAAATCAGAATTGTGTGATATAAAGTCAAAATTGTGTGATATAAATTCAAAATTGTGTGATATAAATTCAGAATTGTGTGATATAAAGTCAGAATTGTGTGATATAGTCAAAATTGTGTGATATAAATTCAGAATTGTGTGATATAAATTCAGAATTGTGTGATATAGTCAAAATTGTGTGATATAAATTCAGAATTGTGTGATATAGTCAAAATTGTGTGATATAAATTTAGAATTGTGTGATATAAAGTCAAAATTGTGTGATATAAATTCAGAATTGTGTGATATAAAGTCAGAATTGTGTGATATAAAGTCAGAATTGTGTGATATAAATTCAGAATTGTGTGATATAAAGTCAGAATTGTGTGATATAAATTCAAAATTGTGTGATATAAAGTCAGAATTGTGTGATATAAATTCAGAATTGTGTGATATAATGTCAGAATTGTATGATATAAATTCAGAATTGTGTGATATAAAGTCAAAATTGTGTGATATAAATTCAGAATTGTGTGATATAAAGTCAAAATTGTGTGATATAAATTCAGAATTGTGTGATATAAAATCAGAATTGTGTGATATAAAGTCAGAATTGTGTAATATAAATTCAGAATTGTGTGATATAAAGTCAGAATTGTGTGATATAAATTCAAAATTGTGTGATATAGTCAGAATTGTGTGATATAAATTCAAAATTGTGTGATATAAAATCAGAATTGTATGATATAAAGTCAGAATTGTGTGAAATAAATTCAGAATTGTGTGATATAGTCAAAATTGTGTGATATAAATTCAAAATTGTGTGATATAAATTCAGAATTGTGTGATATAGTCAAAATTGTGTGATATAAAGTCAGAATTGTGTGATATAAAGTCAGAATTGTGTGATATAAAGTCAGAATTGTGTGATATAAAGTCAGAATTGTGATATTAAGTCAGAATTGTGTGATATAAAGTCAGAATTGTGTGATATAAAGTCAGAATTGTGTAATATAAAGTCAGTATTGTGTGATATAGTCAGAATTGGGATATAAAGTCAGAATTGTGTGATATAAAGTCAGTATTGTGTAATATAAAGTCAGAATTGTGATATAAAGTCAGAATTGTGTGATATAAAGTCAGTATTGTGTAATATTAAGTCAGAATTGTGTGATATAAAGTCAGAATTGTGTAATATTAAGTCAGAATTGTGTGATATAAAGTCAGAATTGTGATATTAAGTCAGAATTGTGTGATATAAAGTCAGAATTGTGTGATATAAAGTCAGAATTGTGTAATATAAAGTCAGTATTGTGTGATATAGTCAGAATTGGGATATAAAGTCAGAATTGTGATATAAAGTCAGAATTGTGTGATATAAAGTCAGTATTGTGTAATATAAAGTCAGAATTGTGTGATATAAATTCATAATTGTGTGATATAAAGTCAGAATTGTGTGATATAAATTCATAATTGTGTGATATATAGTCAGAATTGTGTGATATAAAGTCAGAATTGTGTGATATAAATTCATAATTGTGTGATATAAAGTCAGAATTGTGTGATATAAATTCATAATTGTGTGATATATAGTCATAATTGTGTGATATATAGTCAGAATTGTATGATATAAATTCAGAATTGTGTGATAGTCAAAATTGTGTGATATAAATTCAGAATTGTGTGATATAAATTCATAATTGTGTGATATAAAGTCAGAATTGTGTAATATAAAGTCAGTATTGTGTGATATAGTCAAAATTGTATGATATAAATTCAGAATTGTGTGATATAAATTCTGAATTGTGTGATGTAAAGTCAGAATTGTGTGATATAGTCAAGATTGTGTGATATAAATTCAGAATTGTGTGATATAAAGTCAAAATTGTGTGATATAAATTCAGAATTGTGTGATATAGTCAAAATTGTGTGATATAAATTCAAAATTGTGTGATATAAATTAAGAATTGTGTGATATAGTCAAAATTGTGTGATATAAATTCAGAATTGTGTGATATAAATTCAGAATTGTGTGATATAAATTCAGAATTGTGTGATATAGTCAAAATTGTGTGATATAAATTCAAATTTGTGTGATATAAATTCAGAATTGTGTGATATAAAGTCAGAATTGTGTGATATAAAGTCAGAATTGTGTGATATAGTCAAAATTGTGTGATATAAATTCAAAATTGTGTGATATAAATTCAGAATTGTGTGATATAAAGTCAGAATTGTGTGATATAGTCAAAATTGTGTGATATAAATTCAGAATTGTGTGATATAAATTCAGAATTGTGTGATATAGTCAAAATTGGGATATAAAGTCAGAATTGTGATATAAAGTCAGAATTGTGTGATATAAAGTCAGTATTGTGTAATATAAAGTCAGAATTGTGTGATATAAATTCATAATTGTGTGATATAAAGTCAGAATTGTGTGATATAAATTCATAATTGTGTGATATATAGTCAGAATTGTGTGATATAAAGTCAGAATTGTGTGATATAAATTCATAATTGTGTGATATAAAGTCAGAATTGTGTGATATAAATTCATAATTGTGTGATATATAGTCATAATTGTGTGATATATAGTCAGAATTGTATGATATAAATTCAGAATTGTGTGATAGTCAAAATTGTGTGATATAAATTCAGAATTGTGTGATATAAATTCATAATTGTGTGATATAAAGTCAGAATTGTGTGATATAAATTCAAAATTGTGTGATATAGTCAAAATTGTATGATATAAATTCAGAATTGTGTGATATAAATTCTGAATTGTGTGATGTAAAGTCAGAATTGTGTGATATAGTCAAGATTGTGTGATATAAATTCAGAATTGTGTGATATAGTCAAAATTGTGTGATATAAATTCAGAATTGTGTGATATAGTCAAAATTGTGTGATATAAATTCAAAATTGTGTGATATAAATTAAGAATTGTGTGATATAGTCAAAATTGTGTGATATAAATTCAGAATTGTGTGATATAAATTCAGAATTGTGTGATATAAATTCAGAATTGTGTGATATAGTCAAAATTGTGTGATATAAATTCAAATTTGTGTGATATAAATTCAGAATTGTGTGATATAAAGTCAGAATTGTGTGATATAAAGTCAGAATTGTGTGATATAGTCAAAATTGTGTGATATAAATTCAAAATTGTGTGATATAAATTCAGAATTGTGTGATATAAAGTCAGAATTGTGTGATATAGTCAAAATTGTGTGATATAAATTCAGAATTGTGTGATATAAATTCAGAATTGTGTGATATAGTCAAAATTGTGTGATATAAATTCAGAATTGTGTGATATAAAGTCAAAATTGTGTGATATAAATTCAGAATTGTGTGATATAAATTCAGAATTGTGTGATATAAATTCAGAATTGTGTGATATAAATTCAGAATTGTGTGATATAGTCAAAATTGTGTGATATAAATTCAAAATTGTGTGATATAAATTCAGAATTGTGTGATATAAAGTCAGAATTGTGTGATATAGTCAAAATTGTGTGATATAAATTCAGAATTGTGTGATATAAATTCAGAATTGTGTGATATAGTCAAAATTGTGTGATATAAATTCAGAATTGTGTGATATAAAGTCAAAATTGTGTGATATAAATTCAGAATTGTGTGATATAAATTCAGAATTGTGTGATATAGTCAAAATTGTGTGATATAAATTCAGAATTGTGTGATATAAAGTCAGAATTGTGTGATATAGTCAAAATTGTGTGATATAAATTCAGAATTGTGTGATATAAATTCAGAATTGTGTGATATAGTCAGAATTGTGTGATATAAATTCAGAATTGTGTGATATAAATTCTAAATTGTGTGATATAAAGTCAGAATTGTGTGATATAAAGTCAGAATTGTGTGATATAAATTCAGAATTGTGTGATATAAATTCAGAATTGTGTGATATAAATTCAGAATTGTGTGATATAAAGTCAGAATTGTGTGATATAGTCAAAATTGTGTGATATAAATTCAGAATTGTGTGATATAAATTCAGAATTGTGTGATATAGTCAAAATTGTGTGATATAAATTCAGAATTGTGTGATATAAAGTCAATATTGTGTGATATAAATTCAGAATTGTGTGATATAAAGTCAAAATTGTGTGATATAAATTCAGAATTGTGTGATATAAAGTCAAAATTGTGTGATATAAATTCAGAATTGTGTGATATAAAGTCAGAAATGTGTGATATAGTCAAAATTGTGTGATATAAATTTAGAATTGTGTGATATAAATTCAGAAATGTGTGATATAGTCAAAATTGTGTGATATAAATTCAGAATTGTGTGATATAAATTCAGAATTGTGTGATATAAAGTCAGAATTGTGTGATATAAATTCAGAATTGTGTGATATAAATTAAAAATTGTGTGATATAAATTCAGAATTGTGTGATATAAAGTCAGAATTGTGTGATATAAATTCAGAATTGTGTGATATAAATTCAGAATTGTGTGATATAAAGTCAGAATTGTGTGATATAAAGTCAGAATTGTGTGATATAAAGTCAGAATTGTGTGATATAAAGTCAGTATTGTGATATTAGGCAAGGCAAGTTTATTTATAGCACATTTCATACACAATGGCAATTCAAAGTGCTTTACATTGAAAATGAAATTAAAATAGTGATAACATATGCATAAGAAATAAGAATACCACGTGTAAGAATTAAAAATAAAAACAGGATAATTAAAACAGTTGTAAAAGAATTTTTGTAAATAAGAAGAAATAGAAATATACAGTTGTATAAAGTTAGAATTGTGATATAAAGTCAGAATTGTGTGATATAAAGTTAGAATTGTGATATAAAGTAAGAATTGTGTGATATAAAGTCAGAATTGTGATATTAAGTCAGAATTGTGTGATATAAAGTCAGTATTGTGATATTAGGCAAGGCAAGTTTATTTATAGCACATTTCACGCAATGGCAATTCAAAGTGCTTTACATTGAAAATGAAATTAAAATAGTAATAACATACGCATAAGAAATAAGAATACCACGTGTAAGAATTAAAAATAAAAACAGGATAATTAAAACAGTTGTAAAAAGAATTTTTGTAAATAAGAAGAAATAGAAATATACAGTTGTATAAAGTTAGAATTGTGATATAAAGTCAGAATTGTGTGATATAAAGTTAGAATTGTGATATAAAGTAAGAATTGTGTGATATAAAGTCAGAATTGTGATATTAAGTCAGAATTGTGTGATATAAAGTCAGAATTGTGATATAAAGTCAGAATTGTGATATAAAGTCAGAATTGTATGATATAAAGTCAGAATTGTATGATATAAAGTCAGAATTGTGTGATATAAAGTCAGAATTGTACGATATAAAGTCAGAATTGTGTGATATAAAGTCAGAATTGTGTGATATAAAGTCAGAATTGTGTGATATAAAGTCAGAATTGTGATATAAAGTCAGAATTGTATGATATAAAGTCAGAATTGTATGATATAAAGTCAGAATTGTGATATAAAGTCAGAATTGTGTGATATAAAGTCAGAATTGTACGATATAAAGTCAGAATTGTGTGATATAAAGTCAGAATTGTGTGATAAAAAGTCAGAATTGTGTGATATAAAGTCAGAATTGTGATATAAAGTCAGAATTGTGTGATATAAAGTCAGAATTGTGTGATATAAAGTCAGAATTGTGTGATTTAAAGTCAAAATTGTGTGATATAAAGTCAGAATTGTGATATAAAGTAAGAATTGTACGATATAAAGTCAGAATTGTATGATATAAAGTCAGAATTGTGTGATATAAAGTCAGAATTGTGTGATATAAAGTCAGAATTGTGATATAAAGTCAGAATTGTATGATATAAAGTCAGAATTGTATGATATAAAGTCAGAATTGTGATATAAAGTCAGAATTGTGTGATATAAAGTCAGAATTGTACGATATAAAGTCAGAATTGTGTGATATAAAGTCAGAATTGTGTGATAAAAAGTCAGAATTGTGTGATATAAAGTCAGAATTGTACGATATAAAGTCAGAATTGTGTGATATAAAGTCAGAATTGTGTGATATAAAGTCAGAATTGTGTGATTTAAAGTCAAAATTGTGTGATATAAAGTCAGAATTGTGTGATATAAAGTCAGAATTGTGTGATATAGTCAAAATTGTGTGATATAAATTCAAAATTGTGATATAAATTAAGAATTGTGTGATATATAGTCAAAATTGTGTGATATAAATTCAGAATTGTGTGATATAAATTCAAAATTGAGTGATATAGTCAAAATTGTATAATATAAATTCAGAATTGTGTGATATAAATTAAGAATTGTGTGATATAAAGTCAGAATTGTGTGATATAAATTCAGAATTGTGTGATATAAAGTCAAAATTGTGTGATATAAATTCAGAATTGTGTGATATAAAGTCAGAATTGTGTGATATAGTCAAAATTGTGTGATATAAATTCAAAATTGTGATATAAATTAAGAATTGTGTGATATATAGTCAAAATTGTGTGATATAAATTCAGAATTGTGTGATATAAATTCAAAATTGTTATATAGTCAAAATTGTATAATATAAATTCAGAATTGTGTGATATAAATTAAGAATTGTGTGATATAAAATCAAAATTGTGTGATATAAATTCTGAATTGTGTGATGTAAAGTCAGAATTGTGTGATATAAATTCTGAATTGTGTGATGTAAAGTCAGAATTGCGTGATATAGTCAAGATTGTGTGATATAAATTCAGAATTGTGTGATATAAAGTCAAAATTGTGTGATATAAATTCAGAATTGTGTGATATAAAGTCAGAATTGTGATATAAATTAAGAATTGTGTGATATAAAGTCAAAATTGTGTGATATAAATTCAGAATTGTTATATAAAGTCAGAATTGTGTGATATAAAGTCAGAATTGTGTGATATAAAGTCAGTATTGTGATATTAGGCAAGGCAAGTTTATTTATAGCACATTTCATACACAATGGCAATTTAAAGTGATTTACATTGAAAATGAAATTAAAATAGTAGTAACATATGCATAAGAAATAAGAATACCACGTGTAAGAATTAAAAATAAAAACAGGATAATTAAAACAGTTGTAAAAAGAATTTTTGTAAATAAGAAGAAATAGAAATATACAGTTGTATAAAGTTAGAATTGTGATATAAAGTCAGAATTGTGTGATATAAAGTTAGAATTGTGATATAAAGTAAGAATTGTGTGATATAAAGTCAGAATTGTGATATTAGGTCAGAATTGTGTGATATTAAGTCAGAATTGTGTGATATAAAGTAAGAATTGTGTGATATAGTCAGAATTGGGATATAAAGTCAGAATTGGGATATAAAGTCAGAATTGTGTGATATAAATTCAGAATTGTGTGATTTAAAGTCAAAATTGTGTGATATAAAGTCAGAATTGTGTGATGTAAAGTCAGATTTGTGTGATATAAATTCGAATTGTGTGATATAAAGTCAGAATTGTGTGATATAAAGTCAGAATTGTGTGATATAAAGTCAGAATTGTGTGATTTAAAGTCAGAATTGTGTGATTTAAAGTCAAAATTGTGTGATATAAAGTCAGAATTGTGTGATGTAAAGTCAGATTTGTGTGATATAAATTCGAATTGTGTGATATAAAGTCAGAATTGTGTGATATAAATTCAGAATTGTGTGATATAAAGTCAAAATTGTGTGATATAAATTCAGAATTGTGTGATATAGTCAAAATTGTGTGATATAAATTCAAAATTGTGATATAAATTAAGAATTGTGATATAAATTCAGAATTGTGTGATATAAATTCAAAATTGTGTGATATAGTCAAAATTGTATGATATAAATTCAGAATTGTGATATAAATTCAAAATTGTGTGATATAAATTCAAAATTGTGATATAAATTCAAAATTGTGTGATATAAATTCAGAATTGTGTGATATAAATTCAAAATTGTGTGATATAGTCAAAATTGTATGATATAAATTCAGAATTGTGTGATATAAATTAAGAATTGTGTGATATAAAATCAAAATTGTGTGATATAAATTCTGAATTGTGTGATGTAAAGTCAGAATTGTGTGATATAAATTCTGAATTGTGTGATATAGTCAAGATTGTGTGATATAAATTCAGAATTGTGTGATATAAAGTCAAAATTGTGTGATATAAATTCAGAATTGTGTGATATAGTCAAGATTGTGTGATATAAATTCAGAATTGTGTGATATAAAGTCAAAATTGTGTGATATAAATTCAGAATTGTGTGATATAAAGTCAGAATTGTGTGATATAGTCAAAATTGTGTGATATAAATTCAAAATTGTGATATAAATTAAGAATTGTGTGATATAAAGTCAAAATTGTGTGATATAAATTCAGAATTGTGTGATATAAATTCAGAATTGTGTGATATAGTCAAAATTGTGTGATATAAATTCAAAATTGTGTGATATAAATTCAGAATTGTATGATATAAAGTCAGAATTGTGTGATATAAAGTCAGAATTGTGTGATATAAAGTCAGAATTGTGTGATATAAAGTCAGAATTGTGATATAAAGTCAGTTTTATGTGTATAAAGTCAGAATTGTGTGATATAAATCCCAAATTGTGTGATATAAAGTCAGAATTGTGATATAAAGTCAGTTTTATGTGTATAAAGTCAGAATTGTGATATAAAGTCAGATTTGTGATATAAAGTCAGAATTGTGTGATATAAATCCCAAATTGTGTGATATAAAGTCAGAATTGTGTGATATAAAGTCAGAATTGTGATATAAAGTCAGTTTTATGTGTATAAAGTCAGAATTGTGATATAAAGTCAGTTTTATGTGTATAAAGTCAGAATTGTGTGATATAAAGTCAGAATTGTGTGATATAAAGTCAGAATTGTGATATAAAGTCAGAATTGTGTGATATAAATTCCAAAGTGTGTGATATAAAGTCATAATTGTGTGATATAAAGTCAGAATTGTGTGATATAGTCAAAATTGTGTGATATAAATTCAGAATTGTGTGATATAGTCAAAATTGTGTGATATAAATTCAGAATTGTGTGATATAAAGTCAGAATTGTGTGATATAAATTCAGAATTGTGTGATAGTCAAAATTGTGTGATATAAATTCAGAATTGTGTGATATAAATTCAGAATTGTGTGATATAAAGTCAGAATTGTGTAATATAAAGTCAGTATTGTGTGATATAGTCAGAATTGGGATATAAAGTCAGAATTGTGTGATATAAAGTCAGTATTGTGTAATATAAAGTCAGAATTGTGTGATATAAATTCATAATTGTGTGATATAAAGTCAGAATTGTGTGATATAAATTCATAATTTTGTGATATATAGTCAGAATTGTGTGATATAAATTCATAATTGTGCGATATAAATTCATAATTGTGTGATATAAAGTCAGAATTGTATGATATAAATTCAGAATTGTGTGATAGTCAAAATTGTGTGATATAAATTCATAATTGTGCGATATAAATTCATAATTGTGTGATATAAAGTCAGAATTGTGTGATATTAAGTCAGAATTGTGTGATATAAAGTCAAAATTGTATGATATAAATTCAGAATTGTGTGATAGTCAAAATTGTGTGATATAAATTCAGAATTGTGTGATATAAAGTCAGAATTGTGTGATATAAAGTCAGAATTGTGTGATATAGTCAAAATTGTGTGATATAAAGTCAGAATTGTGTGATATAAATTCAAAATTGTGTGATATAGTCAAAATTGTATGATATAAATTCAGAATTGTGTGATGTAAAGTCAGAATTGTGTGATATAAATTCTGAATTGTGTGATGTAAAGTCAGAATTGTGTGATATAGTCAAGATTGTGTGATATAAATTCAGAATTGTGTGATATAAAGTCAAAATTGTGTGATATAAAGTCAAAATTGTGTGATATAAATTAAGAATTGTGTGATATAGTCAAAATTGTGTGATATAAATTCAGAATTGTGTGATATAAATTCAGAATTGTGTGATATAAATTCAGAATTGTGTGATATAGTCAAAATTGTGTGATATAAATTCAAAATTGTGTGATATAAATTCAGAATTGTGTGATATAAAGTCAGAATTGTGTGATATAGTCAAAATTGTGTGATATAAATTCAGAATTGTGTGATATAAATTCAGAATTGTGTGATATAGTCAAAATTGTGTGATATAAATTCAGAATTGTGTGATATAAAGTCAAAATTGTGTGATATAAATTCAGAATTGTGTGATATAAAATCAGAATTGTATGATATAAAGTCAGAATTGTGTGATATAAATTCAGAATTGTGTGATATAGTCAAAATTGTGTGATATAAATTCAAAATTGTGTGATATAAAATCAGAATTGTATGATATAAAGTCAGAATTGTGTGATATAAATTCAGAATTGTGTGATATAAAGTCAGAATTGTGTGATATAAATTCAGAATTGTGTGATATAAAGTCAGAATTGTGTGATATAAAGTCAGAATTGTGTGATATAAAGTCAGTATTGTGATATTAGGCAAGGCAAGTTTATTTATAGCACATTTCATAATGGCAATTTAAAGTGATTTACATTGAAAATGAAATTAAAATAGTGATAACATATGCATAAGAAATAAGAATACCACGTGTAAGAATTAAAAATAAAAACAGGATAATTAAAACAGTTGTAAAAAGAATTTTTGTAAATAAGAAGAAATAGAAATATACAGTTGTATAAAGTTAGAATTGTGATATAAAGTCAGAATTGTGTGATATAAAGTTAGAATTGTGATATAAAGTAAGAATTGTGTGATATAAAGTCAGAATTGTGATATTAAGTCAGAATTGTGTGATATAAAGTCAGAATTGTGATATAAATTCAGAATTGTGTGATATAAAGTCAGAATTGTGTAATATAAAGTCAGTATTGTGTGATATAAAGTCAGAATTGTGTGATATAAAGTCAGAATTGTGTGATTTAAAGTCAGAATTGTGTGATTTAAAGTCAAAATTGTGTGATATAAAGTCAGAATTGTGTGATGTAAAGTCAGATTTGTGTGATATAAATTCGAATTGTGTGATATAAAGTCAGAATTGTGTGATATAAATTCCGAATTGTGTGATATAAAGTCAAAATTGTGTGATATAAATTCAGAATTGTGTGATATAAAGTCAGAATTGTGTGATATAGTCAAAATTGTGTGATATAAATTCAAAATTGTGATATAAATTAAGAATTGTGTGATATATAGTCAAAATTGTGTGATATAAATTCAGAATTGTGTGATATAAATTCAAAATTGTGTGATATAGTCAAAATTGTATGATATAAATTCAGAATTGTGTGATATAAATTAAGAATTGTGTGATATAAAATCAAAATTGTGTGATATAAATTCTGAATTGTGTGATGTAAAGTCAGAATTGTGTGATATAAATTCTGAATTGTGTGATGTAAAGTCAGAATTGTGTGATATAAAGTCAGAATTGTGTGATATAGTCAAGATTGTGTGATATAAATTCAGAATTGTGTGATATAAAGTCAAAATTGTGTGATATAAATTCAGAATTGTGTGATATAAAGTCAGAATTGTGTGATACAGTCAAAATTGTGTGATATAAATTCAAAATTGTGATATAAATTAAGAATTGTGTGATATAAATTCAGAATTGTGTGATATAAATTCAGAATTGTGTGATATAAATTCAGAATTGTGTGATATAGTCAAAATTGTGTGATATAAATTCAAAATTGTGTGATATAAATTCAGAATTGTATGATATAAAGTCAGAATTGTGTGATATAAAGTCAGAATTGATATAAAGTCAGAATTGTGTGATATAAAGTCAGAATTGTGTGATATAAAGTCAGAATTGTGTGATATAAAGTCAGAATTGTGTGATATAAAGTCAGAATTGTGTGATTTAAAGTCAGAATTGTGTGATGTAAAGTCAGAATTGTGTGATATAAAGTCAAAATTGTGTGATATAAATTCAGAATTGTGTGATATAAATTCAGAATTCTGTGATATAGTCAAAATTGTGTGATATAAATTCAAAATTGTGTGATATAAAGTCAAAATTGTGTGATATAAATTCAGAATTGTGTGACATAAAGTCAGAATTGTGTGATATAAATTCAGAATTGTGTGATACAAAGTCAGAATTGTGTGATATAAAGTCAGTATTGTGTGATATAAAGTCAGAATTGTGTGATATAAAGTCAGAATTGTGTGATATAAATTCAAAATTGTGTGATATAAAATCAGAATTGTATGATATAAAGTCAGAATTGTGTGATATAAATTCAGAATTGTGTGATATAAAGTCAGAATTGTGTGATATAAAGTCAGAATTGTGTGATATAAAGTCAGAATTGCGTGATATAAAGTCAGTATTGTGTGATATAAATTCAGAATTGTGTGATATAAAGTCAGAATTGTGTGATATAAAGTCAGAATTGTGTGATATAAAGTCAGAATTGTGTGATATAAAGTCAGAATTGTGTGATATAAAGTCAGAATTGTGTGATATAAAGTCAGAATTGTGTGATATAAATTCAGAATTGTGTGATATAAAGTCAGAATTGTGTGATATAAAGTCAGTATTGTGATATTAGGCAAGGCAAGTTTATTTATAGCACATTTCATACGCAATGGCAATTTAAAGTGATTTACATTGAAAATGAAATTAAAATAGTGATAACATATGCATAAGAAATAAGAATACCACGTGTAAATTAAAAATAAAAACAGGATAATTAAAACAGTTGTAAAAAGAATTTTTGTAAATAAGAAGAAATAGAAATATACAGTTGTATAAAGTTAGAATTGTGATATAAAGTCAGAATTGTGTGATATAAAGTTAGAATTGTGATATAAAGTAAGAATTGTGTGATATAAAGTCAGAATTGTGATATTAAGTCAGAATTGTGTGATATAAAGTCAGAATTGTGATATAAATTCAGAATTGTGTGATATAAAGTCAGAATTGTGTAATATAAAGTCAGTATTGTGTGATATAAATTCAGAATTGTGATAAAAAGTCAGAATTGTGTGATATAAAGTCAGAATTGTGTGATATAAAGTCAGAATTGTGTGATTTAAAGTCAGAATTGTGTGATTTAAAGTCAAAATTGTGTGATATAAAGTCAGAATTGTGTGATGTAAAGTCAGATTTGTGTGATATAAATTCCGAATTGTGTGATATAAAGTCAGAATTGTGTGATATAAATTCAGAATTGTGTGATATAAAGTCAAAATTGTGTGATATAAATTCAGAATTGTGTGATATAAAGTCAGAATTGTGTGATATAGTCAAAATTGTGTGATATAAATTCAAAATTGTGATATAAATTAAGAATTGTGTGATATATAGTCAAAATTGTGTGATATAAATTCAGAATTGTGTGATATAAATTCAAAATTGTGTGATATAGTCAAAATTGTATGATATAAATTCAGAATTGTGTGATATAAATTAAGAATTTTGTGATATAAAATCAAAATTGTGTGATATAAATTCTGAATTGTGTGATGTAAAGTCAGAATTGTGTGATATAAATTCTGAATTGTGTGATGTAAAGTCAGAATTGTGTGATGTAAAGTCAGAATTGTGTGATATAGTCAAGATTGTGTGATATAAATTCAGAATTGTGTGATATAAAGTCAAAATTGTGTGATATAAATTCAGAATTGTGTGATATAAAGTCAGAATTGTGTGATATAGTCAAAATTGTGTGATATAAATTCAAAATTGTGATATAAATTAAGAATTGTGTGATATAAAGTCAAAATTGTGTGATATAAATTCAGAATTGTGTGATATAAAGTCAGAATTGTGTGATATAGTCAAAATTGTGTGATATAAATTCAAAATTGTGTGATATAAATTCAGAATTGTATGATGTAAAGTCAGAATTGTGTGATATAAAGTCAGAATTGCGTGATATAAAGTCAGAATTGTGTGATATAAAGTCAGAATTGTGTGATATAAAGTCAGAATTGTGTGATATAAAGTCAGAATTGTGTGATATAAAGTCAGAATTGTGTGATTTAAAGTCAGAATTGTGTGATGTAAAGTCAGAATTGTGTGATATAAAGTCAAAATTGTGTGATATAAATTCAGAATTGTGTGATATAAATTCAGAATTCTGTGATATAGTCAAAATTGTGTGATATAAATTCAAAATTGTGTGATATAAAGTCAAAATTGTGTGATATAAATTCAGAATTGTGTGACATAAAGTCAGAATTGTGTGATATAAAGTCAGAATTGTGTGATACAAAGTCAGAATTGTGTGATATAAAGTCAGAATTGTGTGATATAAAGTCAGAATTGTGTGATATAAAGTCAGAATTGTGTGATATAAAGTCAGAATTGTGTGATATAAAGTCAGAATTGTGTGATATAAAGTCAAAATTGTGATATAAATCCCAAATTGTGTGATATAAAGTCAGAATTGCGTGATATAAATTCAGAATTGTGATATAAAGTAAGTATTTTGTGATATAAAGTCAGAATTGTGATATTAAGTCAGAATTGTGTGATATAAAGTCAGAATTGTGATATAAATTCAGAATTGTGTGATATAAAGTCAGAATTGTGTAATATAAAGTCAGTATTGTGTGATATAAATTCAGAATTGTGATAAAAGTCAGAATTGTGTGATATAAAGTCAGAATTGTGTGATATAAAGTCAGAATTGTGTGATTTAAAGTCAGAATTGTGTGATTTAAAGTCAAAATTGTGTGATATAAAGTCAGAATTGTGTGATGTAAAGTCAGATTTGTGTGATATAAATTCGAATTGTGTGATATAAAGTCAGAATTGTGTGATATAAATTCAGAATTGTGTGATATAAAGTCAAAATTGTGTGATATAAATTCAGAATTGTGTGATATAAAGTCAGAATTGTGTGATATAGTCAAAATTGTGTGATATAAATTCAAAATTGTGATATAAATTAAGAATTGTGTGATATATAGTCAAAATTGTGTGATATAAATTCAGAATTGTGTGATATAAATTCAAAATTGTGTGATATAGTCAAAATTGTATGATATAAATTCAGAATTGTGTGATATAAATTAAGAATTGTGTGATATAAAATCAAAATTGTGTGATATAAATTCTGAATTGTGTGATGTAAAGTCAGAATTGTGTGATATAAATTCTGAATTGTGTGATGTAAAGTCAGAATTGTGTGATGTAAAGTCAGAATTGTGTGATATAGTCAAGATTGTGTGATATAAATTCAGAATTGTGTGATATAAAGTCAAAATTGTGTGATATAAATTCAGAATTGTGTGATATAAAGTCAGAATTGTGTGATATAGTCAAAATTGTGTGATATAAATTCAAAATTGGGATATAAATTAAGAATTGTGTGATATAAAGTCAAAATTGTGTGATATAAATTCAGAATTGTGTGATATAAATTCAGAATTGTGTGATATAGTCAAAATTGTGTGATATAAATTCAAAATTGTGTGATATAAATTCAGAATTGTATGATATAAAGTCAGAATTGTGTGATATAAAGTCAGAATTGTGATATAAAGTCAGAATTGTGTGATATAAAGTCAGAATTGTGTGATATAAAGTCAGAATTGTGTGATATAAAGTCAGAATTGTGTGTGATTTAAAGTCAGAATTGTGTGATGTAAAGTCAGAATTGTGTGATATAAAGTCAAAATTGTGTGATATAAATTCAGAATTGTGTGATATAAATTCAGAATTCTGTGATATAGTCAAAATTGTGTGATATAAATTCAAAATTGTGTGATATAAAGTCAAAATTGTGTGATATAAATTCAGAATTGTGTGACATAAAGTCAGAATTGTGTGATATAAAGTCAGAATTGTGTGATATAAAGTCAGAATTGTGTGATATAAAGTCAGAATTGTGTGATATAAAGTCAGAATTGTGTGA
Source organism: Gobiocypris rarus (assembly GCA_023029165.1). Taxonomy (NCBI): domain Eukaryota; kingdom Metazoa; phylum Chordata; class Actinopteri; order Cypriniformes; family Gobionidae; genus Gobiocypris; species Gobiocypris rarus. The sequence goes on along the minus strand of CM040926.1, from coordinate 7,260,447 downwards.
TATAAAGTCAGAATTGTGTGATATAAAGTCATAATTGTGTGTATAAAGTTAGAATTGTGATATAAAGTCAGAATTGTGTGATATAAAGTCAGAATTGTGTAATATAAATTCATAATTGTGTGATATAAAGTCAGAATTGTGTGATATAAAGTCAGAATTGTGTGATATAAAGTCAGAATTGTGTGATATAAAGTCAGAATTGTGTGATATAAAGTCAGAATTGTGTGATATAAAGTCAGACTTGTGTGATATAAATCCCAAATTGTGTGATATAAAGTCAGAATTGTGTGATATAAATCCCAAATTGTGTGATATAAAGTCAGAATTGTGTGATATAAAGTCAGAATTGTGTGATATAAAGTCAGAATTGCGTGATATAAAGTCAGAATTGTGTGATATAAAGTCAGAATTGTGTGATATAAAGTCAGAATTGTGTGATATAAAGTCAAAATTGTGTGATATAAAGTCAGAATTGTGTGATATAAAGTCAGAATTGTGTGATATTAAGTCTGATTTGTGATATAAAGTCAGAATTGTGTGATATAAATCCCAAATTGTGTGATATAAAGTCAGAATTGTGTGATATAAAGTCAGAATTGTGTGATATAAAGTCAGAATTGTGTGATATAAAGTCAGAATTGTGTGATATAAAGTCAGAATTGTGTGATATAAAGTCAGACTTGTGTGATATAAATCCCAAATTGTGTGATATAAAGTCAGAATTGTGTGATATAAATCCCAAATTGTGTGATATAAAGTCAGAATTGTGTGATATAAAGTCAGAATTGTGTGATATAAAGTCAGAATTGTGTGATATAGTCAAAATTGTGTGATATAAATTCAGAATTGTGTGATATAAAGTCAGAATTGTGTGATATAGTCAAAATTGTGTGATATAAATTCAGAATTGTGTGATATAGTCAAAATTGTGTGATATAAATTCAGAATTGTGTGATATAAATTTAGAATTGTGTGATAGTCAAAATTGTGTGATATAAATTCAGAATTGTGTGATATAAAGTCAGAATTGTGTGATATAGTCAAAATTGTGTGATATAAATTCAGAATTGTGTGATATAGTCAAAATTGTGTGATATAAATTCATAATTGTGTGATATAAAGTCAGAATTGTGTGATATAAAGTCAGAATTGTGTGATATAAATCCCAAATTGTGTGATATAAAGTCAGAATTGTGTGATATAAAGTCAGATTTGTGATATAAAGTCAGTTTTATGTGTATAAAGTCAGAATTGTGTGATATAAATTCCAAAGTGTGTGATATAAAGTCATAATTGTGTGATATAAAGTCAGAATTGTGTGATATAAAGTCAGAATTGTGTGATATAGTCAAAATTGTGTGATATAAATTCAGAATTGTGTGATATTAAGTCAGAGTTGTGTGATATAAAGTCATAATTGTGTGATATAAAGTCAGAATTGTGTGATATAAAGTCAGAATTGTGTGATATAAAGTCAGAATTGTGTGATATAAAGTCATAATTGTGTGATATAAAGTCAGAATTGTCTGATATAAAGTCAGAATTGTGTGATATAAATCCCAAATTGTGTGATATAAAGTCAGAATTGTGTGATATAAAGTCAGATTTGTGATATAAAGTCAGTTTTATGTGTATAAAGTCAGAATTGTGTGATATAAATTCCAAAGTGTGTGATATAAAGTCATAATTGTGTGATATAAAGTCAGAATTGTGTGATATAAAGTCAGAATTGTGTGATATAGTCAAAATTGTGTGATATAAATTCAGAATTGTGTGATATAAAGTCAGAATTGTGTGATATAGTCAAAATTGTGTGATATAAATTCAGAATTGTGTGATATAGTCAAAATTGTGTGATATAAATTCAGAATTGTGTGATATAAATTCAGAATTGTGTGATAGTCAAAATTGTGTGATATAAATTCAGAATTGTGTGATATAAATTCAGAATTGTGTGATAGTCAAAATTGTGTGATATAAAGTCAGAATTGTGTGATATAAAGTCAGAATTGTGTGATAATAAGTCAGAATTGTGTGATATAAAGTCAAAATTGTGATATTAAGTCAGAATTGTGTGATATAAATTCATAATTGTGTGATATATAGTCAGTATTGTGTAATATTAAGTCAGAATTGTGTGATATAAAGTCAGAATTGTGATATTAAGTCAGAATTGTGTGATATAAAGTCAGAATTGTGTGATATAAAGTCAGAATTGTGTAATATAAAGTCAGAATTGTGTGATATAAAGTCAGAATTGTGTGATATAAATTCATAATTGTGTGATATATAGTCAGAATTGTGTGATATAAAGTCAGAATTGTGTGATAATAAGTCAGAATTGTGTGATATAAAGTCAAAATTGTATGATATAAATTCAGAATTGTGTGATAGTCAAAATTGTGTGATATAAATTCAGAATTGTGTGATATAAATTCAGAATTGTGTGATATAAAGTCAGAATTGTGTAATATAAAGTCAGTATTGTGTGATATAGTCAGAATTGGGATATAAAGTCAGAATTGTGTGATATAAAGTCAGTATTGTGTAATATAAAGTCAGAATTGTGTGATATAAATTCATAATTGTGTGATATAAAGTCAGAATTGTGTGATATAAATTCATAATTGTGATATATAGTCAGAATTGTGTGATATAAAGTCAGAATTGTGTGATATTAAGTCAGAATTGTGTGATATAAAGTCAAAATTGTATGATATAAATTCAGAATTGTGTGATAGTCAAAATTGTGTGATATAAATTCATAATTGTGCGATATAAATTCATAATTGTGTGATATAAAGTCAGAATTGTGTGATATTAAGTCAGAATTGTGTGATATAAAGTCAAAATTGTATGATATAAATTCAGAATTGTGTGATAGTCAAAATTGTGTGATATAAATTCAGAATTGTGTGATATAAAGTCAGAATTGTGTGATATAGTCAAAATTGTGTGATATAAAGTCAGAATTGTGTGATATAAATTCAAAATTGTGTGATATAAATTCAAATTAGTCAAAATTGTATGATATAAATTCAGAATTGTGTGATATAAAGTCAGAATTGTGTGATATAAATTCTGAATTGTGTGATGTAAAGTCAGAATTGTGTGATATAGTCAAGATTGTGTGATATAAATTCAGAATTGTGTGATATAAAGTCAAAATTGTGTGATATAAATTCAGAATTGTGTGATGTAAAGTCAGAATTGTGTGATATAGTCAAGATTGTGTGATATAAATTCAGAATTGTGTGATATAGTCAAAATTGTGTGATATAAATTCAGAATTGTGTGATATAGTCAAAATTGTGTGATATAAATTCAAAATTGTGTGATATAAATTAAGAATTGTGTGATATAGTCAAAATTGTGTGATATAAATTCAGAATTGTGTGATATAAAGTCAGAATTGTGTGATATAGTCAAAATTGTGTGATATAAATTCAAAATTGTGTGATATAAAGTCAGTATTGTGTGATATAAATTCAGAATTGTGTGATATAAATTCAGAATTGTGTGATATAAATTCAGAATTGTGTGATATAGTCAAAATTGTGTGATATAAATTCAAAATTGTGTGATATAAATTCAGAATTGTGTGATATAGTCAAAATTGTGTGATATAAATTCAGAATTGTGTGATATAAATTCAGAATTGTGTGATATAGTCAAAATTGTGTGATATAAATTCAGAATTGTGTGATATAAAGTCAAAATTGTGTGATATAAATTCAGAATTGTGTGATATAAAATCAGAATTGTATGATATAAAGTCAGAATTGTGTGATATAAAGTCAGAATTGTGTGATATAAATTCAGAATTGTGTGATATAAAATCAGAATTGTATGATATAAAGTCAGAATTGTGTGATATAGTCAAAATTGGGATATAAAGTCAGAATTGTGATATAAAGTCAGAATTGTGTGATATAAAGTCAGTATTGTGTAATATAAAGTCAGAATTGTGTGATATAAATTCATAATTGTGTGATATAAAGTCAGAATTGTGTGATATAAATTCATAATTGTGTGATATATAGTCAGAATTGTGTGATATAAAGTCAGAATTGTGTGATAATAAGTCAGAATTGTGTGATATAAAGTCAAAATTGTATGATATAAATTCAGAATTGTGTGATAGTCAAAATTGTGTGATATAAATTCAGAATTGTGTGATAGTCAAAATTGTGTGATATAAAGTCAGAATTGTGTAATATAAAGTCAGTATTGTGTGATATAGTCAGAATTGGGATATAAAGTCAGAATTGTGTGATATAAATTCATAATTGTGTAATATAAAGTCAGAATTGTGTGATATAAATTCATAATTGTGTGATATAAAGTCAGAATTGTGTGATATAAATTCATAATTGTGTGATATATAGTCAGAATTGTGTGATATTAAGTCAGAATTGTGTGATATTAAGTCAGAATTGTGTGATATAAAGTCAAAATTGTATGATATAAATTCAGAATTGTGTGATAGTCAAAATTGTGTGATATAAATTCATAATTGTGCGATATAAATTCATAATTGTGTGATATAAAGTCAGAATTGTGTGATATTAAGTCAGAATTGTGTGATATAAAGTCAAAATTGTATGATATAAATTCAGAATTGTGTGATAGTCAAAATTGTGTGATATAAATTCAGAATTGTGTGATATAAAGTCAGAATTGTGTGATATAGTCAAAATTGTGTGATATAAAGTCAGAATTGTGTGATATAAATTCAAAATTGTGTGATATAGTCAAAATTGTATGATATAAATTCAGAATTGTGTGATGTAACGTCAGAATTGTGTGATATAAATTCTGAATTGTGTGATGTAAAGTCAGAATTGTGTGATATAGTCAAGATTGTGTGATATAAATTCAGAATTGTGTGATATAAAGTCAAAATTGTGTGATAAGTCAGAATTGTGTGATATAAAGTCAAAATTGTGATATTAAGTCAGAATTGTGTGATATAAAGTCAGAATTGTGTGATAATAAGTCAGAATTGTGTGATATAAAGTCAAAATTGTGATATTAAGTCAGAATTGTGTGATATAAATTCATAATTGTGTGATATATAGTCAGTATTGTGTAATATTAAGTCAGAATTGTGTGATATAAAGTCAGAATTGTGATATTAAGTCAGAATTGTGTGATATAAAGTCAGAATTGTGTGATATAAAGTCAGAATTGTGTAATATAAAGTCAGAATTGTGTGATATAAAGTCAGAATTGTGTGATATAAATTCATAATTGTGTGATATATAGTCAGAATTGTGTGATATAAAGTCAGAATTGTGTGATAATAAGTCAGAATTGTGTGATATAAAGTCAAAATTGTATGATATAAATTCAGAATTGTGTGATAGTCAAAATTGTGTGATATAAATTCAGAATTGTGTGATATAAATTCAGAATTGTGTGATATAAAGTCAGAATTGTGTAATATAAAGTCAGTATTGTGTGATATAGTCAGAATTGGGATATAAAGTCAGAATTGTGTGATATAAAGTCAGTATTGTGTAATATAAAGTCAGAATTGTGTGATATAAATTCATAATTGTGTGATATAAAGTCAGAATTGTGTGATATAAATTCATAATTGTGTGATATATAGTCAGAATTGTGTGATATAAAGTCAGAATTGTGTGATATTAAGTCAGAATTGTGTGATATAAAGTCAAAATTGTATGATATAAATTCAGAATTGTGTGATAGTCAAAATTGTGTGATATAAATTCATAATTGTGCGATATAAATTCATAATTGTGTGATATAAAGTCAGAATTGTGTGATATTAAGTCAGAATTGTGTGATAGTCAAAATTGTGTGATATAAATTCAGAATTGTGTGATAGTCAAAATTGTGTGATATAAATTCAGAATTGTGTGATATAAAGTCAGAATTGTGTGATATAGTCAAAATTGTATGATATAAATTCAGAATTGTGTGATAGTCAAAATTGTGTGATATAAATTCAGAATTGTGTGATATAAAGTCAGAATTGTGTGATATAGTCAAAATTGTGTGATATAAAGTCAGAATTGTGTGATATAAATTCAAAATTGTGTGATATAGTCAAAATTGTATGATATAAATTCAGAATTGTGTGATATAAAGTCAGAATTGTGTGATATAAATTCTGAATTGTGTGATGTAAAGTCAGAATTGTGTGATATAGTCAAGATTGTGTGATATAAATTCAGAATTGTGTGATATAAAGTCAAAATTGTGTGATATAAATTCAGAATTGTGTGATGTAAAGTCAGAATTGTGTGATATAAAGTCAGAATTGTGATATTAAGTCAGAATGGTGTGATATAAAGTCAGAATTGTGTGATATAAAGTCAGAATTGTGTAATATAAAGTCAGAATTGTGTGATATAAAGTCAGAATTGTGTGATATAAATTCATAATTGTGTGATATATAGTCAGAATTGTGTGATATAAAGTCAGAATTGTGTGATAATAAGTCAGAATTGTGTGATATAAAGTCAAAATTGTATGATATAAATTCAGAATTGTGTGATAGTCAAAATTGTGTGATATAAATTCAGAATTGTGTGATATAAATTCAGAATTGTGTGATATAAAGTCAGAATTGTGTAATATAAAGTCAGTATTGTGTGATATAGTCAGAATTGGGATATAAAGTCAGAATTGTGTGATATAAAGTCAGTATTGTGTAATATAAAGTCAGAATTGTGTGATATAAATTCATAATTGTGTGATATAAAGTCAGAATTGTGTGATATAAATTCATAATTGTGTGATATATAGTCAGAATTGTGTGATATAAAGTCAGAATTGTGTGATATTAAGTCAGAATTGTGGGATATAAAGTCAAAATTGTATGATATAAATTCAGAATTGTGTGATAGTCAAAATTGTGTGATATAAATTCATAATTGTGCGATATAAATTCATAATTGTGTGATATAAAGTCAGAATTGTGTGATATTAAGTCAGAATTGTGTGATATAAAGTCAAAATTGTATGATATAAATTCAGAATTGTGTGATAGTCAAAATTGTGTGATATAAATTCAGAATTGTGTGATATAAAGTCAGAATTGTGTGATATAGTCAAAATTGTGTAATATAAAGTCAGAATTGTGTGATATAAATTCAAAATTGTGTGATATAGTCAAAATTGTATGATATAAATTCAGAATTGTGTGATATAAAGTCAGAATTGTGTGATATAAAGTCAGAATTGTGAGATATAAAGTCAGAATTGTGTGATATAAAGTCAGAATTGTGTGATATTCTAAATGTTACTCAGAAAACAGGTCACAGGTTTAATTCGTTTGAAGTACTAGTGCTAAATGTTCGCTCTTAGATGTAAGAAAGAAAACCGTTTTATCTCTAGCCTTGGCTACTGTATATAGACCTCCAGGGCCCTATGCTGATTTCCTAAAAGAGTTTGCAGACTTTCTCTCAGATCTATTGGTCAATGTCGATAAAGCATTAATTGTTGGAGATTTTAACATACACGTAGATAACACAAATGATGCGTTTACAGATCTATTAAACTCCTTTGGGGTCAAGCAAAACGTCACTGGTCCGACTCATCGTCTTAATCACACACTAGATTTAATTATATCACATGGAACCAACCCAACCGATATAGATATTATACAACAAAGTGATGATGTCACTGACCATTACATGGTAACTTGCATACTGCGTACTGCTGAAATGTGTCATGTTGCGCCACGTTATCGACCAGGCAGAACGATCCTTCCAACCACTATAGATAGATTCTCAAATAGCTTACCTGATCTGTCTCAGCTGCTCAGTGAACCCAAACAAACAGATGAACTAGAGGAAATGACTAGCAGTATGAGCACCATTTTCTCTAGTACATTAGAAAATGTTGCACCAATTAGATAAAAAAGGTTAGAGAAAACTAAAGCACCATGGTACAACAGTGCTACACATGTTATCAAGAGAGAAACTGTAACTTAGAGCGTAAATGGAAACAAACTAATTTAGAGGTCTTTAGAATCGCGTGGAAAGATAGTACGTCACGTTATAAAAGGCCTAAAAGCAGCCAGGGCTGAGCATCTCCATAAACTAATAGAAAATAACCAAAATAATCCAAGGTTTTTATTTAACACCGTGGCTAGATTAACAAATAAACAAGCATCGCCTGAGCAAAATATTCCGTTACAGTTTAGTAGTAACGATTTTATGAATTTCTTCACTGAGAAAATGAAAGCATCAGAAACAGAATTGTAAATGTACAACCTTTAATGATGTCTTATGATTCAACCTCAATTATCGCCCCTCAATAACTACTACACGCTTTACAACTATAGGACAGGAAGAGCTAAATAACGTATCATTGCATCTAAATCAACAACATGTTTATTAGATCCAATACCCACTAAACTACTGAAAGAGCTGTTACCTGTAGTGGAAGAGCCTCTTCTCAATATTATTAACTCGTCTTTATCTTTAGGTCATGTTCCAAGAATATTCAAGTTGGCAGTCATAAAACCTCTCATTAAGAAGCCACAATTAGATCATAATAACCTAGCAAATTACAGACCCATTTCAAATCTTCCATTTATGTCTAAAATACTAGAAAAAGTTGTCTGCTCAATTGTGCTCTTTCTTGCAAGAAAATGATATCTATGAAAAATTTCAATCCAGTTCAGACCAAACCATAGCACAGAAACTGCGCTCGTTAAAATCACAAATGATTTACTTCTAGCTTCTGACCAAGGCTGTATCTCAATACTAGTTCTACTCGATCTTAGTGCTGCGTTCGATACTATAGATCATAAAATACTCTTAGATCGACTTCAAAATTACACTGGTGTTCAGGAAAGGCATTAAACTGGTTTAGATCGTACTTATCAGACCGCTACCATTTTGTCTGTCTAAATGGGGAAAAATCAAAGATAACGTCAGTAGACTATGGGGTGCCGCATGGGATCTGTGTTAGGCCCTCTGCTATTCTCAATATATATGCTGCCACTTGGTAATATTATAAGAAAACATGGAATTAATTTCCACTGTTATGCTGATGACACTCAATTATATATTTCATCACGACCAGATGAAAACGCTAAATTATCTAAACTGACAGCGTGTGTTGAAGATATTAAATACTGGATGACGTGTAATTTTCTGCTATTAAATTCAGATAAAACAGAGGTATTACTTATTGGTCCAAAAACGGCCCACAAAACCTCTCACAATACAACTTTAACTTGGAAGGACGTCCTGTCACTTTATCCATTACAGTAAAAGACCTGGGTGTTATTTTAGACCGCATAACTTGTCTTTGAAAATCATATTTCATATGTTACAAGAACAGCATTTTCCACCTTAGAAACATTGCTAAGCTACGTAACATGCTATCTATTTCTGATGCAGAAAAGTTAGTTCATGCATTCATGACCTCAAGACTAGATTACTGTAATGCTTTATTAGCTGGTTGTCCTGCATCCTCAATAAACAAGCTACAGTTAGTCCAAAAGCGCAGCTGCTAGAGTTCTTACTAGGTCAAGAAAATATGATCATATAACACCAATTTTATCATCTCTACACTGGTTACCTATTAAGTTCGTGTCAATTACAAAGTATTGCTACTGACCTATAAAGCCCTAAATGGTTTAGCTCCAGTGTATTTAACGGATCTTCTATCGCCCTACAATCCATCGCGCTCTTTAAGATCACTAAACTCGAGGCTTCTGGTCGTTCCTAAGATATCTAAGTCCACTAAAGGAGGAGGGCATTTTCACATTTAGCTCCTAAACTCTGGAATAGTCTTCCTGATATTGTTCGAGGTTCAGACTCGCTGTCCCAGTTTAAAACTAGATTAAAGACGCATCTCTTTGTAAGCATTCACATTATAATTACCTTTTATACTACAGTTAAATTGGATCAAAAGAATTAATATTCTGAACAGCAGCTATAATTATTTCCCATCTGCTTTTCTGTTGTGATCTCAGGACACTAGTCCCGAGGTAAATATTAGTCAGCTCCAGTTTGTATCCAGCCTCTCATGGAGACTTCAGATGCCCCAACACCTGTGATGAGACGACTCGACACCTGTGAAGAGACGACTCAACGCCAGCGCTATTATAGCGGCCTAAAATAATACATGATTGATTAACTTTTCTAACATTTTTCAATGTACATTTATAAAATGCACTTTCTGTAAAGCTGCTTTGAAACAATGTGTATTGTGAAAAGCTATACAAATAAAATTGAATTGAATTGAATTGAATTGATATAAATTCATAATTGTGTGATATATAGTCAGAATTGTGTGATATAAAGTCAGAATTGTGTGATAATAAGTCAGAATTGTGTGATATAAAGTCAAAATTGTATGATATAAATTCAGAATTGTGTGATAGTCAAAATTGTGTGATATAAATTCAGAATTGTGTGATATAAAGTCAGAATTGTGTAATATAAAGTCAGTATTGTGTGATATAGTCAGAATTGGGATATAAAGTCAGAATTGTGTGATATAAAGTCAGTATTGTGTAATATAAAGTCAGAATTGTGTGATATAAATTCATAATTGTGTGATATAAAGTCAGAATTGTGTGATATAAATTCATAATTGTGTGATATATAGTCATAATTGTGTGATATAAAGTCAGAATTGTGTGATATTAAGTCAGAATTGTGTGATATAAAGTCAAAATTGTATGATATAAATTCAGAATTGTGTGATATAAATTCAAATTGTGTGATAGTCAAAATTGTGTGATATAAATTCAGAATTGTGTGATATAAAGTCAGAATTGTGTGATATAGTCAAAATTGTGTGATATAAAGTCAGAATTGTGTGATATAAATTCAAAATTGTGTGATATAGTCAAAATTGTATGATATAAATTCAGAATTGTGTGATATAAAGTCAGAATTGTGTGATATAAATTCTGAATTGTGTGATGTAAAGTCAGAATTGTGTGATATAGTCAAGATTGTGTGATATAAATTCAGAATTGTGTGATATAAAGTCAAAATTGTGTGATATAAATTCAGAATTGTGTGATGTAAAGTCAGAATTGTGTGATATAAAGTCAGAATTGTGATATTAAGTCAGAATGTGTGATATAAAGTCAGAATTGTGTGATATAAAGTCAGAATTGTGTAATATAAAGTCAGAATTGTGTGATATAAAGTCAGAATTGTGTGATATAAATTTATAATTGTGTGATATATAGTCAGAATTGTGTGATATAAAGTCAGAATTGTGTGATAATAAGTCAGAATTGTGTGATATAAAGTCAAAATTGTATGATATAAATTCAGAATTGTGTGATAGTCAAAATTGTGTGATATAAATTCAGAATTGTGTGATATAAATTCAGAATTGTGTGATATAAAGTCAGAATTGTGTAATATAAAGTCAGTATTGTGTGATATAGTCAGAATTGGGATATAAAGTCAGAATTGTGTGATATAAAGTCAGTATTGTGTAATATAAAGTCAGAATTGTGTGATATAAAGTCATAATTGTGTGATATAAAGTCAGAATTGTGTGATATAAAGTCAGAATTGTGTGATATAAAGTCAGAATTGTGTGATATAAAGTCAGAATTGTGTGATATAAAGTCAGAATTGTGTGATATAAAGTCAGAATTGTGTGATATAAATCCCAAATTGTGTGATATAAAGTCAGAATTGTGTGATATAAAGTCAGATTTGTGATATAAAGTCAGTTTTATGTGTATAAAGTCAGAATTGTGTGATATAAATTCAGAATTGTGTGATACAAAGTCAGAATTGTGTGATATAAAGTCAGAATTGTGTGATATAAAGTCAGAATTGTGTGATATAGTCAAAATTGTGTGATATAAATTCAGAATTGTGTGATATAAAGTCAGAATTGTGTGATATAGTCAAAATTGTGTGATATAAATTCAAATTGTGTGATATAGTCAAAATTGTGTGATATAAATTCAGAATTGTGTGATATAGTCAAAATTGTGTGATATAAATTCAGAATTGTGTGATATAAATTCAGAATTGTGTGATAGTCAAAATTGTGTGATATAAATTCAGAATTGTGTGATATAAAGTCAGAATTGTGTGATATAGTCAAAATTGTGTGATATAAATTCAGAATTGTGTGATATAGTCAAAATTGTGTGATATAAATTCATAATTGTGTGATATAAAGTCAGAATTGTGTGATATAAAGTCAGAATTGTGTGATATAAAGTCAGAATTGTGTGATATAAATGAAATTGTGTGATATAAAGTCAGATTTGTGATATAAAGTCAGTTTTATGTGTATAAAGTCAGAATTGTGTGATATAAATTCAAAGTGTGTGATATAAAGTCATAATTGTGTGATATAAAGTCAGAATTGTGTGATATAGTCAAATTGTGTGATATAAATTCAGAATTGTGTGATATAGTCAAATTGTGTGATATAAATTCAAATTGTGTGATATAAAGTCAGAATTGTGTGATATAAAGTCAGAATTGTGTGATATAAAGTCAGAATTGTGTGATATAAATCAAATTGTGTGATATAAAGTCAGATTTGTGATATAAAGTCAGTTTTATGTGTATAAAGTCAGAATTGTGTGATATAAATTCCAAATTGTGTGATATAAAGTCAGAATTGTGTGATATAAAGTCAAATTGTGTGATATAGTCAAAATTGTGTGATATAAATTCAGAATTGTGTGATATTAAGTCAGAATTGTGTGATATAAAGTCATAATTGTGTGATATAAAGTCATAATTGTGTGATATAGTCAGAATTGTGTGATATAGTCAAAATTGTGTGATATAAATTCAGAATTGTGTGATATAGTCAAAATTGTGTGATATAAATTCAGAATTGTGTGATATAGTCAAATTGTATGATATAAATTCAGAATTGTGTGATATAAAGTCAGAATTGTGTGATATAGTCAAAATTGTGTGATATAAATTCAGAATTGTGTGATATAAATTCAGAATTGTGTGATATAGTCAAAATTGTGTGATATAAATTAAGAATTGTGTGATATAAAGTCAAAATTGTGTGATATAAAGTCAGAATTGTGTGATATAAAGTCAGAATTGTGTGATATAAAGTCAGAATTGTGTGATATAAATTCAGAATTGTGTGATATAGTCAAAATTGTATGATATAAATTCAAAATTGTGTGATATAAAGTCAGAATTGTGTGATATAAAGTCAGAATTGTGTGATATAGTCAAAATTGTGTGATATAAATTCAAATTGTGTGATATAAAGTCAGAATTGTGTGATATAAATTCAAAATTGTGTGATATAAAGTCAGAATTGTGTGATATAAAGTCAGAATTGTGTGATATAAAGTCAGAATTGTGTGATATAAAGTCAGAATTGCGTGATATAAAGTCAGTATTGTGATATTAGGCAAGGCAAGTTTATTTATAGCACATTTCATACATAATGGCAATTTAAAGTGATTTACATTGAAAATGAAATTAAAATAGTGATAACATATGCATAAGAAATAAGAATACCACGTGTAAGAATTAAAAATAAAAACAGGATAATTAAAACAGTTGTAAAAGAATTTTGTAAATAAGAAGAAATAGAAATATACAGTTGTATTAAGTTAGACTTGTGTGTTATAAATTCAGAATTGTGTGATATAAAGTCAGTATTGTGTGATATAAATTCATAATTGTGTGATATAAAGTCAGATTTGTGATATAAAGTCAGAATTGTGTGATATAAATTCAAAGTGTGTGATATAAAGTCAGAATTGTGTGATATAGTCAAAATTGTGTGATATAAATTCAGAATTGTGTGATATAAAGTCAGAATTGTGTGATATAAAGTCATAATTGTGTGATATAAAGTCAGAATTGTGTGATATAAAGTCAGAATTGTGTGATATAGTCAAAATTGTGTGATATAAATTCAGAATTGTGTGATATAAAGTCAGAATTGTGTGATATAGTCAAAATTGTGTGATATAAATTCAGAATTGTGTGATATAGTCAAAATTGTGTGATATAAATTCATAATTGTGTGATATAAAGTCAGAATTGTGTGATATAAAGTCAGAATTGTGTGATATAAATCCCAAATTGTGTGATATAAAGTCAGAATTGTGTGATATAAAGTCAGATTTGTGATATAAAGTCAGTTTTATGTGTATAAAGTCAGAATTGTGTGATATAAATTCCAAAGTGTGTGATATAAAGTCATAATTGTGTGATATAAAGTCAGAATTGTGTGATATAAAGTCAGAATTGTGTGATATAGTCAAAATTGTGTGATATAAATTCAGAATTGTGTGATATTAAGTCAGAATTGTGTGATATAAAGTCATAATTGTGTGATATAAAGTCAGAATTGTGTGATATAAAGTCAGAATTGTGTGATATAAAGTCAGAATTGTGTGATATAAAGTCATAATTGTGTGATATAAAGTCAGAATTGTGTGATATAAAGTCAGAATTGTGTGATATAAATCCCAAATTGTGTGATATAAAGTCAGAATTGTGTGATATAAAGTCAGATTTGTGATATAAAGTCAGAATTGTGTGATATAAATTCCAAAGTGTGTGATATAAAGTCATAATTGTGTGATATAAAGTCAGAATTGTGTGATATAAATTCAGAATTGTGTGATAGTCAAAATTGTGTGATATAAATTCAGAATTGTGTGATATAAAGTCAGAATTGTGTGATATAAATTCAGAATTGTGTGATATAGTCAAAATTGTGTGATATAAATTCAGAATTGTGTGATATAAAGTCAGAATTGTGTGATATAGTCAAAATTGTGTGATATAAATTCAGAATTGTGTGATATAGTCAAAATTGTGTGATATAAATTCATAATTGTGTGATATAAAGTCAGAATTGTGTGATATAAAGTCAGAATTGTGTGATATAAATTCCAAAGTGTGTGATATAAAGTCATAATTGTGTGATATAAATTCAGAATTGTGTGATATAAATTCAAAGTGTGTGATATATAGTCAGAATTGTGTGATATAAATTCAGAATTGTGTGATATAAATTCAAAGTGTGTGATATAAAGTCATAATTGTGTGATATAAATTCAAAGTGTGTGATATAAAGTCATAATTGTGTGATATAAATTCAGAATTGTGTGATATAAATCCCAAATTGTGTGATATAAAGTCAGAATTGTGTGATATAAATTCAGAATTGTGTGATATAAATTCCAAAGTGTGTGATATAAAGTCATAATTGTGTGATATAAATTCCGAATTGTGTGATATAAAGTCAGAATTGTGTGATATAAAGTCAGAATTGTGTGATATAAATTCCAAAGTGTGTGATATAAAGTCATAATTGTGTGATATAAATTCCAAAGTGTGTGATATAAAGTCATAATTGTGTGATATAAATTCAGAATTGTGTGATATAAAGTCAGAATTGTGTGATATAAAGTCAGAATTGTGTGATATAAATTCAAAGTGTGTGATATAAAGTCATAATTGTGTGATATAAATTCAGAATTGTGTGATATAAATTCAGAATTGTGTGATAGTCAAAATTGTGTGATATAAATTCAGAATTGTGTGATATAAAGTCAGAATTGTGTGATATAGTCAAAATTGTGTGATATAAATTCAGAATTGTGTGATATAGTCAAAATTGTGTGATATAAATTCATAATTGTGTGATATAAAGTCAGAATTGTGTGATATAAAGTAAGTATTTTGTGATATAAATCCCAAATTGTGTGATATAAAGTCAGAATTGTGTGATATAAAGTCAGATTTGTGATATAAAGTCAGTTTTATGTGTATAAAGTCAGAATTGTGTGATATAAATTCCAAAGTGTGTGATATAAAGTCATAATTGTGTGATATAAAGTCAGAATTGTGTGATATAAAGTCAGAATTGTGTGATATAGTCAAAATTGTGTGATATAAATTCAGAATTGTGTGATATTAAGTCAGAATTGTGTGATATAAAGTCATAATTGTGTGATATAAAGTCAGAATTGTGTGATATAAAGTCAGAATTGTGTGATATAAAGTCAGAATTGTGTGATATAAAGTCATAATTGTGTGATATAAAGTCAGAATTGTGTGATATAAAGTCAGAATTGTGTGATATAAATCCCAAATTGTGTGATATAAAGTCAGAATTGTGTGATATAAAGTCAGATTTGTGATATAAAGTCAGTTTTATGTGTATAAAGTCAGAATTGTGTGATATAAATTCCAAAGTGTGTGATATAAAGTCATAATTGTGTGATATAAAGTCAGAATTGTGTGATATAAAGTCAGAATTGTGTGATATAGTCAAAATTGTGTGATATAAATTCAGAATTGTGTGATATAAAGTCAGAATTGTGTGATATAGTCAAAATTGTGTGATATAAATTCAGAATTGTGTGATATAGTCAAAATTGTGTGATATAAATTCAGAATTGTGTGATATAAATTCAGAATTGTGTGATAGTCAAAATTGTGTGATATAAATTCAGAATTGTGTGATATAAAGTCAGAATTGTGTGATATAGTCAAAATTGTGTGATATAAATTCAGAATTGTGTGATATAGTCAAAATTGTGTGATATAAATTCATAATTGTGTGATATAAAGTCAGAATTGTGTGATATAAAGTCAGAATTGTGTGATATAAATCCCAAATTGTGTGATATAAAGTCAGAATTGTGTGATATAAAGTCAGAATTGTGATATAAAGTCAGTTTTATGTGTATAAAGTCAGAATTGTGTGATATAAATTCAAAGTGTGTGATATAAAGTCATAATTGTGTGATATAAAGTCAGAATTGTGTGATATAAAGTCAGAATTGTGTGATATAGTCAAAATTGTGTGATATAAATTCAGAATTGTGTGATATTAAGTCAGAATTGTGTGATATAAAGTCAGAATTGTGTGATATAAAGTCAGAATTGTGTGATATAAAGTCAGAATTGTGTGATATAAAGTCTGATTTGTGTGTTATAAAGTCATAATTGTGTGATATAAATTCCGAATTGTGTGATATAAAGTCAGAATTGTGTGATATAGTCAAAATTGTGTGATATAAATTCAGAATTGTGTGATATAGTCAAAATTGCGTGATATAAATTCAGAATTGTGTGATATAGTCAAAATTGTATGATATAAATTCAGAATTGTGTGATATAAAGTCAGAATTGTGTGATATAGTCAAAATTGTGTGATATAAATTCAGAATTGTGTGATATAAATTCAGAATTGTGTGATATAGTCAAAATTGTGTGATATAAATTAGGAATTGTGTGATATAAAGTCAAAATTGTGTGATATAAAGTCAGAATTGTGTGATATAAAGTCAGAATTGTGTGATATAAATTCAGAATTGTGATATAGTCAAAATTGTGTGATATAAATTCAAAATTGTGTGATATAAAGTCAGAATTGTGTATAAAGTCAGAATTGTGATATAGTCAAAATTGTGTGATATAAATTCAAAATTGTGTGATATAAAGTCAGAATTGTGTGATATAAATTCAAAATTGTGTGATATAAAGTCAGAATTGTGTGATATAAAGTCAGAATTGTGTGATATAAAGTCAGAATTGTGTGATATAAAGTCAGAATTGTGTGATATAAAGTCAGAATTGCGTGATATAAAGTCAGTATTGTGATATTAGGCAAGGCAAGTTTATTTATAGCACATTTCATACGCAATGGCAATTTAAAGTGATTTACATTGAAAATGAAATTAAAATAGTGATAACATATGCATAAGAAATAAGAATACCACGTGTAAGAATTAAAAATAAAAACAGGATAATTAAAACAGTTGTAAAAGAATTTTTGTAAATAAGAAGAAATAGAAATATACAGTTGTATTAAGTTAGACTTGTGTGTTATAAATTCAGAATTGTGTGATATAAAGTCAGTATTGTGTGATATAAATTCATAATTGTGTGATATAAAGTCAGAATTGTGTAATATAAAGTCAGAATTGTGTGATATAAATTCATAATTGTGTGATATAAAGTCAGAATTGTGTAATATAAAGTCAGAATTGTGTGATATAAATTCAAAATTGTGTGATATAAAGTCAGAATTGTGTGATATATAGTCAGAATTGGGATATAAAGTCAGAATTGTGATATAAAGTCAGAATTGTGTGATATAAAGTCAGAATTGTGTGATATAAATTCATAATTGTGTGATATAAAGTCAGAATTGTGTAATATAAAGTCAGAATTGTGTGATATAAAGTCAGAATTGTGTGATATAAAGTCAGAATTGTGTGATATAAATTCAGAATTGTGTGATATAAAGTCAGTATTGTGTGATATAAATTCATAATTGTGTGATATAAAGTCAGAATTGTGTAATATAAAGTCAGAATTGTGTGATATAAAGTCAGAATTGTGTGATATAAATTCAGAATTGTGTGATATAAAGTCAGAATTGTGTGATATAAATTCATAATTGTGTGATATAAAGTCAGAATTGTGTAATATAAAGTCAGAATTGTGTGATATAAAGTCAGAATTGTGTGATATAAAGTCAGAATTGTGTGTTATAAATTCAGAATTGTGTGATATAAAGTCAGTATTGTGTGATATAAATTCATAATTGTGTGATATAAAGTCAGAATTGTGTAATATAAAGTCAGAATTGTGTGATATAAATTCATAATTGTGTGATATAAAGTCAGAATTGTGTAATATAAAGTCAGAATTGTGTGATATAAATTCAAAATTGTGTGATATAAAGTCAGAATTGTGTGATATATAGTCAGAATTGGGATATAAAGTCAGAATTGTGATATAAAGTCAGAATTGTGTGATATAAAGTCAGAATTGTGTGATATAAATTCATAATTGTGTGATATAAAGTCAGAATTGTGTGATATAAAGTCAGAATTGTGTGATATAAAGTCATAATTGTGTGATATAAAGTCAGAATTGTGATATATAAAGTCAGAATTGTGTAATATAAAGTCAGTATTGTGTGATATAGTCAGAATTGGGATATAAAGTCAGAATTGTGTGATATAAAGTCAGTATTGTGTAATATAAAGTCAGAATTGTGTGATATAAATTCATAATTGTGTGATATAAAGTCAGAATTGTGTGATATAAAGTCAGTATTGTGTAATATAAAGTCAGAATTGTGTGATATAAATTCATAATTGTGTGATATAAAGTCAGAATTGTGTGATATAAATTCATAATTTTGTGATATATAGTCAGAATTGTGTGATATAAAGTCAGAATTGTGTGATATTAAGTCAGAATTGTGTGATATAAAGTCAGAATTGTGTGATATTAAGTCAAAATTGTATGATATAAATTCAGAATTGTGTGATAGTCAAAATTGTGTGATATAAATTCATAATTGTGCGATATAAATTCATAATTGTGTGATATAAAGTCAGAATTGTGTGATATAAATCCCAAATTGTGTGATATAAAGTCAGAATTGTGTGATATAAAGTCAGATTTGTGATATAAAGTCAGTTTTATGTGTATAAAGTCAGAATTGTGTGATATAAATTCCAAAGTGTGTGATATAAAGTCATAATTGTGTGATATAAAGTCAGAATTGTGTGATATAAAGTCAGAATTGTGTGATATAAAGTCAGAATTGTGTGATATAAAGTCAGAATTGTGTGATATAAATCCCAAATTGTGTGATATAAAGTCAGAATTGTGTGATATAAAGTCAGATTTGTGATATAAAGTCAGAATTGTGTGATATAAATTCCAAAGTGTGTGATATAAAGTCATAATTGTGTGATATAAAGTCAGAATTGTGTGATATAAAGTCAGAATTGTGTGATATAAAGTCAGAATTGTGTGATATAAATTCAAAGTGTGTGATATAAAGTCATAATTGTGTGATATAAAGTCAGAATTGTGTGATATAAAGTCAGAATTGTGTGATATAGTCAAAATTGTGTGATATAAATTCAGAATTGTGTGATATAAAGTCAGAATTGTGTGATATAGTCAAAATTGTGTGATATAAATTCAGAATTGTGTGATATAGTCAAAATTGTGTGATATAAATTCATAATTGTGTGATATAAAGTCAGAATTGTGTGATATAAAGTCAGAATTGTGTGATATAAATCCCAAATTGTGTGATATAAAGTCAGAATTGTGTGATATAAAGTCAGATTTGTGATATAAAGTCAGTTTTATGTGTATAAAGTCAGAATTGTGTGATATAAATTCCAAAGTGTGTGATATAAAGTCATAATTGTGTGATAGAAAGTCAGAATTGTGTGATATAAAGTCAGAATTGTGTGATATAGTCAAAATTGTGTGATATAAATTCAGAATTGTGTGATATTAAGTCAGAATTGTGTGATATAAAGTCATAATTGTGTGATATAAAGTCAGAATTGTGTGATATAAAGTCAGAATTGTGTGATATAAAGTCAGAATTGTGTGATATAAAGTCATAATTGTGTGATATAAAGTCAGAATTGTGTGATATAAAGTCAGAATTGTGTGATATAAATCCCAAATTGTGTGATATAAAGTCAGAATTGTGTGATATAAAGTCAGATTTGTGATATAAAGTCAGTTTTATGTGTATAAAGTCAGAATTGTGTGATATAAATTCCAAAGTGTGTGATATAAAGTCATAATTGTGTGATATAAATTCCAAAGTGTGTGATATAAAGTCAGAATTGTGTGATATAAATTCCAAAGTGTGTGATATAAAGTCATAATTGTGTGATATAAAGTCAGAATTGTGTGATATAAATTCAGAATTGTGTGATAGTCAAAATTGTGTGATATAAATTCAGAATTGTGTGATATAAAGTCAGAATTGTGTGATATAGTCAAAATTGTGTGATATAAATTCAGAATTGTGTGATATAGTCAAAATTGTGTGATATAAATTCAGAATTGTGTGATATAAAGTCAGAATTGTGTGATATAGTCAAAATTGTGTGATATAAATTCAGAATTGTGTGATATAGTCAAAATTGTGTGATATAAATTCATAATTGTGTGATATAAAGTCAGAATTGTGTGATATAAAGTCAGAATTGTGTGATATAAATCCCAAATTGTGTGATATAAAGTCAGAATTGTGTGATATAAATTCAGAATTGTGTGATATAGTCAAAATTGTGTGATATAAATTCAGAATTGTGTGATATAAAGTCAGAATTGTGTGATATAAAGTCAGAATTGTGTGATATAAATTCCAAAGTGTGTGATATAAAGTCATAATTGTGTGATATAAATTCAGAATTGTGTGATATAAATTCAGAATTGTGTGATAGTCAAAATTGTGTGATATAAATTCAGAATTGTGTGATATAAAGTCAGAATTGTGTGATATAGTCAAAATTGTGTGATATAAATTCAGAATTGTGTGATATAGTCAAAATTGTGTGATATAAATTCAGAATTGTGTGATATAGTCAAAATTGTGTGATATAAATTCAGAATTGTGTGATATAGTCAAAATTGTGTGATATAAAGTCAGAATTGTGTGATATAGTCAAAATTGTGTGATATAAATTCAGAATTGTGTGATATAGTCAAAATTGTGTGATATAAATTCATAATTGTGTGATATAAAGTCAGAATTGTGTGAAATAAATTCCAAAGTGTGTGATATAAAGTCATAATTGTGTGATATAAAGTCAGAATTGTGTGATATAAAGTCAGAATTGTGTGATATAGTCAAAATTGTGTGATATAAATTCAGAATTGTGTGATATTAAGTCAGAATTGTGTGATATAAAGTCATAATTGTGTGATATAAAGTCAGAATTGTGTGATATAAAGTCAGAATTGTGTGATATAAAGTCATAATTGTGTGATATAAAGTCAGAATTGTGTGATATAAAGTCAGAATTGTATGATATTAAGTCATAATTGTGTGATATAAAGTCAGAATTGTGTGATTTAAAATCAGAATTGTGTGATATAGTCAAAATTGTGTGATATAAATTCAGAATTGTGTGATATTAAGTCAGAATTGTGTGATATAAAGTCATAATTGTGTGATATAAAGTCAGAATTGTGTGATATAAAGTCAGAATTGTGTGATATAAAGTCAGAATTGTGTGATATAAAGTCAGAATTGTGTGATATAAAGTCAGAATTGTGTGATATAAAGTCAGAATTGTGTGATATAAAGTCAGAATTGTGTGATATAAATCCCGAATTGTGTAATATAAAGTCAGAATTGTGTGATATAAAGTCAGATTTATGTGTATAAAGTCAGTTTTATGTGTATAACGTCAGAATTGTGTGATATAAATTCCAAAGTGTGTGATATAAAGTCAGAATTGTGTGATATAAAGTCAGAATTGTGTGATATAAAGTCAGAATTGTGTGATATAGTCAAAATTGTGTGATATAAATTCAGAATTGTGTGATATAAAGTCAGAATTGTGTGATATAGTCAAAATTGTGTGATATAAATTCAGAATTGTGTGATATAGTCAAAATTGTGTGATATAAATTCAGAATTGTGTGATATAAATTCAGAATTGTGTGATAGTCAAAATTGTGTGATATAAATTCAG
This sequence comes from Gobiocypris rarus, assembly GCA_023029165.1. Taxonomy (NCBI): domain Eukaryota; kingdom Metazoa; phylum Chordata; class Actinopteri; order Cypriniformes; family Gobionidae; genus Gobiocypris; species Gobiocypris rarus. The sequence continues at coordinate 7,237,967 of CM040926.1, read as the reverse complement.
AATTGTGTGATATAAAGTCAGAATTGTGTGATATAGTCAAAATTGTGTGATATAAATTCAGAATTGTGTGATATAGTCAAAATTGTGTGATATAAATTCATAATTGTGTGATATAAAGTCAGAATTGTGTGATATAAAGTCAGAATTGTGTGATATAAAGTCAGAATTGTGTGTTATAAATTCAGAATTGTGTGATATAAAGTCAGTATTGTGTGATATAAATTCATAATTGTGTGATATAAAGTCAGAATTGTGTAATATAAAGTCAGAATTGTGTGATATAAATTCATAATTGTGTGATATAAAGTCAGAATTGTGTAATATAAAGTCAGAATTGTGTGATATAAATTCATAATTGTGTGATATAAAGTCAGAATTGTGTGATATAAATTCATAATTGTGTGATATATAGTCAGAATTGTGTGATATAAAGTCAGAATTGTGTGATATAAAGTCATAATTGTGTGATATAAAGTCAGAATTGTGATATATAAAGTCAGAATTGTGTAATATAAAGTCAGTATTGTGTGATATAGTCAGAATTGGGATATAAAGTCAGAATTGTGTGATATAAAGTCAGTATTGTGTAATATAAAGTCAGAATTGTGTGATATAAATTCATAATTGTGTGATATAAAGTCAGAATTGTGTGATATAAAGTCAGTATTGTGTAATATAAAGTCAGAATTGTGTGATATAAATTCATAATTGTGTGATATAAAGTCAGAATTGTGTGATATAAATTCATAATTTTGTGATATATAGTCAGAATTGTGTGATATAAAGTCAGAATTGTGTGATATTAAGTCAGAATTGTGTGATATAAAGTCAGAATTGTGTGATATTAAGTCAAAATTGTATGATATAAATTCAGAATTGTGTGATAGTCAAAATTGTGTGATATAAATTCATAATTGTGCGATATAAATTCATAATTGTGTGATATAAAGTCAGAATTGTGTGATATAAATCCCAAATTGTGTGATATAAAGTCAGAATTGTGTGATATAAAGTCAGATTTGTGATATAAAGTCAGTTTTATGTGTATAAAGTCAGAATTGTGTGATATAAATTCCAAAGTGTGTGATATAAAGTCATAATTGTGTGATATAAAGTCAGAATTGTGTGATATAAAGTCAGAATTGTGTGATATAAAGTCAGAATTGTGTGATATAAAGTCAGAATTGTGTGATATAAATCCCAAATTGTGTGATATAAAGTCAGAATTGTGTGATATAAAGTCAGATTTGTGATATAAAGTCAGAATTGTGTGATATAAATTCCAAAGTGTGTGATATAAAGTCATAATTGTGTGATATAAAGTCAGAATTGTGTGATATAAAGTCAGAATTGTGTGATATAAAGTCAGAATTGTGTGATATAAATTCCAAAGTGTGTGATATAAAGTCATAATTGTGTGATATAAAGTCAGAATTGTGTGATATAAAGTCAGAATTGTGTGATATAGTCAAAATTGTGTGATATAAATTCAGAATTGTGTGATATAAAGTCAGAATTGTGTGATATAGTCAAAATTGTGTGATATAAATTCAGAATTGTGTGATATAGTCAAAATTGTGTGATATAAATTCATAATTGTGTGATATAAAGTCAGAATTGTGTGATATAAAGTCAGAATTGTGTGATATAAATCCCAAATTGTGTGATATAAAGTCAGAATTGTGTGATATAAAGTCAGAATTGTGATATAAAGTCAGTTTTATGTGTATAAAGTCAGAATTGTGTGATATAAATTCCAAAGTGTGTGATATAAAGTCATAATTGTGTGATAGAAAGTCAGAATTGTGTGATATAAAGTCAGAATTGTGTGATATAGTCAAAATTGTGTGATATAAATTCAGAATTGTGTGATATTAAGTCAGAATTGTGTGATATAAAGTCAGAATTGTGTGATATAAATTCCAAAGTGTGTGATATAAAGTCATAATTGTGTGATATAAATTCAGAATTGTGTGATATAAATTCAGAATTGTGTGATAGTCAAAATTGTGTGATATAAATTCAGAATTGTGTGATATAAAGTCAGAATTGTGTGATATAGTCAAAATTGTGTGATATAAATTCAGAATTGTATGATATAAAGTCATAATTGTGTGATATAAAGTCAGAATTGTGTGATATAAAGTCAGAATTGTGTGATATAAAGTCAGAATTGTGTGATATAAAGTCAGAATTGTGTGATATAAATCCCGAATTGTGTAATATAAAGTCAGAATTGTGTGATATAAAGTCAGAATTGTGATATAAAGTCAGAATTGTGTGATATAAATTCCAAAGTGTGTGATATAAAGTCAGAATTGTGTGATATAAAGTCAGAATTGTGTGATATAAAGTCAGAATTGTGTGATATAAAGTCAGAATTGTGTGATATAAATTCAAAGTGTGTGATATAAAGTCATAATTGTGTGATATAAAGTCAGAATTGTGTGATATAAAGTCAGAATTGTGTGATATAGTCAAAATTGTGTGATATAAATTCAGAATTGTGTGATATAAAGTCAGAATTGTGTGATATAGTCAAAATTGTGTGATATAAATTCAGAATTGTGTGATATAGTCAAAATTGTGTGATATAAATTCATAATTGTGTGATATAAAGTCAGAATTGTGTGATATAAAGTCAGAATTGTGTGATATAAATCCCAAATTGTGTGATATAAAGTCAGAATTGTGATATAAAGTCAGATTTATGTGTATAAAGTCAGTTTTATGTGTATAAAGTCAGAATTGTGTGATATAAATTCCAAAGTGTGTGATATAAAGTCATAATTGTGTGATAGAAAGTCAGAATTGTGTGATATAAAGTCAGAATTGTGTGATATAGTCAAAATTGTGTGATATAAATTCAGAATTGTGTGATATTAAGTCAGAATTGTGTGATATAAAGTCATAATTGTGTGATATAAAGTCAGAATTGTGTGATATAAAGTCAGAATTGTGTGATATAAAGTCAGAATTGTGTGATATAAAGTCATAATTGTGTGATATAAAGTCAGAATTGTGTGATATAAAGTCAGAATTGTGTGATATAAATCCCAAATTGTGTGATATAAAGTCAGAATTGTGTGATATAAAGTCAGATTTGTGATATAAAGTCAGTTTTATGTATAAAGTCAGAATTGTGTGATATAAATTCCAAAGTGTGTGATATAAAGTCATAATTGTGTGATATAAATTCCAAAGTGTGTGATATAAAGTCAGAATTGTGTGATATAAATTCCAAAGTGTGTGATATAAAGTCATAATTGTGTGATATAAAGTCAGAATTGTGTGATATAAATTCAGAATTGTGTGATAGTCAAAATTGTGTGATATAAATTCAGAATTGTGTGATATAAAGTCAGAATTGTGTGATATAGTCAAAATTGTGTGATATAAATTCAGAATTGTGTGATATAGTCAAAATTGTGTGATATAAATTCAGAATTGTGTGATATAAAGTCAGAATTGTGTGATATAGTCAAAATTGTGTGATATAAATTCAGAATTGTGTGATATAGTCAAAATTGTGTGATATAAATTCATAATTGTGTGATATAAAGTCAGAATTGTGTGATATAAAGTCAGAATTGTGTGATATAAATCCCAAATTGTGTGATATAAAGTCAGAATTGTGTGATATAAATTCAGAATTGTGTGATATAGTCAAAATTGTGTGATATAAATTCAGAATTGTGTGATATAAAGTCAGAATTGTGTGATATAAAGTCAGAATTGTGTGATATAAATTCCAAAGTGTGTGATATAAAGTCATAATTGTGTGATATAAATTCAGAATTGTGTGATATAAATTCAGAATTGTGTGATAGTCAAAATTGTGTGATATAAATTCAGAATTGTGTGATATAAAGTCAGAATTGTGTGATATAGTCAAAATTGTGTGATATAAATTCAGAATTGTGTGATATAGTCAAAATTGTGTGATATAAATTCAGAATTGTGTGATATAGTCAAAATTGTGTGATATAAATTCAGAATTGTGTGATATAGTCAAAATTGTGTGATATAAAGTCAGAATTGTGTGATATAGTCAAAATTGTGTGATATAAATTCAGAATTGTGTGATATAGTCAAAATTGTGTGATATAAATTCATAATTGTGTGATATAAAGTCAGAATTGTGTGAAATAAATTCCAAAGTGTGTGATATAAAGTCATAATTGTGTGATATAAAGTCAGAATTGTGTGATATAAAGTCAGAATTGTGTGATATAGTCAAAATTGTGTGATATAAATTCAGAATTGTGTGATATTAAGTCAGAATTGTGTGATATAAAGTCATAATTGTGTGATATAAAGTCAGAATTGTGTGATATAAAGTCAGAATTGTGTGATATAAAGTCATAATTGTGTGATATAAAGTCAGAATTGTGTGATATAAAGTCAGAATTGTATGATATTAAGTCATAATTGTGTGATATAAAGTCAGAATTGTGTGATTTAAAGTCAGAATTGTGTGATATAGTCAAAATTGTGTGATATAAATTCAGAATTGTGTGATATTAAGTCAGAATTGTGTGATATAAAGTCATAATTGTGTGATATAAAGTCAGAATTGTGTGATATAAAGTCAGAATTGTGTGATATAAAGTCAGAATTGTGTGATATAAAGTCAGAATTGTGTGATATAAAGTCATAATTGTGTGATATAAAGTCAGAATTGTGTGATATAAAGTCAGAATTGTGTGATATAAATCCCAAATTGTGTGATATAAAGTCAGAATTGTGTGATATAAAGTCAGATTTATGTGTATAAAGTCAGTTTTATGTGTATAACGTCAGAATTGTGTGATATAAATCCCAAAGTGTGTGATATAAAGTCATAATTGTGTGATATAAAGTCAGAATTGTGTGATATAAAGTCAGAATTGTGTGATATAGTCAAAATTGTGTGATATAAATTCAGAATTGTGTGATATAAAGTCAGAATTGTGTGATATAGTCAAAATTGTGTGATATAAATTCAGAATTGTGTGATATAGTCAAAATTGTGTGATATAAATTCAGAATTGTGTGATATAAATTTAGAATTGTGTGATAGTCAAAATTGTGTGATATAAATTCAGAATTGTGTGATATAAAGTCAGAATTGTGTGATATAGTCAAAATTGTGTGATATAAATTCAGAATTGTGTGATATAGTCAAAATTGTGTGATATAAATTCATAATTGTGTGATATAAAGTCAGAATTGTGTGATATAAAGTCAGAATTGTGTGATATAAATCCCAAATTGTGTGATATAAAGTCAGAATTGTGTGATATAAAGTCAGATTTGTGATATAAAGTCAGTTTTATGTGTATAAAGTCAGAATTGTGTGATATAAATTCCAAAGTGTGTGATATAAAGTCATAATTGTGTGATATAAAGTCAGAATTGTGTGATATAAAGTCAGAATTGTGTGATATAGTCAAAATTGTGTGATATAAATTCAGAATTGTGTGATATTAAGTCAGAATTGTGTGATATAAAGTCATAATTGTGTGATATAAAGTCAGAATTGTGTGATATAAAGTCAGAATTGTGTGATATAAAGTCAGAATTGTGTGATATAAAGTCATAATTGTGTGATATAAAGTCAGAATTGTGTGATATAAAGTCAGAATTGTGTGATATAGTCAAAATTGTGTGATATAAATTCAGAATTGTGTGATATAGTCAAAATTGTGTGATATAAATTCAGAATTGTGTGATATAGTCAAAATTGTATGATATAAATTCAGAATTGTGTGATATAAAGTCAGAATTGTGTGATATAGTCAAATTGTGTGATATAAATTCAGAATTGTGTGATATAAATTCAGAATTGTGTGATATAGTCAAAATTGTGTGATATAAATTCAGAATTGTGTGATATAAATTCAAAATTGTGTGATATAAAGTCAGAATTGTGTGATATAAAGTCAGAATTGTGTGATATAAATTCAGAATTGTGTGATATAGTCAAAATTGTGTGATATAAATTCAAAATTGTGTGATATAAAGTCAGAATTGTGTGATATAAAGTCAGAATTGTGTGATATAGTCAAAATTGTGTGATATAAATTCAAAATTGTGTGATATAAAGTCAGAATTGTGTGATATAAATTCAAAATTGTGTGATATAAAGTCAGAATTGTGTGATATAAAGTCAGAATTGTGTGATATAAAGTCAGAATTGTGTGATATAAAGTCAGAATTGTGTGATATAAAGTCAGAATTGCGTGATATAAAGTCAGTATTGTGATATTAGGCAAGGCAAGTTTATTTATAGCACATTTCATACGCAATGGCAATTTAAAGTGATTTACATTGAAAATGAAATTAAAATAGTGATAACATATGCATAAGAAATAAGAATACCACGTGTAAGAATTAAAAATAAAAACAGGATAATTAAAACAGTTGTAAAAAGAATTTTTGTAAATAAGAAGAAATAGAAATATACAGTTGTATTAAGTTAGACTTGTGTGTTATAAATTCAGAATTGTGTGATATAAAGTCAGTATTGTGTGATATAAATTCATAATTGTGTGATATAAAGTCAGAATTGTGTGATATAAAGTCAGAATTGTGTGATATAAATTCATAATTGTGTGATATAAAGTCAGAATTGTGTAATATAAAGTCAGAATTGTGTGATATAAATTCAAAATTGTGTGATATAAAGTCAGAATTGTGTGATATATAGTCAGAATTGGGATATAAAGTCAGAATTGTGATATAAAGTCAGAATTGTGTGATATAAAGTCAGAATTGTGTGATATAAATTCATAATTGTGTGATATAAAGTCAGAATTGTGTAATATAAAGTCAGAATTGTGTGATATAAAGTCAGAATTGTGTGATATAAAGTCAGAATTGTGTGATATAAAGTCATAATTGTGTGATATAAAGTCAGAATTGTGATATATAAAGTCAGAATTGTGTAATATAAAGTCAGTATTGTGTGATATAGTCAGAATTGGGATATAAAGTCAGAATTGTGTGATATAAAGTCAGTATTGTGTAATATAAAGTCAGAATTGTGTGATATAAATTCATAATTGTGTGATATAAAGTCAGAATTGTGTGATATAAAGTCAGTATTGTGTAATATAAAGTCAGAATTGTGTGATATAAATTCATAATTGTGTGATATAAAGTCAGAATTGTGTGATATAAATTCATAATTTTGTGATATATAGTCAGAATTGTGTGATATAAAGTCAGAATTGTGTGATATTAAGTCAGAATTGTGTGATATTAAGTCAAAATTGTATGATATAAATTCAGAATTGTGTGATAGTCAAAATTGTGTGATATAAATTCATAATTGTGCGATATAAATTCATAATTGTGTGATATAAAGTCAGAATTGTGTGATATAAATCCCAAATTGTGTGATATAAAGTCAGAATTGTGTGATATAAAGTCAGAATTGTGATATAAAGTCAGTTTTATGTGTATAAAGTCAGAATTGTGTGATATAAATTCCAAAGTGTGTGATATAAAGTCATAATTGTGTGATATAAAGTCAGAATTGTGTGATATAAAGTCAGAATTGTGTGATATAGTCAAAATTGTGTGATATAAATTCAGAATTGTGTGATATTAAGTCAGAATTGTGTGATATAAAGTCATAATTGTGTGATATAAAGTCAGAATTGTGTGATATAAAGTCAGAATTGTGTGATATAAAGTCAGAATTGTGTGATATAAAGTCAGAATTGTGTGATATAAAGTCAGAATTGTGTGATATAAAGTCAGAATTGTGTGATATAAATCCCAAATTGTGTGATATAAAGTCAGAATTGTGTGATATAAAGTCAGTTTTATGTGTATAAAGTCAGTTTTATGTGTATAACGTCAGAATTGTGTGATATAAATCCCAAATTGTGTGATATAAAGTCAGAATTGTGTGATATAAAGTCAGAATTGTGTGATATAAAGTCAGAATTGTGTGATATAGTCAAAATTGTGTGATATAAATTCAGAATTGTGTGATATAAAGTCAGAATTGTGTGATATAGTCAAAATTGTGTGATATAAATTCAGAATTGTGTGATATAGTCAAAATTGTGTGATATAAATTCAGAATTGTGTGATATAAATTCAGAATTGTGTGATAGTCAAAATTGTGTGATATAAATTCAGAATTGTGTGATATAAAGTCAGAATTGTGTGATATAGTCAGAATTGTGTGATATAAATTCAGAATTGTGTGATATAGTCAAAATTGTGTGATATAAATTCATAATTGTGTGATATAAAGTCAGAATTGTGTGATATAAAGTCAGAATTGTGTGATATAAATCCCAAATTGTGTGATATAAATTCATAATTGTGTGATATAAAGTCAGAATTGTGTGATATAAAGTCAGAATTGTGTGATATAAATTCCAAAGTGTGTGATATAAAGTCATAATTGTGTGATATAAAGTCAGAATTGTGTGATATAAAGTCAGAATTGTGTGATATAGTCAAAATTGTGTGATATAAATTCAGAATTGTGTGATATTAAGTCAGAATTGTGTGATATAAAGTCAGAATTGTGTGATATAAAGTCAGAATTGTGTGATATAAAGTCAGAATTGTGTGATATAAAGTCAGAATTGTGTGATATAGTCAAAATTGTGTGATATAAATTCAGAATTGTGTGATATAGTCAAAATTGTGTGATATAAATTCAGAATTGTGTGATATAGTCAAAATTGTATGATATAAATTCAGAATTGTGTGATATAAAGTCAGAATTGTGTGATATAGTCAAAATTGTGTGATATAAATTCAGAATTGTGTGATATAAATTCAGAATTGTGTGATATAGTCAACATTGTGTGATATAAATTAAGAATTGTGTGATATAAAGTCAAAATTGTGTGATATAAAGTCAGAATTGTGTGATATAAAGTCAGAATTGTGTGATATAAATTCAGAATTGTGTGATATAGTCAAAATTGTGTGATATAAATTCAAAATTGTGTGATATAAAGTCAGAATTGTGTGATATAAAGTCAGAATTGTGTGATATAGTCAAAATTGTGTGATATAAAGTCAGAATTGTGTGATATAAAGTCAGAATTGTGTGATATAAAGTCAGAATTGCGTGATATAAAGTCAGAATTGTGTGATATAAATTCAAAATTGTGTGATATAAAGTCAGAATTGTGTGATATAAAGTCAGAATTGTGTGATATAAAGTCAGAATTGTGTGATATAAAGTCAGAATTGTGTGATATAAAGTCAGAATGCGTGATATAAAGTCAGAATTGTGTGATATAAATTCAAAATTGTGTGATATAAAGTCAGAATTGTGTGATATAAAGTCAGAATTGTGTGATATAAAGTCAGAATTGTGTGATATAAAGTCAGAATTGTGTGATATAAAGTCAGAATTGTGTGATATAAAGTCAGTATTGTGATATTAGGCAAGGCAAGTTTATTTATAGCACATTTCATACGCAATGGCAATTTAAAGTGATTTACATTGAAAATGAAATTAAAATAGTGATAACATATGCATAAGAAATAAGAATACCACGTGTAAGAATTAAAAATAAAAACAGGATAATTAAAACAGTTGTAAAAGAATTTTTGTAAATAAGAAGAAATAGAAATATACAGTTGTATTAAGTTAGACTTGTGTGTTATAAATTCAGAATTGTGTGATATAAAGTCAGTATTGTGTAATATAAATTCATAATTGTGTGATATAAAGTCAGAATTGTGTAATATAAAGTCAGAATTGTGTGATATAAATTCATAATTGTGTGATATAAAGTCAGAATTGTGTAATATAAAGTCAGAATTGTGTGATATAAATTCAAAATTGTGTGATATAAAGTCAGAATTGTGTGATATATAGTCAGAATTGGGATATAAAGTCAGAATTGTGATATAAAGTCAGAATTGTGTGATAAAAGTCAGAATTGTGTGATATAAATTCATAATTGTGTGATATAAAGTCAGAATTGTGTAATATAAAGTCAGAATTGTGTGATATAAATTCATAATTGTGTGATATAAAGTCAGAATTGTGTGATATAAATTCAGAATTGTGTGATATAAATTCAGAATTGTGTGATATAAAGTCAGAATTGTGTGATATAAAGTCAGTATTGTGTAATATAAAGTCAGAATTGTGTGATATAAATTCATAATTGTGTGATATAAAGTCAGAATTGTGTGATATAAATTCATAATTTTGTGATATATAGTCAGAATTGTGTGATATAAAGTCAGAATTGTGTGATATTAAGTCAGAATTGTGTGATATAAAGTCAGAATTGTGTGATATTAAGTCAAAATTGTATGATATAAATTCAGAATTGTGTGATAGTCAAAATTGTGTGATATAAATTCATAATTGTGCGATATAAATTCATAATTGTGTGATATAAAGTCAGAATTGTGTGATATTAAGTCAGAATTGTGTGATATAAAGTCAAAATTGTATGATATAAATTCAGAATTGTGTGATAGTCAAAATTGTGTGATATAAATTCAGAATTGTGTGATATAAAGTCAGAATTGTGTGATATAGTCAAAATTGTGTGATATAAAGTCAGAATTGTGTGATATAAATTCAAAATTGTGTGATATAGTCAAAATTGTATGATATAAATTCAGAATTGTGTGATATAAATTCTGAATTGTGTGATGTAAAGTCAGAATTGTGTGATATAAATTCTGAATTGTGTGATGTAAAGTCAGAATTGTGTGATATAGTCAAAATTGTGTGATATAAATTCAGAATTGTGTGATATAAATTCAGAATTGTGTGATATAGTCAAAATTGTGTGATATAAATTCAAAATTGTGTGATATAAATTAAGAATTGTGTGATATAGTCAAAATTGTGTGATATAAATTCAGAATTGTGTGATATAAATTCAGAATTGTGTGATATAAATTCAGAATTGTGTGATATAGTCAAAATTGTGTGATATAAATTCAAAATTGTGTGATATAAATTCAGAATTGTGTGATATAAAGTCAGAATTGTGTGATATAGTCAAAATTGTGTGATATAAATTCAGAATTGTGTGATATAAATTCAGAATTGTGTGATATAGTCAAAATTGTGTGATATAAATTAGGAATTGTGTGATATAAAGTCAAAATTGTGTGATATAAATTCAGAATTGTGTGATATAAATTCAAAATTGTGTGATATAAAATCAGAATTGTATGATATAAAGTCAGAATTGTGTGATATAAATTCAGAATTGTGTGATATAGTCAAAATTGTGTGATATAAATTCAAAATTGTGTGATATAAAGTCAGAATTGTGTGATATAAAGTCAGAATTGTGTGATATAAAGTCAGTATTGTGATATTAGGCAAGGCAAGTTTATTTATAGCACATTTCATATAATGGCAATTTAAAGTGATTTACATTGAAAATGAAATTAAAATAGTAATAACATATGCATAAGAAATAAGAATACCACGTGTAAGAATTAAAAATAAAAACAGGATAATTAAAACAGTTGTAAAAAGAATTTTTGTAAATAAGAAGAAATAGAAATATACAGTTGTATAAAGTTAGAATTGTGATATAAAGTCAGAATTGTGTGATATAAAGTCAGAATTGTGATATTAAGTCAGAATTGTGTGATATAAAGTCAGAATTGTGATATAAATTCAGAATTGTGTGATATAAAGTCAGTATTGTGTGATATAGTCAGAATTGGGATATAAAGTCAGAATTGTGATATAAAGTCAGAATTGTGTGATATAAAGTCAGTATTGTGTAATATAAAGTCAGTATTGTGTGATATAGTCTGAATTGGGATATAAAGTCAGAATTGTGATATAAAGTCAGAATTGTGTGATATAAAGTCAGTATTGTGTAATATAAAGTCAGTATTGTGTGATATAAATTCATAATTGTGTGATATAAAGTCAGAATTGTGTGATATTAAGTCAGAATTGTGTGATATAAAGTCAAAATTGTATGATATAAATTCAGAATTGTGTGATATAAAGTCAAAATTGTATGATATAAATTCAGAATTGTGTGATAGTCAAAATTGTGTGATAAAAATTCAGAATTGTGTGATATTAAGTCAGAATTGTGTGATATAAAGTCAAAATTGTATGATATAAATTCAGAATTGTGTGATAGTCAAAATTGTGTGATATAAAGTCAGAATGCGTGATATAAATTCCGAATTGTGTGCTATAAAGTCAGAATTGTGTGATATATAGTCAAAATTGTGTGCTATAAAGTCAGAATTGTGTGATATAAAGTCAGAATTGCGTGATATAAATTCAATTGTGTGCTATAAAGTCAGAATTGTGTGATATAAAGTCAGAATTGTGTGATATAAAGTCAGAATTGTGTGATATAAAGTCAGAATTGTGTGATATTAAGTCAGAATTGTGATATAGTCAAAATTGTGTGATATAAATTCAGAATTGTGTGATATAAATTCAAAATTGTGTGATATAGTCAAAATTGTATGATATAAATTCAGAATTGTGTGATATAAATTAAGAATTGTGTGATATAAAATCAAAATTGTGTGATATAAATTCTGAATTGTGTGATGTAAAGTCAGAATTGTGTGATATAAATTCTGAATTGTGTGATGTAAAGTCAGAATTGTGTGATATAGTCAAGATTGTGTGATATAAATTCAGAATTGTGTGATATAAAGTCAAAATTGTGTGATATAAATTCAGAATTGTGTGATATAGTCAAAATTGTGTGATATAAATTCAAAATTGTGTGATATAAATTAAGAATTGTGTGATATAAAGTCAAAATTGTGTGATATAAATTCAGAATTGTGTGATATAAATTCAGAATTGTGTGATATAAATTCAGAATTGTGTGATATAGTCAAAATTGTGTGATATAAATTCAAAATTGTGTGATATAAATTCAGAATTGTATGATATAAAGTCAGAATTGCGTGATATAAAGTCAGAATTGTGTGATATAAAGTCAGAATTGTGTGGTATAAAGTCAGTATTGTGATATTAGGCAAGGCAAGTTTATTTATAGCACATTTCATACACAATGGCAATTCAAAGTGCTTTACATTGAAAATGAAATTAAAATAGTGATAACATATGCATAAGAAATATTAAAAACAGTTAAAAATAGTTAAAAATAAAAACAGGATATTTAAAACAGTTGTAAAAAGATTTTTTTAAATAAGAAGAAATAGAAATATACAGTTGTATTAAGTTAGACTTGTGTGATATAAATTCAGAATTGTGATATAAAGTCAGAATTGTGTGAAATAAAGTCAGAATTGTGTGATATAAAGTCAGTATTGTGATATAAAGTCAGAATTGTGTGATATAAAGTCAGAATTGAGTAATATAAAGTCAGAATTGTGTGATATAAATTCATAATTGTGTGATATAAATTCATAATTGTGTGATATAAATTCATAATTGTGTGATATAAAGTCAGAATTGTGTGATATAAATTCATAATTGTGTGATATAAATTCATAATTGTGTGATATAAATTCATAATTGTGTGATATAAATTCAGAATTGAGTAATATAAAGTCAGAATTGTGTGATATAAATTCATAATTGTGTGATATAAATTCATAATTGTGTGATATAAATTCATAATTGTGTGATATAAATTCATAATTGTGTGATATAAATTCAGAATTGTGTGATATAGTCAAAATTGTGTGATATAAATTCAGAATTGTGTGATATAAAGTCAGAATTGCGTGATATAAATTCGAATTGTGTGATATAGTCAAAATTGTGTGCTATAAAGTCAGAATTGTGTGATATAAATTCAAAATTGTGTGCTATAAAGTCAGAATTGCGTGATATAAATTCCGAATTGTGTGCTATAAAGTCAGAATTGTGTGATATAAATTCAAAATTGTGTGCTATAAAGTCAGAATTGTGTGATATAAAGTCAGAATTGCGTGATATAAATTCCGAATTGTGTGCTATAAAGTCAGAATTGTGTGATATAAAGTCAGAATTGTGTGATATAAAGTCAGAATTGTGTGATATAAAGTCAGAATTTTTGATATAAAGTCAGAATTGTGTGATATAAAGTCAGAATTGTGTGATATAAAGTCAGAATTGTGTGATATAAAGTCAGAATTGTGTGATTTAAAGTCAGAATTGTGTGATGTAAAGTCAGAATTGTGTGATATAAAGTCAAAATTGTGTGATATAAATTCAGAATTGTGTGATATAAATTCAGAATTGTGTGATATAGTCAAAATTGTGTGATATAAATTCAAAATTGTGATATAAAGTCAAAATTGTGTGATATAAATTCAGAATTGTGTGATATAAATTAAGAATTGTGTGATATAAAGTCAAAATTGTGTGATATAAATTCAGAATTGTGTGATATAAATTCAGAATTGTGTGATATAATCAAAATTGTGTGATATAAATTCAAAATTGTGTGATATAAATTCAGAATTGTATGATATAAAGTCAGAATTGTGTGATATAAAGTCAGAATTGCGTGATATAAAGTCAGAATTGTGTGATATAAAGTCAGAATTGTGTGATATAAATTCCGAATTGTGTGATATAAAGTCAGAATTATGTGATATAAAGTCAGTATTGTGATATTAGGCAAGGCAAGTTTATTTATAGCACATTTCATACACAATGGCAATTCAAAGTGCTTTACATTGAAAATGAAATTAAAATAGTAATAACATATGCATAAGAAATAAGAATACCACGTGTAAGAATTAAAAATAAAAACAGGATAATTAAAACAGTTGTAAAAAGAATTTTTTAAATAAGAAGAAATAGAAATATACAGTTGTATTAAGTTAGACTTGTGTGATATAAAGTCAGAATTGTGTGATATAAATTCAGAATTGTGATATAAAGTCAGAATTGTGTGATATAAAGTCAGAATTGAGTAATATAAAGTCAGTATTGTGTGATATAAAGTCAGTTCCCTTTCGTTCAGTCACTACGACGTAACGTTAGTGACTAACGAATGGGGGTTTCACTTAGAAGCCTATCATCTTCGAGCTTAGAGAAAAGGCCCAATGGCGTGCCAAAGAATTCAGAATTGTGGTAGAGGTGGTACTTTGGATGGTGGCCAGGGTGACCTGAGGGCTGTGCTGTGGTATTAAGACCCCCGACGTTCATTCCTCGGGCCACACCCCCCTCTCGCACATCGCTTCCCGCGAGTGCTGGACTGAAACAGCGGCCCGTCTCTGACGCCTCGTTCGTTCAGTTCACACTCCAGATAGCAGTGAGATTTAGATCGCCGCATCCCAAGGTGGGCTAGAGTCCTTTGGGGATGACGACAGGCTGTGTTCCGCCTCCGGTGTGTCAGCGCCGCCTGATCTGACCCAGAGTTGACAGCCATGTTATCTCGGGCTGCCGCGAGCCTTGGGCTGGTGTGGAACTCCGCCCTGTCACGAGTGCTCGTGGTTGCGCGATTGGTTTTTGGGGACGGCACCTGACAGCTGTTGGGCCCCGCCCCCAATGCCTTTCGCCCCGAAGTGCATGAGGAGGTCACACGGTCCAGGGAGTCCCCGTGCTTCACGTGACCGCTCTGCCTCCTCCGCCTTCTCTGCCCTCGAAAGGCCCGTGGCCTAGGGTACACTGGGGTCCCCCCCACTGTTGGGCACTCTGTTGCGCACTACGGTGTCCACGGAGTGCTTCGACGTGGCGTGGCTATCCTAAGCACCCTCCTGAAGCCTCAGGGCCCGTCTACTTCGGTGGCGTGGTCCTGCAGAGCCACGGGCAGGCCGCCCCTTTGCACATGCACGAGGTGGAGCCGACCCAGGGCTCTTCAATGAGCTGCGTGCCGCCACTGATCCCGCCCTCTTGGCGGTGAAGGTGGCCACACGCTCCCTGGGCCGGGCGATGTCCACAGTTGTGGTCCGGGAGAAACACCTGGCCTTACCTGGTGATGTGGAGGTAGTTGAGTGAGCCACCTCCTCAACTCGCCAATATCCCAGGCTGGCCTCTTCGGCGGCGCGGCCGAGAACTGTGCCCAACGGTTCTCGGCCACCCGAGAGCAGACTGAGGCTGTAACACGTACTGCCCTGGCGGCAAGCTGCTGCACCAGCCGCCGGCTCAGTCGCCTCGGTCCGCTCGCCGCCGAGGGCGCTCCCTCCCACCCGGCCCCAGCAGCAGCCTTCACCGGGCCGTGTCATGGAGGAGGTTGCAGGATGACGCCCAGTCCACTGCACAGCCTGACTAAACGCCAGGCTGGAGGTGGACAACTCAGAGATGGGCTCCAGTTCTTTCCAGGGATGGTAGCAGGGCCTCCTTCCCCGGTGGAGGGCCGGGGAAAATCCTTTCGCTGCCGGCCTCCGGGCTAGCGGCGCTTGGAGAGAACTGGTGTCCCCATCCCTGAGGACACAGAGACTGGTGATGGCAGTGTGCACCGTCCTCGGGCCGTGCTGCTCTCGTCCCTCTCTCTCGCCAGCCTCTCAGAGCAGACCCCAGTGGAACACGCGCCCTTCCCTGGTCTCCTCTGTCAGGACGCAGCTGCTGGCTATGCCAAAACCGAAAACCATCAGGCTCGGCTACGCGATTCAATTCGCGCAGGCTCCTCCCCGCTTTCGGGGAGTCCGCTCACCATGGTGGGGCCCAATGTCCCAGTCATGCGCGCGGAGGTTGCCACCCTACTGGCGAAGGGTGCGATCGAGCCTCTCCCTCCAGTCGAAATGAAGTCCGGGCCTCGGCCTTTACTTCATTGTACCCTAGAGAACCGGTGGGTTATGGCCAATCCTGGATCTGCCCGTCCTGAGCCGATCCTTACAGGCTTCCGTTCAGGATGTTGGCAGCGAATGCGTTCATCCAGTTGATTGGTTGCAGCGATTGACCTGAAGAACGCCTACTTCTTTGTCTCCTACCTCGAAGCGGACCGTTCCTACAGGTCTGCTTTGAGGGGCGGACATTCAGTATGCGTTCCTCCCATTCGGGCTAGCTCTGTCCCCTCGTGACTTCACAAAGTCTGTCGAGGCAGCCCTTGCGCCACTCAGGCAGCACGGGGTTCGCATCCTGAACTGCCTCGGCGACTGGCTCAGACTGCGTCACTCTCGAGAACAGGGTGCGAACACAGAGTTCTAGTGCTCCAGCACGTAGCCTGTCTGGGCCTTCAGGTTAACTGGGAGAAGAGCAACTCTGCTCCATGCAGGGGATCTCTTTTCCCGGTATGGTTTTCAACTCTGTCTCCATGTGCGTGCAGCTTACCAGCGAGGCTGACTTGCCTCCGTTAATTCAGAGCAAGAGTGCGGTTCCACTGAAGTGTTTCAGAGGCTCCTGGGGCATATGGGCATCTGCAGCCGCGGTGACGCCGCTCGGATTGCTTCATATGAGATCGCTTCAGCATTGGGTTAACGATCGGGTCCTGAGATGGGCATGGCAGTCTGGCGCTCCGGGTCCAAGTGACTCGGGCCTGCTTACAGACGCTCACCCCGTGGTCGAACCTCAGTTTCTACGGGCCGGGGTGCCCTTAGAATGAGTTTCCAGGCATTTTGTCGTATCGATGGATGCCTCTGCCACGGGTTGGGGTGCCATGTGCAATGGACAAGCAGCCGCGGGCTCCTGGACAGGACCCCAGCGCCTCCTGCATGTCAATTGCCTTGAGTGAGTTGCTGGCAGTACGGTTCGCCCTGCACCGCTTCTGAGCGTTGCTGAAGGGTCAACATGTGCTTGTCCGGACAGACAACACGGCCGTAGTAGCGTACATCAACCACCAGGGCGGTCTACGCTCCCGCCGTATGTCTCAACTCGCCCGCCATCTCGGTTTATGGAGTCAGAAGCGCCTGTGGTCCCTTCGTGCTGTCCATATTCTGGGAGTCCTGAACCTCGCTGACGAGCTCTCGCGGTTTCAGCCTCTCCCGGGAGAATGGAGACTCCATCCCCAGTCGGTCCAGCTGATTTGGGAACAGTTCGGGGACGCGCAGGTAGATCTGTTGCCTCCCACGACTCTTCCCACTGCAGCCTGTTCTATTCTCTGTCTGAGGGCACGCTCGGGAAGGATGCACTGGCGCACAGCTGGCCGCGGGGCCTACGCAGGTATGCGTTTCCCCCAGTGAGCCTACTCGCACAACTCTTGTGCGAGATCAGGGAGGACAAGGAGCAGGTCCTTTGGTCGCCTGCACTGGCACGGCCGGACCTGGCTCCTGAACTCTTACTCCCTTGCAACAGCCCTCCTGGCCTATTCCTCTGAGACCTCCTCACTCAGAGACGGGGCACCCTTTGGCACCCGCATCCCGATCTGTGGAGCCTCCACGTGTGGCTCCTGGATGAGATGCGGCAGGTTTGAGTGGCCTGCCACCTTCGGTGGTCGCCACCATCACTTCCGCGAGGGCAGAGTCCACTCGGCATGCCTATGCGTTCAAGTGGAACCTCTTCGTCACCTGGTGCTCTTCCCGCCAAGAAGACCCCTGGAAATGCCTGATCGGGTCCGTGCTCTCCTCCAAGAAGGGTTGGAGCGAAGGCTGTCTCCCTCCACCCTCAAAGTTTTTGTGGCCGCAATATCTGCCCACCACGATCTCTTGGAGAACACAAAGGTAAGTCAGCACGACCCGATCATCAGGTTCCTGAGGGGGGTGAGGAGACTGAATCGTCCTCGCTCTCCTCTCGTACCCTCTTGGGACCTCTCAGTAGTTTTAAGTGCTCTGCAGAGGCCTCCCTTTGAGCCTTTGCGGTCGGTTAATATTAAGTTCCTGTCGATGAAGACGGCTCTGCTGACCGCATTGGCCTCCGTCAAGAGGGTCGGGGACCTGCAGGCATTTTTTGGGAGCACTTAAAATTGTGTGATATAAATTCAAAATTGTGTGATATAAAGTCAGAATTGTGTGATATAAAGTCAGAATTGCGTGATATAAATTCCGAATTGTGTGATATAAAGTCAGAATTGTATGATTTAAAGTCAGAATTGTGTGATATAAAGTCAGAATTGTGTGATATAAAGTCAGAATTGTGTGATATAAAGTCAGAATTGTGTGATTTAAAGTCAGAATTGTGTGATTTAAAGTCAGAATTGTGTGATATAAAGTCAGAATTGTGTGATATAAAGTCAGAATTGCGTGAAAAATAATTTCCGAATTGTGTGCTATAAAGTCAGAATTGTGTGATATAAAGTCAGAATTGTGTGATATAAAGTCAGAATTGTGTGATATAAAGTCAGAATTGTGTGATTTAAAGTCAGAATTGTGTGATATAAAGTCAGAATTGTGTAATTTAAAGTCAGAATTGTGTGATATAAAGTCAGAATTGTGTAATTTAAAGTCAGAATTGTGTGATTTAAAGTCAGAATTGCGTGATATAAATTCCGAATAGTGTGCTATAAAGTCAGAATTGTGTGATATAAAGTCAGAATTGTGTGATATAAAGTCAGAATTGTGTGATATAAATTCCGAATTGTGTGATATAAAGTCAGTATTGTGATATTAGGCAAGGCAAGTTTATTTATAGCACATTTCATACACAATGGCAATTCAAAGTGCTTTACATTGAAAATGAAATTAAAATAGTGATAACATATGCATAAGTAATATTAAAAACAGTTAAAAATAGTTAAAAATAAAAACAGGATATTTAAAACAGTTGTAAAAAGAATTTTTTAAATAAGAAGAAATAGAAATATACAGTTGTATTAAGTTAGACTTGTGTGATATAAAGTCAGAATTGTGTGAAATAAAGTCAGAATTGTGTGAAAAAGTCAGAATTGTGTGGTATAAAGTCAGAATTGTGTGATATAAAGTCAGAATTGTGTGATATAAAGTCAGAATTGTGTGAAAAAGTCAGAATTGTGTGGTATAAAGTCAAAATTGTACGATATAAAGTCAGAATTGTGTGATATAAAGTCAGAATTGTGTGATATAAAGTCAGAATTGTGTGATATAAAGTCAGAATTGTGTGATATAAAGTCAGAATTGTGTGATATAAAGTCAGAATTGTGTGAAAAAGTCAGAATTGTGTGGTATAAAGTCAGAATTGTGTGATATAAAGTCAGAATTGTGTGATATAAAGTCAGAATTGTGTGAAAAAAAGTCAGAATTGTGTGGTATAAAGTCAGAATTGTACGATATAAAGTCAGAATTGTGTGATATAAAGTCAGAATTGTGTGATATAAAGTCAGAATTGTGTGATATAAAGTCAGAATTGTGTGATATAAAGTCAGAATTGTGTGATATAAAGTCAGAATTGTGTGATATAAATTCTGAATTGTGTGATGTAAAGTCAGAATTGTGTGATATAAAGTCAGAATTGTGTGATATAAAGTCAGAATTGTGTGATATAAATTCTGAATTGTGTGATGTAAAGTCAGAATTGTGTGATATAAAGTCAGAATTGTGATATAAAGTCAGAATTGTGTGATATAAAGTCAGAATTGTGTGATATAAAGTCAGAATTGTGTGATATAAAGTCAGAATTTTGTGATATAAAGTCAGAATTGTGATATAAAGTCTGAATTGTGATATATGAATTCCAAATTGTGATATAAAAAGTCACAATTATCTTTTAAAATGTTTTATTCTGTGGCGGATACAAGCTTCCATAGAAAACTAAATTGTGAAGCAATATATCGACAAAATGTTAAATTTGCCACTTATGCAGCAGTGTTAACTTTTTCTTACTTTACTACAGTGGTTTTGTAGTCTTATGAATTATTTGTGCAACTAGTACATACAAAGTCTCCTGATAGGATGTTATGGGTGTGTAATGTGCGCGTGTCCTGGCGCCAGAAGAGAGAGTTTTTAGTAAAGTCATGTTACACGCACGCTGTCTCTTGTCCGTTACTTGTCAATAATATAACAAAGTATCTGTCTATGTTGGAAAATATCTTTAAAAATGCACAAATAAATGAATTTTTTTTTTAACTAATGGTGAAATATCACAAAAAATCACACTCTTTTTCCATCTACATGCCCCTGTTTGAGCTGCCACAATGGGAAATCTAAGTCATCATGTGACAATATTAAATGAACACAAGTATAGTCACCAACATTTTAGATACAGTGTCATTTATCAGAAAATCACTTCATTTCTGATACTCGTCTTCTATGTTTCTTTCCATGCTTGACTGTCTTCATAATACATGCCACTGTCTGAGCCACCAAAATGAAAATGTGGCAAGGAGAGTCGTGTGACAACGTTCAATTGACAAGGTAACCCAATTTTTTTTTTCAAAACCTAAATCACATCCACTTTTCAACAATATAGACCTCAGTCTTGTCCAAACGGGCAGATATTATGCCATTTAGTGGTACAACTGTGCAAGTACATCTTCACTTTTTTATTTTTACCTTTCTTTTTTTATGAAGAAATATAGATTAATTGTGTGTGATATTAAAATCCCTCACAATGGACAAACAATGACCGTTTATTTGAGAATTTGAGAATATTTTTGTAATAATGTAGTGAATGTATGGGGTTCAATAGCTCTTTTGAGTTTGCCCCAGTGCTCCGTCAGTCAGTGTTTGTGTATTTAAATGTAAGCTTGTTGTGCGTGTTTTTTTAGTAGAAATCTATTTTGGTCCCTCTGCTTCTGTACTCCTCACTGACGCACAGAGATAAAGCGATACAGGAGCTCCACCTCGCCAAGTCTGGCCTAGTAACCGGATGACTCCCCCATCTCCCTCTCTCTTTCTCCTGAATCAGACTGAAGTGAGGACATCATCTTTCTGAGAACTCAGCAGACAGAGAACTGAGCTCCTGGATGACTGCGGTGCTGTCACTCTAGTTGGCGTCCTGCCTGAGATTAAAGTTTTTCCTAAACATCCATTAAACTCATTCAGTCTCTCCTACAACATCACACCTGAAAAACAGCTTTAAATGTACAGTACAGTCAAATTACAGGGCTTGATATCAGTTGAGAAAGTAGACAGATCAGGGGCAATTTGGAGTCAAAAGTTTAGTTACAAACAAAATTTGAATATGTTTTAAAATGTAATTTATTCCTGTGATCGAAGCTGAATTTTCAGCATCATTACTCTAGTCTTCAGTGTCACATGATCCTTCAGAAATCATCCTAATATGAGGATTTGGTGCTCAAGAAACATTTCTGATCATTATCAATGTTGAAAACAGTTGTGCTGCTTCATATTTTTGTGGAAACCATGATACCATTAAAATGTTTGGGGCAAGTAAGATTAATAAACACATTAAATCAATCAATAGTAACAGTAAAGATATTTATAATGTTACAAAAGATTTCTATATCAAATAAATGCTGTTCTTGTAAACTTTCTATTCATCAAAGAATCCTGAAAAAGGTCATCATGTTATCAGAGTTTCCAGAAAAATACTATGGTATGGTTAAAAATGTTTTTTCTACACACACACACACACACACACACACACACACACACACACACACACACACACACACACACACACACACACACACACACACACACACACACACACACACACACACACACACACACACACACACACACACACACACACACTCACACACACACACACACACACTCGTTTTCCTCATGGGGACTAAAAAATGTCCCCACAAGGACAAGGATTTTGGATATTGCCATCTTTGTGGGGACATTTTGTCCCCATACCGTAGGGATTACCAGGACACACACACGCGCGCTCGCGTATGCGCACACACAGTGCATCCAGAAAGTATTTACAGCGCTTCACTTTTTCCACATTTTATGTTACTGCCTTATTAGAAAATATTTCCTCAAAATTCTACCAACAACACCCCATAATGACAATGTAAAGGAAGTTTGTTTGAAATATTTGCAAATGTATTTTTTTTTTAAAGAAAGGTAAAAAAAAGTAACATGTATACATAAGCTTTCACAGGCTATGCTCAATACTTTGATGACGCACCTTTGGCACCAATTACTGCCTCAAGTCTTTATGAGTATGATGCTAAAAGCTTGGCACACCTATTTCTGGCCAGTTTTGCCTATTCTTCTTTGCAGGACCTCTCAAGCTCCATCAGGTTGGATGGGGAGCATCGATGCACAGCCATTTTCAGATCTCTCAAGAGATATTCAATCGTGTTCAAGTCTGTTTTCTGGTTGGGCCACTCAAGGACTTTCATGGAGTTGTCCCATAGTCACTCCTTTGTTATCTTGGCTGTGTGCCTAGGTTTGTTGTCCTGTTGGAAGATGAACCTTCACCCCAGTCTGAGGTCCAGAGCCGTCTGGAGCAGGTTTTCATATATCAAATATATGGGAAAATCTCTGTACATCACTGCATTCATCTTTCCCTTGATCCTGACTAGTATCCCAGTTCCTGCCGCTGAAAAACAGCACAACCACAGCATGATGCTGCCACCACCATGCTTCACTGTAGGGATGGTATTGGCCAGGTGATGAGCGGTGCCTGGTTTCATCCAGACATGACGCTTGCCATTCAGGCCAAAGAGTTTAAACTTTGTTTCATCAGACCAGATAATTTTTTTTCTCATGTCTGATAGTCCTTCAGGTGCTCTTTGGCAAACTCCAGGCGGGCTGTCATGTGCCTTTTACAGAGATGGTTGTTCTTCTGGAAGGTTCTCCTCTCTCCGCAGAGAAACGCTGGAGCTCCTTCAGAGTGACCATCGGGTTCTTGGTCACCTCCCTGACTAAGACCCTTCTCCCCAGATAACTCAGTTTGGCCGGGCGAACAGCTCTAGGGAGAGTCCTGGTGGTTCCATTTACGGATGATGGAGGCATCACTGGGACCTTCAGTGCTGCAGAAATATATCTGTACCCTTACTCTGTGCCTCTAAACAATCCTGTCTCGGAGGTCTACAGATTTCCTTGGACTTCATGGCCTGGTTTGTGCTCTGACATGCACTGTTAACTGTGGGATCTTATATAGACAGGTATGTGCCTTTCCAAATCATGTCCAATCAACTGACTTTGCACACCTCCAATCAACATCTCAATGATGATCAGTGGAAACAGGATGCACCTGAGCTCAATTTTGAGTGTCATTGCAAAGGCTGTGAATATAACTTTTTTTTTTAATTTTTATTTTTTATTAATTTGCAAAGATTTCAAACAAACTTATTTCATGTTGTCATTATGGGGTATTGTTTGTATGGGACATTGTTTGTAATTTTGAGGAAAATAATGAATTTAATCCATTTTGGAATAAGGCAATAGTGAAAAAAAGGAATAAGGAAAAAGTGAAGCGTTGTGAATACTTTCTGGATGCACTGTAAGCTGATGGAGTTGACAAGTGCTCACAAAAACAAACTCTTTATAGTGATTATATATACATACACACACACACACACAGACGAGACCATTATGCTTTGCCTGAGAGCCAGCCAGCTGGAGTCTGACTGAATGTGTGTCAGTATGTGATATTGTAACCTACATGTGAGGTGACTGTTGGATTACTGTGTTTGTGAGTGTTTTATAGGTCATTGTTAAAGGAACATGCATGTTTACATCGCTGCCTCTTACATGATACACAGACACGAGAGGTGAGTTAAGTTAACGCTATGAGGGATTCAGTGGTTTATCATAATGCCGTATATCCTACACACACGCATGGGTCGTTTGCACAGCCATTAGATTAATTCAAAAATTCTTTATACAGTGGACTACCAGTAAAATGTTTACAGATTTGGGACCAAATTTATTTTGACACTTTGAGCTGATCATGTTTAGCTTAAGTGTTTTTCCTTACATGCTAATGCGACCTTTTACACCACAGACTAAACTAAATGAAGAATTGCTTGGTAATTGTTTGACCTAAATATGTATTATCTAATTGTATACTTACATTTTTCAGCTGACAGCTGATTGGTTGATTGTAATCCATTACATACCTTTCTATCAAAGTTATCTTAATATTTAAGATGAATTTGTTCTGACACAGAAATAGGTGTCTGAATATGTATATATATATATATATATATATATATATATATATATATATATATATATATATATATATATATATATTAACTTTGTTAATCAAAAAATCCTCAAAAAAAAACACTATCATATAAAATATGAAGCAGCACTGTTTTCAACGTTGATAATAAATGTTTTTTGAGCAGCAAATCAGAAGGATCTTGTGACACTAAAGACGATGATGATGCTGAAAAATTCAGCTTTGATCCCAGCTAGTTTCAGCCCGACGCAGTTATCAAATGCACTCACATCCATCTGTTCACCCATGGGCGTGCTATAGGTAGGTGCACAACTCGCGTAAACTCTGCTTTTTACACACACAGGAAAGAGCAGCACACACACATATTTAAATAAATAAAAAAAATGGATTCCTCACTAGAGAAGCATTCAGTTTTTCTGCTCGCAAATTCCTCCATGTAATTAGCGAATCCGCTATAGTGCAAGCGCAATTAACTTTTAAAGCTAATTGGAGAAGAGACTCTGATTGGTTTATTGCATGTTACGCCCAAAACATGACTCATTACAAGACTAGGTACAATCCTTTTGGATCATGTGGCTGGCACTCCGACCGGTTTTCCCGACGTTAAACTAGAAAAAGTGGATTTGAACACGCCCTAAGTGCACCTGCGCCACGTGGTTCAGACCATGCGCTCAGATGGTTAAATAAAGGGCCCTACGTGTGCACAAGAGACTTCTTTTAAAAAAATCCTATCGACTGCAAACTTCTGAACTGTAGTGCATGTTTTACTATAGCCTTTAATGTAAGTCTGCACACTGTAGAACGAACAGAGATGTTTTATACACTGTACAAATGTTGCATTTATGGTAAAAACTTGCGTTTGTCATCCTCAAAAGATCCATAAATGATTAAATGAAATGTTAATTCACCAAATTACTTGATCTACACAAATCTGTTTTGTACTTTAAAATACACTGACAACCACCAGAATAATACAATTACTCAAATAAAATGTCATGTTCTAATAAAGAAAACATTTAAAGCATTTTACAGTAAAAAAATACTTTCATGGTCTTGTTACTTCTAAAATAAGTTGAGTAAGCTAACTTGTAGTTAACGCATTAAAATATTTCTGTTGCCTTTTTACATTCTTTGTTCATTTTTCTCCAACTAAAATTATCACAGATGTGGCTGAAAATTCAGAAAGCTTCAAATGAACCACTTTTTTACTGGAAAAAGTGGTAACCTGTTTACTGTGTAACTAATGGAGTGTCCAGTTCAATGAATACTAATGAATTAAAGTTGTTTTCTGCAAGTAACTATCACACGTCCATGTGAACTCATCTGAGTGTTGCCAGTACAGGACAGTCACAGGTGAGCTGATCTTTGACCTTTGGCTGTGCGCCAAGAAGATTTATTTCTCCCTGGAAACAGAACCAGGGCAGACACCCATACAGCCATCAGCCACTGACCTGACTGTAGAACAATGTGATGTTGATACTTATATTGTCATGTCATTTGAATTTACATTTTGTCTACTAGAGTTTCTGAGAGTTTTCAATAGCTAATATTAGGCTACACTTTATTTTGATATTCCGCTTTAGATTAACTATAAGTAACTATTGCGTATAAAGTCGACATGAAACAGAAGTTGCGATAGCCTTTGCTTACCTATTGTGATTAGGCAGTACTTGATCCTTAGGGGTCCATAGGGAATTGATTGAATGGTTGTGGTTTGCTATTGTTGGATCTCATGTGAGTGACAGCTTGCCCCGCTCTGCTATGCTAGTTTCATTCCTCTCGTATCATCCTTTCTTTGCAGATAATTAGACAACATTCAAATCACTCTCATGATCCTAATTATTTTCTTTTCTTTCTCTTTTGTTCAGTCCCAGTTCCATTTCTGTTCTTTTACATAGAAAGACAAACAAGCACCATCATTATATCTAACTTTGCTGTAAAACTGTTTTTAGCCTTCAGCATGCTTGTTTGACACAGAATGAAGGAGGTTTATGAATGATCACAGGAAATGATCCTCTGAACTGTCAGTCACAGTTGTTAGACCTAGATGGTAATTAATGAGTCGATAATGTGAGACAAAGTCTGTCCCGTCACCTTTCTCTCAGTCTTTTTCTGCTTTGTGTATGTGCATAGCCTATTCCCTCTGACCTCAATCAGCGTCCATCTGTCTCTGTGGCCGCTGTGCTGGATTTCTGCTCAGACTTTAATTAGGCCGGTTATCTTGTTAAGACCTATGACAGCATGTGGCACAACAAAAAGACCTAATGTCCACAGTCTGAGGAGTTTCCTGGACAGTGTGAGTGGCGTGTGTACATGCAAATCAACAAAGCTTTAGACGAAAAAATATTTAAACATTTATAATAAATCAACACTATCTAAACTTTGCAGAAAAACCTGTTGCACATGATCTACTACATGCCTTCTGTCGTCTGATTGATAGTTTATACTTTTTTAGCAAGTAAAAGGCCTTTTAGTATAATTGTAAAAACGTTCATCTTGTCTTTTTACTGTGAAATCTTTACTGATTTTTATAAAGTAACTGTAAGAATAACGTGTATGTTGTTATTAATATTTCAAGATCAAAACTTATTTGACTCACTGGTTTATTTGATTATCCATGCATCATTTTTTAAAGAAAAATCATGTTAAAATGTGAGTATCAAATATAATCAGGCTTTTTTTTAATCATCTCTCAAATATGAAACTCAATAAAAAACACTTATGCAAACTTTTTTTTTGCCTAAAGGTTCAATAAAATGTTTACTTAAAAAAATCTGATTATTATTTAATGTCAGGTTTTACAGGGTTGAAGCAAAAGATTAAAAAAAAATTAATTAATGCCAAATTTGCTACTGAACTCTTCACTGAAACTGTTATTGTAATAATGTAATTTGTTATAAAGAAAAAAAACTCAAGTGCTTCTGGATCCTGCTGTAGCCTATATAAGTTAAAAACCTTCCAAGACTACACAACAATTTGTCAAATAGTAGCACATCCCAAACATTTCAGAGAGACTGTCATGAAATTACCAATTGCAGGTTCTTGAGGCCTTTAGGTTGTTAATGAGCACAGGACAAAATGGATTTAATTGCTGTTGAGCAACGGGGGTGACAGAAGAAAGCAGACCGAGTGGAGGAGGAGGAGGTGGAGGAGGAGGAGGAGAGAAACGGAGGGTGTTAAAGAGACTCTTCTGGATTAAGTCCCTTACAAGCTGTTTGGTGACTGGGTTGGACTAATACAGGACACAGTAGTGACAGGATAAACAGACAGAGACCTGCAGGAGTCCACACATCAAGACAAATGAGCTGACAGCATCTGAACCGTTCCTGTAAGTCTCCGTGAGTAACAGTTGCAATCTAGGTTGTTTATGGATGTCATAGATCTGTAAATCTATAGCTCAGGTAGGGAGAGGGAGATTATCTGATGTTTAACTGAGAGTTTATGGGAGTTTTTTTCTTAATGAATTTTGTGCAGCTGTTTTGGTTGAGGTTATGATTGAGGATTTAATGATAAAAACATTTGGGTTTGTGTTTGGTAATGTTAACATGGGATCTTGTGGTGGTGATTTATTTAAGTTTCCCTTTTCTGACAGTCGTTGACAACAAGCTATCACAGTTTTGTTTGACTGTGTGATTAACACTGTGTTTAAAGACGAGTACCCTTGTGAAAAAAAGTGCGCTTAATTGTACTGAATGTGCACTTGTAGTGTACTTCAAATCTTAAAACAACATGTATTTTTAAAAACTGTACTTAAAAACTGCAGATTAATTAATATTAATAAAATAAAATGTCACGTAAGTGCACTTAAAGAGAGTACACTTTCATGACTATGTTTCTTAACACACTTAAGTACACTTTTAAAAAGTACACTTTGTAATTGCCAAATTAAAAGTTTTACTTTAAAGCACATATTAAATCATCTTTTTTTTAATAATCTTTCATGGAGCTTTTTGGAGCTCTAAAGAAGTACACTTATTTTGATGATTGGAGTAACACACTGAAGCACATGCTTACATTATTATAATTTTAATTCATATTCAAATTACAACTATTGTAATTAGAAATATATTTAAAAATTTGACATACACGTTTCAATAGAAATTACATGAAGTATTCCTTAGTTTACGGTAAATGCTTGTCAGTAAATTCAGCAGTACATTTTAAATGTTAATTCATTTTTTTTAAATTGTTTCTAAGACAATATAAGTTATTATGAAATTACATATAAAGATGAAGAAACGTAAATCCTACTTAAGTATGTAAACAAAAACCTGAAGTTCAAATAATTGCATTTAATATAAATGTTAACTATAATACATTAGGTAATACATTACTTTATTTTACAGTGTCATTGTTACACGTTACCTGTAGTAGGCTACTAACAATAAATGAAGCATAATTACATGCATCTAAACCAAATCCTAATCCTAACCTTGCAGTAAGTACATGTACTTGCTTAATATTACGCAGTACTTAAACGTATAACTACAGTGTAACAAAGACACTTTAAAATAAAGTGTAACTAATCATCATTTTATTGTAATTAACATGTAATTAAGTTTATGGAAAAATTACATTCAGTTTGCACTTTTGATTGTTTTAAAGTATATCATTTCTGTTCAGTGCTCTTTTTCAAAGGGGTTTTTGCCATAATTCAGAATGTTCTGTAACTTTGTATCTGCTTTGAAATATCCGGGCAATACCTAGCCTAAGTGATATTTGAACAAATTACATATTTGACAGAAAATATGGCATTTTTTAATGTTGTGTTACTAAATGCCTAAAGCGATCACTGTTTTGCTCAGCCGGCTGCTTTTCCAGATGGTTCTTTACTGGACTAGAGATGGTTGTTTAATACTGTTTTATGGATTCAGCAGACGGCACATTAAAATTGAATTGTGTGTCTCTGACTTAAAGTTCTGCCTTCATTCGAACATGACAATCAGGCTAATCAAGTGGATTTAGACTGGAAGATAAACCGAGATGAAGTGAGGATTGAGAGAGACTGAGGAAACGGCTTCACGCTGTTCTCAACTGCTGCCATCTGTCTTGCTTTCTAAGCTCATGACACGCATGATCTTACCGCACACACATGTGCACGCAAGCACACGACCTGTGAGAGAAGAGTCAAAAGCTCAACGTTATTTAATTCATAAGAAATCCGTGCTGTATATGGGTGGGTAAAGTCATAAGAATATATTTTTTATTTTTTATATTGTTTAGTATTGAGTGTCAAAGGCACTTTGGTTTCCTTCTGGTTTCATCAGCAGAATCCTTCTAAGAGCCATCACAAACCCTTTGGCACATGAAGCAACAGATGTGCTGACCCGACAGACTCCACCCTCATGAAAACACAGGCAAAATCCATAAAAGCTTGATTGGACAAAATGCACTTTAGACAGTGGCGATTGATGGTCCAGTTGTATTATTCGAATCAGAATATATTCAGGGTTAAACATTCAGAACTGAAGAATTGGCTTCCTTTGACATTTTCAAAAAGGTATTTTATTTTGTTTTATTTGAATTCGCAGCACTCAACATGATGTTGAATTGGATTAGGAGTTGGATTTTAAGAATTTTGCTCAAATTCAATTCATATGTGTTTCTGTGTGAGTGTGTGTGTATGGTATGTGTGTGCGTTTGAATGGGAGAGAAAGTGGAAAAAAATTGAGTATATGCTTAACGTACATAATAAACATTAATTTTGTGGAATTACTTATTTGCATCTTATTGTTTACTATGTTTCTTTGCTTGGTCAGTGTCGTTGTGGGTTTTGGCTCTTTTGCTGTTGTCGGCTGTAAGGACCTTTGAAATGACTGAAATCATTTGGCGGAGTGATATGGACTGTAATGCGGTCAAGACCCG
Source organism: Gobiocypris rarus (assembly GCA_023029165.1). NCBI lineage: Eukaryota > Metazoa > Chordata > Actinopteri > Cypriniformes > Gobionidae > Gobiocypris > Gobiocypris rarus. The sequence goes on along the minus strand of CM040926.1, from coordinate 7,207,300 downwards.
CCTGGAACTACTTTAGCCGTGTGTTTCCCTGAAAATAATTGCACACCTTAGAGCGTTCGTCAACCAATCAAATTAAAGCTTTCAACAGCCTCGCAGTATAATAAAATATTTAGGGCCATTTATTGATAGCTTGCATCAGTGCAAACTTTTGGTGTTAAAAAACTACTGTCAGGACAAACAGTGAAAAATTAGCGCTGAAAAGTCGTGGATAGGGTTATTTTTTGCATATGCATTTGAATTTTTCTTTCAGTCGGCAAATTTACTGGTATTTGCGACATTATTTACTATACCTGCCCCCTCCCCAGAAAAATTGTTAAACTAGGCGCCAATTTGCGCTACTCTTGGTAGATTGTGTTGGTCCTTATGGAAATGATCCAGCTGCGTCTGTGTTCTTTAATTTGCAAACTTTCCACTCCTATCTGTGCTTTTTTGGAATTCCGCTCTTACGCTTATTTGCCCTCTTTAGTAAATCTGGCCCTTTGTTTATACTGAAAATTATATACTGTATATTAAAAACTTCAGCATTTCATAGAATTTTTAATTGTACTTTTAATTGCAAATACTGCATCCTGTTTGCCCTGTCAATTCAAACTCAGTAACTGACCTGGACTCTCTCAGTTTGATTTTAAATCGCATATATGCACTGAACATTGCGATAAATTCATTAGTGAAGCTCAAGCTGTGTTCTGGACAGTATGAAACAGTCCAGCCCCCTTCCTGCCGGCAATCAGTCCAAGCACTTAATTAATCCAATTAATGACAAAGTTCCGCAAGTAGAAGGAGCCTCTACTCCACGATAACATGCTAATCCTCTGTAGACCCTTGATGATGACTCTTTTCTTGAGTTATCCTCATTAGGAGAGACTCTGATGTACACAAATCCACTTGTGCGGGCGGAAATGTTTTCCTTTATTAATTGAGTAGCTTCAAACAACTTAAACTGATCATCCTACACACCCCAAACTAAAGAGTGGTTAGTTCTTGAGTGGTTATTTGCAGCACTCAAATAGAACAACCTTGAAATGTTCATTGGAGATGATAAAAGCTCTTGATGTTACATTACAGGTTCTTCAGATCAGTCTATGGGTTTCTGGGGTTCTTTGAAGCTTCAGTATGGTGTTTTTTAGAAGAGTTAGAGAATAAAAAGTTATTTGAGGATCTTATAACGGATTTCCTGTGGCATCAGGCTGTCAGACCCCTTTAGTTATAGCTTTAGTTGTAGTGTCTTTTATTTTTATGAAGAAAAATAGTAATCGGGCTAAATGGTATGATGGTATACTGTGCCATGGTAGAAAAATGTTGCTGTGCCATTTATAAAGTTGTTCCTTGTGGTTAACAAATTTCGAATTGTTATATCTTTGGCCATTAGGGTCATAAACCCTTGTGAAAAAGAAGTGCACTTAATTGTATTAAAATGTATTTCACTTGTAGTGTCCTTCAAATCTTAAATATTTTTTAAAAACTACTTGCAGATAATATATTAATGAAATAAAAGGCAACTTAAGTGTGCTTAAAGCGAGTATACTTTCATGTTTCTTACCTATAGTAAAATGTAAAAAATAAATGCAATAATAATACCAAACTGTAATTACAAATATATTTAAACACATGCCATACAATTTTCAATAGAAATGACATTAAAGTGTATTTTATTTTCCATAAATTCTTGTCAGTACATTCGACAGTACACTGTAATATGTCGAGAGTTATTATACATAATACATTTTCTTTTAATTGCAATTAACATAACATTAGTGTCAAAAACACATTAAGTCTAAAATTAAGTTTATACATTTAAAGTATATTATTTGTGTAATAAATACCCCATTTTAAAAGTATGCTAAAGTGTACTTCTTTCTCAAAGGGATGGCTGCAATATGTCCGGGAATGTATTCTGTATCCATACCTACAGAATGAACTACATCTGCAGTTGTAAAATGGGTTATTCTTCAAGTACATACTTTTAATGTATTGAACCGCAGACAAGGTCCTACATTTTTATTTCTTAAAGGATGGCCGATTAGCTCCGTAGAACAGAAAAGGAGAGTTTAAAGTTCAAGGTTTAAAGAAAAAAAGATCCTGTCTTCTGAAAACTTAGAATTGATCATCATGAATGACATGAGTTTTCTTTCTCCAGTCTTTAGATGAGCTGCTCTGAAGAGACAAGAGAAGGATCATTAGACGGATTACTTGTAAATACACATGGTCTCTCAACGGCTGATGACCTTGGAGAGGAGGAGGCTTGAAAAGACACAGTAAGCAGCAAGAGACAGTTTTACAGGATTTAGAGGACGAGGACAAATAAAAGTGCAATCCTGTAAACAGACTAAAGAAGCAGAGAGATACAGATCTAGAAGCTATAAACATCAAATAACTGAGGAATATACCTGAAAACAAACTATTTGATCAGTTCAGCTATATTCATTCAACAAATATGCATCCAATGGGATTCACAGCAGGACTCAGGACGGGTGAACGGTTTGCTTTGTTCTTCTTATTCTATGTCATCTGTCTCTCCGTATGCACTGGGACTGGAATGCCAGGCTCGGACTACAACCCTCATCCTCGTTTCATTTGTACCCCCATTCCCGCTGACACTGATCCCGGGTGTTTCCCCACAGCGGGCGGCCCAGGTGGCCCCAGTTCCGGACACGGTGGACCTAATGGGAACAGCAACGGCTGGTGGGGAATGTCCGAGGAGGCAAAAGCGACAATCCTACACCTGCGGGAGAGTTTGGTGCAGCAGAAAGAAACCATACTGGACCAGAGGGAGACTATCCGAGAGCTCACCGCCAAACTGAACCTGTGTGAGGGCTTCAACCGTGGCACGGGCAGCCACGACGACCACTCGCACCACACACCTGCACAACTGGCTCACCACGCCCACCACGCCTACCCGACAGCACCTGACACTGCACACCTTGGGTGGGCGCCGCCCGATGGTCACCACGGTGGTCATGGAATGGAGCTGGGTCACTATGGGGACGGGGTCGGAGGACATCACCATGGAAAATCATCGCTGAGTGAGAAGCACTTCACAGGGGAGATTCCTTCACCCTCGTCTACACCGGAGCAGATGAGCAGGATGCTTCAGACCCTAAAGGAGCGGCTAGAGAGCCTGCAGGTAGAGTCAAGTCACATTCATTCATAAAGTACTTTATACAATACAGTTTGTTGAAAGCAGCTTCACAGTAATAAACAGCAAAATAACATAAAATTGATCAATTATTAAACTAATTCAATTTCAGCTGTAAAGTAGCTCTACAGAAGATCAGATTCAGCTTAATATAGTTTTGTCCAGTAGTGTCAGAGAAGTGAAATCGATAATATTCTTTGAATATGAATTATGAATATATAATTAATTATTAATATTTAAACGATGGGACTGTTGAATGCTTGATTCTGTTGGTTCGTTTGGACAAAGGAAAACCGGTCTCTGACTGAGCCTGGTTTCTCCCAAGGTTTTTTCCTTCATTTCTGATGATCACCTGATGGAGTTTGTGTTCCTGGCCACTGTCACTTCTGGCTTGCTTAGTTAGGGACACATAATATTCAGCAATATTACTATATTAATTTGACTGTACTGATGTAGCCCTTGCTCAGCAAAGCTTTCCCGTGATGATGACCTCCAATGATGTCCTAAACTTTGACAAATAATAGCTGGAGAATATCTAAATAAGTATCCAAATGTGTAACTTTTACCAATAAAATAAAATAAATTTACACTTCAGAATGTTCACTTCAGGGTTATGTTTACATTTTCTTGTTTTCTGTGTGCCATTGTTCCCTATAATCGCGTTTTCCATTTGTTGTCATGGTAACTCATAAATTGATTGATTAATCCCCACCTGTTCCTTGTTTCGGAGTGGGGTGAGTATGATCGGTTACTTTTGGTGCCGTGACCCAGCCCAGATGGGAGTGGGGTATGGCGGGGGAGTGTAACTGTCTTAGGCCAGTAAGAGCTGTACGTGTAAACCTCACTCAAGAGGTGCTCTAGTGACTGATGCTAGGGCTGCTGTTTTTAGCCTATTTGTTAGAGCGCCTGCCTCCCGCGCCGGAGACCACGGTTTGAATCCCGCTCGGAACGGGTTGAGTACAACTGGTTACACTCACTTACCCTGTGTTTTTATAGCCCTCAGTTTTAGTTTTTTTTTGGCCATTCTTGTTGGTAATATTGTGGTGTGCTTCATCTCCTGCATTTTCCTCCTGTTTCTCCGGCGTGTTTTGGTTTTTCATTTGTTGTTATTAAAAGATACTGCTGCACCTAGTTCCTGCCTCAACTCATCTTTGCTGCAACCCTTGCTGACAGAAGACTGGACCAAACATATGGATCTAGCAACAGTCCCTTCACCCATCACCCCCGAACACCGCCATCCCTTGCTCAAGATGTCTATCCCCTAGAAGATTACGTGGAGGAGTTCAGCCCAGTCCCAAATCTCCTTTGTCACAGCTGGTCTTTCCCAGCCTCAAGTTTTCTTTGTCGCTGCATGTCCCGTCCAGCCTCAAGTTTCCTTCGTTGCTGCTGCTCTCTTGGCCCCACCTCCACTGACTCCCTTCAGCCCCTTCTGCTTCTCCTTTGGTGGTTCCGCTAAGCTACTTGGATCTGCCTTTGGCTCCCTGGTCTTCAGTTCTGCCTCGTGTGAGGATTCTCTAGCTTCACCTCAGGTCTCCGAGCCCTGGATTCCACCTTTGCCTGTAGACCCATTGGCTACACCTTGGCTCCACGCTCCCTCTGCTCCACCGTGGTCCATCATCCCTCAGTCTCCACAGGGCTTCTTCATCCCTCCAGCTCTGCCTTGGTCAGTCATCACCCTGGTTGTCCCACAGACTTCCAGGCCTCCAGCTACCCCTCGTTCCTCCATCCCTTCAGCTCCACCAGGCTCTTTTCTTTCCCTCCAGGTCCCTTGTTGTCCTCACTCTCACTGGGACTGCCAAGCCCCTGTCTCCACCTCGGTTCCACAAGCCTGTGTTCTTCCTTGGCCCTCCAGTCCATCAGTGACACTCTGGGTCTTCGTCTCCTTGGCTTCACCTTGGTCTCTTCGTCTCCCGACTCCACCTCAGTTGGCCAGGCCTTTGTATTGGCACTGCTCTTGGTCACTACCTGGCTCCTCCCTCATTTCCTCCCTTGCTCATTTACTGTATTTGTCCCCCTCCTACCTAAAAGGGGGAGTTTCAGTTTATGGCGCAAGGAATTTTTTGTTTGTTTTCTGTCAGCCTTTGTTCCCTATGTTCCCGCTTTGCATTTGTTGTCATGGTTACTCATTAGTTGACTGATTAGTCCCCACCTCTGTCTTGTTTTCCTCCTTAGTTACTTTGTGTATTTATAGCCCTCAGTTTTAGTTGTTCTTTTTCTGTTCTCCTTGGTAATATTGTGGTTTACTTCATCTCCTGCGTTTTCCAGTTTTTCCTGCGTGTTTTTGATTTATTGTTATTAAAAGATACAGCTGCACCTAAATCCTGCCTCTATTAATCCTTGCTTTAACCCTTGTTGACACAGACATCTACTGGCCATTATCATAAAATGATTTTGAAGGTAAAATTAAAAAATGTAAATGTAAATAAGATCCGAATAACCTAAATCTTAAAAGAAGCACATAACTTTATTGTTACTACTTCAAATTAGTGTAATATTTCATTAAAAATGCTACACCTTCAATGTTCAAGGTCAGGGGGACAATTATTAGGAGGGGTCAAAAAATCCATAAATAAAACAAAAAATGCATAATTGTATTGTTACTACTTCACAGAAGTCATTGTTATAACAACAAACAACAAAAAGATACACTCTTACTGTTTCCGGTCAAAACGACAGCAAACAACCAATGTGTGACCATTTTTGAACTTCCTGTCAAAGTGAAATGAAAGTGATGGGACACTATTTCTCTCGCTTTTAAACATTGCTGTGGGAGCGTGTTTCATTAGGGTAATGAAAGTCATCCTGTCAATATGAGGTGAGGTGTTTTGAGCAGTTATCAAAAAAAATCTGTGCAAGCCTTTGCTTAGACTGCTGTGATTGTGTTTGCAGACAAGAAACACTTCCACCAGCTACGCAAGTTCGCTGAAGGACCTCCTGCAGAGGAAGATCAATGCTCTAGAACAACAGATGCAACACCATTCTGCATCACTTACCAGTGCCAGTCACAGTGACCACGAGGATGATGATGACGGTCACGATGGCGATGATCATGACCACAGCCATCATGAGGACAGCCATGACGACAGAGACCATGACAGCCGTGACGATCACGAAGATCCTCACGATGAGAGCCACCACAGTGATCACCATGACCATGATCACCATGACAACGATCACCATGATGACATCAGCCATGACAATGGACACCAAGACAACGGTCACCATGACAATGAGGTTTCTGAACATGGCTTTGAGAGGTTGTCTTATAGCCAACAAGGTCACAGAGAAGCACAGGGTGGAGTGCACAGCAAACTGGACGCAGTTCTGAGTGAACTGCAGCACAGGCTCACGGACTCTGGTAAGAGCACGGCAAAAGAACACTCTAGTTACTTCTGATCTTGAGCATTTAGATGACCCGCTGGAGAATCCAGCAACATGCAACTTAAGCTTATATACCAGTTTTTAAGTAAATTTTATAAGTTGTAGTACAGCTCTTGTTTTGCCAGGCTGCTTGCAACGCTGAAAATAAAATCAGTAAAACAAGATAAATGAAAATCTGTTTTGGTCTCAGCGACTGCATTGCACTGACTATGGCTGCGTCCAAAAGCTTACTGCTGACTTGTTGCCTCGTTGCCTCATCAGGCAATGACTTTGTAGGCAGCGTTTGCACATGCAGGCACCTCACAAAACAAGCAGCGTAATGGTTTAATGATCTACAGCTAAATAGAGCGAGCTTTGGTGAGAACTAAGCAAATATTTAATAACTACAACAGTAATTTCTTGCTAGAAAGGACATCAGAAGTGGAAAACGTTGGTCAAAATGTTACATTTACACACAAACTGACCATCAACCAAAACTTTCAGACACCATATTATTTTTTTAGCTCAACTGTCTGTCACGGAATAGAAAGCACAGGATTGTGGGATATCAAAGGCAGTGAAGGATACATCTATGCTGCCTTCAAAAATCGATCAGGAGACAGGAAGTGAAGCTAACATTGGATTCGGACGTGCCTTGATGCCTTGGAATGCGAGCTCCGAAGGCACCATTTTCCAGTTTTCAGATGCAACCTATCGTTAATTTTGTTAAGGATGACAATAGCTAGTAAAACTGCTTACCTGAAATGTATTAACATTAGACTTATAACAGTATTAATCTGATTACTAGCCGTTCCACTCTGAATATGTAATAAATGTTTTAATATGATAGGCAAACATAAATCGCCATCTACTGGCGGAAAAAGGAAATGCATCCCATCTGACCAGAAGAGGGGTTAAAATAAAAATTAAAATCCCCTGGCAAATCGTACTCTGCCTCTAATGCAAAACCTGACGCTGAATATCAAATCCACAGATTCTAGAAAGAAGAGCAAATCCACTGAAGCTTTCCAGGTCGGCTTCCCACTGCGGACCAACTACATGTACGGCCGTGTGAAGCGCACTTTGCTGCACGAGATCTTCTCCTTCACTCTGTGTCTGTGGATGAAGGCTGGAATCGGGCCTGGACTCGGAACGCCCTTCTCCTACTCTGTTCCAGGCCAGGCCAACGAGCTGGTGCTCATTGAGTGGGGCAACAACCCGATGGAGCTACTTGTCGATGACAAAGTGAGTGAAAGAGAGCGAGAAAATAATGAGATGTAGGAGATCTGAAGGAATATGCACATAATTCCATCAGTGTATTATGCTCACAATCAAAGCTGCATTTATTTGATAAAAAAACAGTAAAAACGGTAAAATTTTAAAATATTGTGACCATTTAAAACCGTTTTCTATTTGAGCAAGATGTAATTCAGAATGCTGAATTTTCAGCATCATTACTCCAGTCTCATGATCCTTCTGAAATCATATGATGATTTGCTGCTCGAAGAAGCATTTATGATTATTATCAATGTTGAAAACTGTTTTTTGCAGGAACCATGACATTTATTTTTTTCAGGATTCTTTGATGAATAGAAAGTACAGCTTTTATAGAAACATAAATCTTTTGTAAAATGATATACACTATATTGCCAAAAGTTTTGGGTCGCCTGCCTTTACATGCAGATCAACTTTAATGACATCCCATTCTTAATCCATAGGGTTTAAAATGGAGTTGGCCCACCCTTTGCAGCTATAACGGCTTCAGCTCTTCTGGGAAGGCTTTCCACAAGGTTTAGGTTCGTTTATGGGAATTTTTGACCATTCTTCAAGAAGCGCATTTGTGAGGTCAGGGACTGATGTTGGACGAGAAGGCGTTGAGGGTTGAGGTCAGGACTCTGTGTAGGCCAGTCAAGTTCCTCCACACCAAACTCGCTCATCCATGTCTTTATGGACCTTGCTTTGTGCACTGGTGCGCAGTCATTTTGGAACAGGAAGGGGCCATCACCACACTTTTCCCACAAAGTTGGGAGCATGAAATTGTCCAAAATGTCTTGGTACGCTGAAGCATTAAGAGTTAATTTCACTGGATCTCAGGGACCCAGCTCAATCCTGAAAAACGACCCCACACCATAACTCCCCCTCCACCTAACTTTACACTTGGCACAGTGCAGTCAGGCAAGTACCGTTCTCCTGGCAACCGCCAAACCCAGACTCATCCATCGTATTGCCAGACAGAGAAGCGTGATTGGTCACTCCAGAGAACACGTCTCCACTGCTCTAGAGTCCAGTGGCGGCGTGCTTTACACCACTGCATCCGTCCCTTTGCATTGCACTTGATGTTGCAGCTGCACGGTCATTGAAACCCATTCCATGAAGCTCTCTACGCACTGTTCTTGAGCTAGTCTGATGGCCACATGAACTTTAGAGCTTTAGATATTGACTCTGCAGAAAGTTGACGACTTCTGCGCACTGTGCGCCTCAGCATGTGCTGACCCCGCTCTGTGATTTTACATGGTTTACCACTTCATGGCTGAGTTGCTGTTGTTCCCAATTGCTTCCACTTTGGAACACCTGAATTTAATGAGTTGGTGGGGTTTCCCAATACTTTTGGCAATATAGTGTGTCTTTACTGACACTTTTGATTAATTTAATCCTTGCTAAAACTCTTACTCACACTAAACTTTGGACGTAGTATAACATATTAATAAAATAAAAATATTTATTAATCCACAGGCCACGTTCTCAAGTTTCGACAATGACATCCACTTTTGTGAGCAGACACAAGTCATGACATCATAACCATGGCACCTCTCACTGCTTTGAACAAGAAACATGGATACTGAGAGTTTAACCTATTTGGCGAAGCTGTGTTTAATTAAAATAATGTATTCGTGACTAAAAGAAATGAAGAAAATATTTTGGGTTTTAACATTCATACAGCTCTCCTGGGATTTCCATTAACCGTCCAGTTAGGGCTCTGTTAAATATTATTTTATAATATCTAGGTATTAAATAAGAGTCAGAAAATCCTCAGGAATTTCAGTTGATCCAGTAGGATCTTATTTGAATCTTAGAGGATTCTTTTTTTAAATGGTAAATTATGAAATAAATTCCAAAAAGGACCCCAGTTCACATTTCTTAAAGATAAAAAAAGACAAATGAAGGACATATGGATAAATCAGTATCTGCCTTTGCTATGTTGCACTTGAAACTGGCCTTGTAACTCGAAAGAGTACAGCCCCAGCCATCACGGAAATGAACAGGGCCTAGGGGCAAAAATGCCAGCAAAACTAATTAAAATGCCCCCAAAGGTGGCCTCTGGGTGAAATAAGAGAAGGACAAGAGAAAATAAAATGTTTAATAGAGGACATTATCTTGCCTTGGGTTCACAGGCTGTTACTTTACCCCTCTCACTGAGTGATGGTAAATGGCACCATGTGTGTGTGACGTGGTCAACACGAGACGGCCTGTGGGAGGCCTATCAGGACGGAGTGAAGAGAGGCTCAGGAGAAAACCTCTCCCCCTGGCATCCCATCAAACCTGGCGGGGTCTTCATACTGGGGCAAGAACAGGTAACATGATACAACTCATATTTCTCCTTTGACTTTGCCATTAGACAAACACCAAGAAAACATTAGCTACTGCATAGCAACACCCTGGCAACCATACAGAACACCCTAGCATTGTGGCAAAATAACTGATACTTAATTAAACTCCTGTGAGAAAAAATGTGCACTCAATTGTATTAAAAGGGCACTTGAGGTGTGCTTAAAATCGTACTATATTTTTTTAAACTGTACTTGCAGATATTATAATATGAATTAAATAAAAGGCCACTTAAGTGCACTTAAATAGAATACACTTTCATGACTATGTAATACACTTTACTACACTTTTAAAAAGTGTACTCTGTAGTAATGTCAAATTAATAGTTAGGCTATACACTTTATTTTATGGTGTCCTTGTAACAGTGTAATTGTACATTTAGGTACTGAGTAATGTTAATTATCTACATGTACTTACTACATAATTAGGGTTAGGATTTGTTTTAGGGTTAGTTGCTTGTAATTATGCATTTTTTACTGTTATTACTATAGTAAAATACCAAGCGTTTTACTTTAAAGTACATTTTAAATAATTGCTTTAATAATCTTTTATCGTGCTTTAAAGAAGTATACTTATTTTGAAGTGTTGAACACACACGCACGCACGCACGCACGCCGCACACACACACACACACACACACACACACACACACACACACACACACGACAAACAAGTTTAATTCAAATATATTTTAGTTTACCATAAATGATTGTCAGTACATTCAGCAGTACACTTTAACCATATAATAAAAGTAATAATAAAATTATTATTATGTACAGTACTTACTTAACTGTGTCAAAAATGAACTCTAAAGTTCAGCTAATTGCATTTAATATAAATTTAAATTTACATACTACATTTTCATTCAGTTGCAATTAAAATGCACTTAAATGTCTGTTCATACTTAAGTATATGCTTAAAGTGTATAATTTCTGTAATGAGTTCTCTTTTTAAACAGTATGCTAAGGTATACTTCTTCTTCACAAGGAAAGTCATATACTTGGAGACTTCATGCTAATGAATAAGCCAATGAAGTTGTATTCATGAAGTTTACTTTAAGAATAAAGACCTAAGAAGTCGAAGTAAGATGAAGCATTTGCTAATATAATATCACTATATCTTCCATCCATGTTTTCCCAGGACACACTGGGTGGTCGTTTTGATGCGACGCAGGCGTTTGTTGGAGAAATCTCAGACGTGCAGATGTGGTCTCATGTTCTCACTCCACATGACGTCTACAGCCTGGCTTCATGTGGTGGTCACATGACCGGTGACATCATCGCCTGGTCAGAGTCAGTAGTGGAGCTGCATGGTGGGGTCACCAAATACCCCTTTGACCCCTGTCATTAAAGAGTAAAGAATCGCAGGGACAATCCATTTACAAATCTCAGAAGGAAAATGTTTTAAAGTAAGCTTGTTTTGAAGCATTCTGATGATTTGTCACCTGGTTGCAATGCAAAATTCATCCATTACCACTTCAAAAACAATGCCTTCTGTTTGCATAAGAAACTTGAATGACCCCATGACCTCCAGGATTTCAAGAGGGACCCATTTTTTTGTATTGCTTATGTTTTCTTACTGAACTTTTTAATGTGTATTCTATAAATGGCACTTCAATGTCATTCAATGTTTGATGCAAGTATATGACATATTGTCATAACTTGGGTAGAAAATCACAGAGGACACAAAAAAATGTAGATGTTTGTGCAAAAAATAGAAAAGCGAAGAACTCAAGGCTCTACCTGAGCAATGAGTTGAAGTTAAAAGATTCATTTTCTTGTACTGTTAGAAGAATCTAAAGATACAGCGATACCAAAGAGAAGAGTTACACACCGCTGCAGAGAGAGCATTTGATCAGGCCTCGTGCACTGTTGTTGTGTTTGTAAAATTGTTTTTGTTATTCTGGTGTTACTGTACTTGTTCAGATGTTACTGTACTTTACTGTACTTGTCCAGATGTTTTTTGTTGTTGTTTTAAGCTTCAGATTAAGTGCAGTAGTTTGTTTTAGTTTATTGAATCTACTGTAAATGTGTTATTGATACAAAAGAATACAATTTTCCACTGTTTGTGCATCTGAATTTATTGTGAATTTACTGTTTATGTACTTGTTTTCATTTGTTTACAGATTTGAAAGCTGAAATGCAATAAAGGGACTGAATTTGTTTTGGGAAAAACTTTAGACAACTTTAATAGCAATTTTATGGTTTCTGACTAATTCTAAAAAATGTTTGCATGATATTTTAAAAGAAGTGGATTTTCGTTGCGTTTCCAAACTGAATTCTTTAAGCCATTCTTCAATCCTGCAGTATTTATCATCACAAGCCTCTCAGTGAAATGGCAGCCCTGTCTTATGTTGGTCTTCATTGCTATTATTAGAAACTAAGCCAATTAAGCACATGAAGTGTGTTCAATAAGGCCCTGCGGATAATACTCTACTTGTATTAGAATAGTGTGTAGATTCACAACCACTGCATCGATACCAAAAAACTGGACCTCAAATTACCCTAAACCTCTTGATATAGAGTCTTGCTCAAAAGTTTACACACCCCTTGCATAATCTGTTAAAAGTGAATAATTTTAACAAAATAAGAGGGATCATACAAAATGAATATTTTCTTTTTCATATAGTACTGTCCTGAATAAGATATTTTACATAAAAGATGTTTTCATATAGTCCACAAGACATCATATATATATATAGAAATCCAGAAATCACAATGTATGATTTTTTTTAACTATTTGTGATACATAAATACACACACACTGATCAGGCATAACATTATCCATTAACAATCCTAATATTGTGTTGGTCTCCCTATTGCTGCCAAAACAGCCCTGACCCGCCAAGGCATGGACTCCACTAGACCCCTGAAGGTGTGCTGTGGTTTCTGGCACCAAGATGTTAGCAGCAGATTCTTTAAGTCCTGTAAATTGCGCGGTGGGGCCTCCATGGATCAGACTTGTGTGCTCAGCACATCGATTGGATTGAGATCTGGGGAATTTCGAGGCCAAGTCAACACCTCAAACTCGTTGTGCTCCTCAAACCATTCCTGAACCATTTTTGCTTTGTGGCAGGACACATTATCCGGCTGAAAGAGCCACAGCCACCAGGGAATACCGTTTCCATGAAAGGGTGTACATGGTCTGCAACAATGCCTAGGTAGGTGGTACGTGTCAAAGTAACATCCACATGTTGCCGTGTGTTACGTACGCAGGGCTACGTAAGCTGTCTTTTTGGTTTATTTTTGTATGTATACGTACATACGTGTGTTCGTGTGAGTCATCTGTCTGTTTCAGATAACGCGCGTGGAGGAACCGCCTGTCAGTCATCAGACGTCAGCTGCTGACGTCAGGATTGACCAGCCAATCATCGATCCGGAGGCTCGTTATGAATGGCGACAACTTCAATGGAGGGACTCACGCTGACTCTGGGGAGAGTGTGCGCTCTGTGACGACGGTCTCTCGTTCGAGAGGTCCAGTCTGAGAGAGAGTTCTTTAGAGCTCACTGCTGTAAGGGCAGTTTGACCAGATATGAGTTTGTTCGCATGCTATACGCCGTTTACCAGATATGAGTTTGTTTGTGTGCTATACGTCTGACGTTAGTACTATGCCTGATCACTGATGGGGGATCGCTGTTCTCTGATATACCATCGTAAAGTGCCATCTAGTGCTGTATAACATATACCGGGTAAGAGAGGTTGTGAGACAGGTAAGCAGGTCGCGACCTACATTTTTCCACACGTAGAGATTCCATGTATTAGACCCACTAGGCTTAGGAGTGGTGCTTCGCTTGTATGTTTTCTTTTTGGTTAGTTAGGAAGTTTAGTTATGGCTTTATGCCGAAGATGTTTCTTTTCACATCTTTTGTTGTTAGTTAGTTTATCTTTCTTAAACTATTAGTTATCTGGGTTTTGGTTTTGTTTTGTTCTTTGATTTAAGCACCACCTGTTTGCTCCTTCCTCTCCCCTGGTTGGTTTGTTTATTGTTGCTCAATTCCAATTCCTTTGTAAATATTCTTTAAAAACTTTACTACTTTATCTTTTCATATTACTTCACTTTATTTTGTTTATACACATTAAATCCTTCTTAATTGAAGTTGACTTGTCTTTGCCCATCTTTTGCAGTTCCCCTGCTGTCTTAAACACCCACACACTACACTATGTGTTATGTCTGATACCACACTAGACAATTTAACATCTAATTCACGAGGGACGTAACATATTTGGGGGCTCGTCCGGGATAGTTATCTCTTTCTTTTTTGTTTGAGATGCAATCTTAAAAGTAAACAGTATCCCGTTAAGTGTGTGTGGTGTTATTGTATAGTGTGGGGACACTGCAACTGAACGAGGTCGTTTGTATATTGTGAAGTAAGTAGTAAGAGAAAATTAGTATTTTTGATCTGCAATCATTTGTTGCTAATCCAACTTTGGATATTTTTGAGCTTTGTAGAAAAGACGAGTTACTGCAAATCGCTGACCACTATCGTATTCCTGTGGTGAGGCAAGCGTTAAAGCAAATTATTAAAAAGGAGATTTTGAAACACTTGGTCGAACTAAACGTGTTCTTATTTCCAGATGCGGATAGTGCGAAGGCTGGTATGTCGGCTGGGGAAACATGTCTGCCTAGTGTGGGAAATGGTGAGGAAGCAACAGGTGAGAATGCTGAGGTGGAGGTGGAGGCCGAGGCCAAGGCAGTCTTACCGCCCTTCTACCCATTGTCTCCGTTCTCCGTGGAGTCTGGAGGTGACGCGCGACTTAAGGTCCGTTTAGCCCGACTCCAAATGGAAGCGCATGAGCGGGCTGAGACATGCGCCAGGCCGATATGAAGCTGCGCCTAGAGATCCGTAAACTGGAAATCGAAGCTGACAAACAGGTAAAACTGCGACAGCTCGAGTTAGAGTCGGCGAAGGTTGATTCTGACCGACTTGCGCAGTCTAACCTTGTTAGTCCTGTTGTTTCTTCAGTTAATTCGGTAAACTCTGTGAGTGTTTCGACCGCTACATTCGATATTAGTAAACATATTGCTTTAGTGCCTCACTTTCGGGAATCTGAAGTGGACGCGTATTTTGCTGCTTTTGAGCGTGTTGCTGCTGCTCTACGGTGGCCAAAAGAGGTTTGGTGTCTTTTACTACAATGCCGGTTAGTTGGTAAAGCTCAAGACGTTTGCTCTGCGTTATCATTGGAGGAAAGTTTGCAGTATGATGTCGTGAAAACACTGTTCTTCATGCATATTGGTACCTGAAGCGTATCGGCAGCGTTTCAGAAACCATAGAAAGGTAGCGCAACAAACCTTCGTGGAATTCGCCCGTGAGAAGGGAGTTCTTTTTGACAAATGGTTGTCTACGAATAATGTACAGGATTTGAGTTCATTGAGAGAGCTAATGCTTCTGGAAGATTTTAAAAATTGTTTGTCGGAATGAGTAGTCACATACCTGAATGAGCAAAAGGTTACGTCGCTTTCACAAGCCGCAGTCCTGGCTGATGAGTATGTGTTAACGCACAAAAGTTTGTTTGTTTCAGCCAGACCAGAGAGAACCGTGAGTGCGCCTTCAGCTCAGACTTCGAGTATCCGCACAAAAGGTAGTTCAGCACCGAATAAGGAGGTAAGAGAATGCTTTTATTGTCACAAGGCCGGACATCTGATTTCTGATTGTTTAGTACTAAACGTAAAAATCAAGGACAATTAAAACCAGTTAACTTTGAAGACTGTGCCTGACGGTGTTTCAGGAAAGATGAGGTTGATGCAGGGTTCAAACCATTTGTGATGAAGGGGTTACTCTCTGTAAATGGCAAATCTGAGGACCAGAAAGAGGTGAGAATTTTGCGAGATACAGGAGCGATCCAGTCATTTGTAATCTCTGATGCACTTCCATTATCAGAACAGACGTCTTGTGGGTCAAGTGTCTTAGTTCAAGGGATTGAAATGGGGATCGTACAGGTACCGCTACATCGGATACATTTACACTGTGATCTAGTCTCAGGTTTTGTTAAGGTGGGTGTACGTTCTTCTTTTCCTGTGAAAGGTGTTTCATTCATTCTCGGGAATGACTTGGCAGGAGGGAAAGTGTTGCCTGTGCTTGAAGTCGTTGACAGACCTGACTGTTTTATTCCTACTGATGACATTTCTGATAATTTTCCGGATGTGTTTGCCGCTAGTGTCGTTACGCATGCACAGAAACGTAGAATTGGAGATGACATAGTGTTGTCTGATTCTTTTATGTCACCTGTGTTTAATGAGACCAGTTCTGAGTTCGTTCACCAGTGTTCTGGAGAGGTTAGACATGAGAAACCTTCTGTTGAAGTGACTGCGTCAGAGTTATTAGCTGAACCCATCTCTCATGAGTGCATTAAGACCGCGCAAAGGGAAGATGTGTCGCTAGCTAACTGTTTTTCTGCTGCAGAAAGTTTGAAATCTGATAACGGTAGTCCAGTTAAATATTTGATTGAAGAGGGGCTGTTGCTGAGGAAGTGGCATCCTCGCACAGATGTGGAGAATGAGTGGGATGCAGTTTGTCAGATTGTTCTACCTACGGCATATCGTAAACAAGTCTTGAGTTTGGCACATGATCATGAGTTAGCAGGTCACTTGGGAGTGACAAAAACATACAATCGTATTCTCAAACATTTCTTCTGGCCTGGCTTGAAGAGAGATGTATCTCAGTACTGCCGCACCTGTCACGAATGTCAGGTGATGGGCAAGCCGAACCAAAAGATTCCGCCACCGCCACTAATTCCGATTCCAGTTATTTGTGAACCGTTCAAACACGTCCTTTTGGATTGTGTGGGTCCTTTTCCGAAGGCAAAACGGGTAATCAATTTCTGTTAACCATTATGTGCTCCGCGACCCGTTTTCCGGAAGCTATCCCTTTGAGAAGAATAACTGCACCGATCATTATTAAAGCTTTGCTTAAGTTTTTCTCGCTTCAGGTTACCAAAAATCGTGCAGACAGATCAGGGAACGAATTTTCTCTAATGTCTTTAGCCAAGTGTTGAAAATCTTGGGAATCAAACATCGAGTTTCGAGTGCGTATCATCCTGAAAGTCAGGGTGCTATCGAACGTTTTCATCAGACGTTGAAGTCGATGTTAAAAAAGTATTGCTTGAGTTCTGGTAAAGAGTGGGATGATGGTGTTCCACTAGTACTGTTTGCAGTTCGTGAGGCAGTTCAGGAATCCCTAGGATTTAGTCCTGCAGACTTGGTCTTCGGACATACCGTACGAGGTCCATTAAAGGTCCTGAAAGACGGAATGATGCATGATACAGAGTTAAAGAAACAAAGTGTGCTGGAGTATGTCAGTCGGTTTGAGAACGATTACATAATGCATGGTCATTAGCACGATCATCGCTCGCGGCTACTCAAGAGGGCATGAATAACGTTATGACCAGAAAGCTGTTGTACGTGAAATTACACCTGGCGACAAAGTTTTAGTATTATTACCGATCCCTGGTTCAGTTTTGACCGCTGCTTTTTCTGGTCCATACCAAGTATCCAAGAGACTGAGTAAGACTGATTTTGTTGTACATACACCTGACCGGAAACGTAAATTTCGCACTTGTCACATTAACATGTTTAAATTGTATTGTTCTAGGACTGCATCTGAAACACCGCTGCAGGAATCAGAAAAACCCGTTGTTGCTGTTGCCGCTGTATCTGAGTCCACTGCGTAACTGTGAGTGGGTGCCACCTCCGGGTGAGTGTGATGCTGATGATGGTGTTGCCTCTCGTAATGACTTGTCAACGGGTGGCAGACTTGTGAATTCTGAAGTTTTGAGAAATTTGCTAGCTAAGCTTGCAAACCTGTGTGAGTTCCAACAACAGGAGTTGATTCAGTTAATTAATGAGTTCAGCGTGCTGTTCAGTGACGTATCAACACAAACCCATGTAATACAGCATGATATTCAAGTAACGTGTGATTCTGCTATTAAGCAGCATGCTTATCGTGTGAACAATATCAAACGTTCTGTGATGAAAACTGAGGTTGAGTATTTGCTGAGAAACGATTTGGCTGAACCTAGTTATAGTCCATGGAGTTCTCCTTGCTTGCTGGTCCCGAAATCCGATGGTACCTTTAGTTTTTGCACGGATTACCGAAAGGTTAATTCCGTAACGGTGCCTGACAGTTATCCTCTTCCTCGAATGGAGGATTGCATTGATAATCTCGGTTCAGCCAAATTTGTAACGAAACTAGATCTGCTGAAAGGGTATTGGCAGGTGCCCTTGACTGCTCGAGCTGCTGAGATTTCAGCTTTCGTTACACCTGATAACTTCCTGCAGTACCGCGTTATGGCGTTCGGGCTGCAAAACGCCCCCGCCACTTTTCAGCGCCTTGTAAATATTGTCTTGTCAGGAGTTCAGAACTGTAATGCTTACTTGGTTGATTTAGTGATTTATTCGTCTACATGGTCTGAGCATTTGACTGTTCTTCGGACAGTTTTTGAAAGGTTGGCTGGAGCCTCACTCACAGTTAACCTGACCAAGTGTGAATTCGGTAAAGCCACCATCACTTACTTAGGTAAGGAAGTAGGGCAAGGTCAAGTTCGTCCTGTTAGCGCCAAAGTGTCTGCTATCGCTGAGTTTCCTATTCCTACGACCAGACGCGAGTTACGTCGGTTTCTAGGAATGGCTGGTTACTACAGAAGTTTTTGCAAAAATTTCTCTGTTGTAGTACATCCTTTGACCAGTTTGTTAAGTCCAGCGAATGCTTTTATTTGGACTGATGTGTGTCAGCATGCATTTGATAGCGCTAAACTGTTGTTGACTAGTGCACCTGTTCGCTGCCGAATTTCTCTCGTGCTTTCAAGCTGGAAGTAGACGCTAGTGCTTTAGGTATGGGTGCGGTACTTGTTCAAGAGGATGATGCGGGTCTTGAACATCCAATTTGTTACTTTTCTAAAGTTTAACCGACACCAACGAAACTACTCGACTATCGAGAAGGAAGCGTTGGGGATGATTCTCGCACTCCAGTTTTTCGAAGTCTATGTAGGCTCCACTGTTCTTCCTGTTACCGTACACCGACCATAATCCTTTGGTGTTTTTGACTCGGATGTACAATCACAACCAGCGCCTTATGCGTTGGTCGTTGATTGTGCAGAATTATAATTTGATTATCAAGCACAAAAAGGGTTCTGAAAATATAATCGCTGACACTTTATCTAGAGCTTAATAAAACAACAGCTTAGGAAACATCTTGGGGGTGAGTGTTACGTCGCAGGGCCACGTAAGCTGTCTTTTTGGTTTATTTTTGTATGTATACGCATACATACGTGTGTTCGTGTGAGTCATCTGTCTGTTTCAGATAACGCGTGGAGGAACCGCCTGTCAGTCATCAGACGTCTTCTGCTGACGTCAGGATTGACCAGCCAATCATCGATCCGGAGGCTCGTTATGAATGGCGACAACTTCAATGGAGGGACTCACGCTGACTCTGGGGAGAGTGTGCGCTTCAGACGCACGGTCTCGTTCGAGAGGTCCAGTCTGAGAGAGAGTTCTTTAGAGCTCACTGCTGTAAGGGCAGTTTGACCAGATATGAGTTTGTTCGCGTGCTATCGCCGTTTACCAGATATGAGTTTGTTTGTGTGCTATACGTCTGACGTTAGTACTATGCCTGATCACTGATGTGTGATCGCTGTTCTCTGATATACCATCGTAAAGTGCCATCTAGTGCTGTATAACATATACCGGGTAAGAGAGGTTGTGAGACAGGTAAGCAGGTCGCGACCTACATTTTTCCACACGTAGAGATTCCATGTATTAGACACCCTAGGCTTAGGAGTGGTGCTTCGCTTGTATGTTTTCTTTTTGGTTAGTTAGGAAGTTTAGTTATGGCTTTATGTGAAGATGTTTCTTTTCACATCTTTTGTTGTTAGTTAGTTTATCTTTCTTAAACTATTAGTTATCTGGGTTTTGGTTTTGTTTTGTTCTTTGATTTAAGCACCACCTGTTTGCTCCTTCCTCTCCCCTGGTTGGTTTGTTTATTGTTGCTCAATTCCAATTCCTTTGTAAATATTCTTTAAAAACTTTACTACTTTATCTTTTCATATTACTTCACTTTATTTTGTTTATACACATTAAATCCTTCTTAATTGAAGTTGACTTGTCTCTGCCCATCTTTTGCAGTTCCCCTGCTGTCTTAAACACCCACACACTACACTATGTGTTATGTCTGATACCACACTAGACAATTTAACATCTAATTCATGAGGGACGTAACACCGTGTGTTCCCCTTGAAAGCGACACACACGGACCACGGCCATCCACGTGATGTAAAAGAAAATTTGATTCATCAGACCAGGCCACCTTCTTCCATTGCTCCGTGGTCCAGTTCTGATGCTCACGTGCCACTGTTGGCGCTTTCGGCGGAGGACAGGGGTCAGCATGGGCAACCTGACTGGTCTGCGGCTATGCAGCCCCATACACAACAAACTGCGATGTACTGTGTATTCTGTGTACTGTGTGATAATTTGCAATTCGTCTCTTTGATCGTACCACACGTGCATCAATGAGCCTTGGCCGCCCGTGACCCTGTTGCCGGTTCTCCACTGTTCCTTCCTTGGAGCACTTTTGATAGATCCTGACCACTGCAGACCAGGAACACCCCACAAGAGCTGCAGTTTTGGAGATGCTCTGACCCAGTCGTCTAGCCATCACAATTTGGCCCTTGTCTAACTCGCTCAAATCCTTACGCTTGCCCATTTTTCCTGCTTCTAACACATCAACTTTGAGGGCAAAATGTTCACTTGCTGCCTAATATATCCCACCCACTAACAGGTGCCGTGATGAAGAGATAATTAAGTGTTATTCACTTCACCTGTCATAATGTTATGCCTGATAGGTATATATATAGACTCAAAATGACAGCAATAGATTTTTTTTTAAACATTTTGTCTTGAAGTTAACTTCTAGACTTGATTTGGTGAGGCTGAAACACATCTGTTCACTTACAGAACAGACTCTGGTCTGTGTAGCTGTGGTTTGCTGAGGCACAAAATAACAAGATTAAGTAGCACTAATCGTTCTAGTTATCAGTCAGGAAATGAGCTAACAAGCTAAAGCAGTCTATGGATGGAAAAACAACACACCGTCTACGACCGGAAGACTGATATTTACACTGCATTGAGGTCATTGCATTAATCAAAACTATATTTTTACATTTGCTAAAAAAAAAAAAATTCTAAATCAGTTGCCATGATCCTCATCAAGGTTTCCAAAGTTCCTCTTTAACCTTATAAAGCCTACCGTTTCATAATTTATAGATTTTTAAGGGCTTTAAATGATCAAACCCTGAAAATACTCTGTTGCACACAATCTACTATTGTGCCTTCTGTCGACATCATTGTATTGCATTGCATTTTATGTTTTGAAACTACAGAGCTTTGATCATAAAACAAAGCATTATTATTGGAGTGACAACTGATATTGATATGATTTTATGTAATTAGCATGCTATACTGCTATAAAGATGAGAAAGCTATCAGAATTTCATCTAACTTTCTGGCTATATCAATATTGACTATTATTTCAAATGCCTGGCTTTGCAGGGTTATATACAACGGTCATCCACACAAACTGACAACTTAAACCGTTTTAGTTTAAAAGATACTTTTTTTGTAAATATCATATTCATGCAAATACTTATTGACAGTCCTAATATTGCAACAGCCTCATGACAATTCATAATAATTTTGTCAAATTGGTGGCAAATTTGTATTTCTTTATAAAAATTTTTTTCTAGAAATACACTATATTGCCAAAAGTTTTGGGTCGCTTGCCTTTACATCCACATGAACTTTAATGACATCCCATTCTTAATCCACAGGGTTTAATATGGAGTTGTCCCACCCTTTGCAGCTATATCAGCTTTAACTCTTCTGGGAAGGCTTTCCACAAGGTTTAGGAGTGTGTTTGTGGGAATTTTTGACCATTCTTCTACAAGCGCATTTGTGAGGTCAGGCACTGATGTTGGACGAGAAGGCGTTGAGGGTTGAGGTCAGGACTCTGTGCAGGCCAGTCAAGTTCCTCCACACCAAACTCGCTCATCCATGTCTTTATGGACCTTGCTTTGTGCACTGGTGCGCAGTCATTTTGGAACAGGAAGGGGCCATCGCCAAACTGTTCCCATAAAGTTGGGAGCATTAAATTGTATGCTGAAGCATTAAGAGTTCCTTTTACAGAAACTCAGGGACCAAGCCCATCCCCTGAAAAACAACCCCACACCATAATCCCCCCTCCACCAAACTTTACACTTGGCACAATGCAGTCAAGCAAGTCCCGTTCTCCTGGCAACCGTTTATTGGATTTCCAGACAGAGAAGTGTGATTGGTCACTCTAGAGAACACATTTCCACTGCTCTAGAGTCCAGTGGCGGCGTGCTTTACACCACTGCATCCAACGCTTTGCATTGCACTTGGCGATGTAAGGCTTGGCTTGAATTCACTGATCTCCTGAGAGCAACCCATTCTTTCACAGATGTTTGTAGAAGCGTCTGCATGCCTAGGTGCTTGATTTATACACCTGTGACCACGGAAGTGATTGAAACACCTGAATTCAATGATTTGGAGGGGTGTCCCAATACTTTTGGCAATATAGTGTATGTGAGAAAGAGGCTGAATATGAATTACTTCTGTTTTGTAGGTTTAACAAGACAAATATTTCCACGTATACCTTTTGGGAAAAATAGGATTTACCAGCATTTAATAAACACACACACACAACATGAATTTCTTTTTTGTTTATTAGAGTTGATTGGCACCAGTGTACCATAACTGAGTTTTCATTTTGCTACATGAATTTCTCAACAATCTGTACCATTCTGTGGCCAATCAGAAACAGGGAGAGGGGAGGGGGGGTGAAAGAAAGAAGAGGAGGAAACGCTTTCATTTGTCCTATCGTATTCACAGACTAGCTAAAAGGCTTTGGCACCTTTGCACTTCTCATCAAGAATGCCCAGATTTAGAGTCTCAAAAACATAATCAAGTCATCAGAGTCATTCTACAGTCTTCATCAGACCACGTCATGCCCAAACTATTTGTTTAAACACATAGCTTATATCAAGGAATGTAGTGTTGCAGTCAGCAGTTTAATGCCATTTAACACTTGGGAGTCTCATATACGTATGGCCTGTGGGTTAACATACAATACAATGTGAAACAGTTTCACCTCAAATGATTTGATGTGGATGCTTTATACTGGCATCCTTTACGTGTGCAGCAAGGCTTAAACCAGTTAAGAACTGCAGTACTAATTACATACTCATAGAGGGCACTGGAGAGTATATCAAGCTGTCGTTTAGTCAAAACTGTGCTGAACTCTATTAAAGTGCCATCAACATGGATTCTAACTCCAAACTAATAAATATGTCTTAAAGTCAAAGACATCGATTACTATAGCCAAGCTTTATATTAATCGGGAAAAATCACAGAAGTCAAGCAAAATGCACTGCTAAACAATTCTCAGTATTAACCGCTTCATAATTAGTATATTTAAATAGCGTGGTTATTATTTTTAGACTCAAGACGCTATTAGTGTTCCGTATAATCAGCTTTAAAAATATCTTTGCAACATTCCTATTCGCTTTGTTTGGATCAAGTACACGTTTTAATAGTTACTAGATGATTTTTGAACTGCAATGCCAATTTGCAGACTTGCACGCTCACGTGAGGTTTAGAAATACAGAACGCTAATTGTCGCCTTAGACGTGCCTAAAACACTGGCATCAGATTCACTCTTTACAAAAGATGCTTCAATTCAGTACAACATGCAACCCCCGATCCTTATTTCTCAAAAAAGAAAGAATTGGAAAAACAATAAATAAAAATGCTAGCGAATTGTGTCGTAAACAAACATAACAACAACATGTATTTACAAACAGAAAAAGGCAAAATATACATTGGAAAAAGCTGCCATGGACTCCTTCAAACTGAACAGCACTGAGTAAGAGGGAGTAACTAGTGTTTCACACAAGCACCAATACAAATACACCTGGCACATATTTTAGGATCAGGAATGATATAAAAGCATCTTTTTCATGTCTTGTTTGTGGGGGATTAAACAGCAGACACGTCTTTCTCTGCTATAGCAAACACACATTCTGAAAGATCAGACTTTAACTGCACAATTATTGGCCAATCGAGACCATTTGCTTGTAATGGCACAGAGCGAATCTCACCAAACCTGTCAAGATCATGTCAAATTTCATCCCAAATTCAAAAGAAATGATGGTAACACTTTACAAAAAGGTTCATTGTTCAACTAATGTTAACAAAGGGATAGTTTACCCCAAACATTTCTGTCATTTACTCACCCTCATGTCGTTCCAAATCCGTAAGACTTTCGTTCATCTTTGGAACAAAAATGAAGATATTTTTAATGAAATCTGAGAGATTTCTGTCCCTCCGTTGACAGCTCCGCAACTAGCACTTTGCCACTTAAAAAAGTTCATAAAGAGATCGTAAAATGTATCCTTATGAAACAGTCCAAATTTTCTGAAGAGACAAGACCGCTTTATATGATGAACAGATTGAATTTAGACTTTTAATCCACATATAAAACATTAATCAGTGAAAATAAACAGAAGCTCAAACGTGATGCATAACATGAGACTGAAACCTCATTGGTTCTTGCTGAAGCTCAAATGTGATGCATAACAAGAATGAACCTCATTGGCTCTTGCAGAGGCTTAAATGTGATGCCTAACATGAGACTGAAACCTCATTGGTTCTTGCTGAAGCTCAAATGTGATGCATAACAAGAATGAACCTCATTGGCTCTTGCAGAGGCTCAAACGTGATGTAACATGAGACTGAAACCTCATTGGCTCTTGCAGAGGCTTAAATGTGATGCCTAACATGAGAATAAACCTCATTGGTTCTCGTGGAAGCTCAAACGTGCTGTGTAACACAAGAATGAACCTCATTGGTTCTCAAGGAAGCTCCAATGTGATGCGTAACATGAGAATGAACCTGATTGGTTCTTGCTGAAGCTCAAACGTGATGCGTAACATTGAACATGAAACTCACTGGTTTTTGCATGGCATTCTGTTTATAATAACTGATGTGTGAGTTAATGAATATTTATATGAATAAATTCCAAATTCAATCTGTTCATCATATAAAGCGATTGTGGCTCTTCAGAAAATTTGGAATAAACCGCTCAATTCATATGTTTTATGATCTTTATCTTTTGAAGATCTTTTTATCTTTTTGAAGCATCAAAGTGGTCAATGGAGGGACAAAAAACTCTCAGATTTCATCAAAAATATCTTAGTTTGTGTTCCAAATATGAATGAAAGTCTTATGGGTTTGGAACGACATGAGGGTGAGGAATTAATGACAATTATCATTTTTGGATAAACCTTTAACAAATGTGACCTTAGTGTAAAATGTTACCAAAATTAGATTTCATTCCGCCAAACATATGGATGCATTTGGAGGGAAATGTGCTTAGTTATGAAAAAAAGGCAAATAATAATTTAAATTAATAAAAAACTAAATCTTGAAAATTACTTTTACTTTGTTTTTGCTAAATCTAGTTTTCTTCTTCTTAGTGTGCAATATAATCTGGACATATTTTCATGAGATTCCCCCAAGAACAGTTTGGCAGCCCCAGCGGTTGAGTTATCGGTTTAAACCTAGTTAGTTTAGTTGAAACACTAGTAAGAACATTCAGAAACAGGGCTGTGGGGACTTTTAAGGCTCTTTTCTTAAAGGTGAAGGAGCTTATTTAAGGATTCACATACAATGAGATGTGTTTCTACAGATGCTTTGATGGGTCAGTGAAGTTTAATACAGCTGTCATTAACTGTGCACAGGAAATGACATCACCGGCAGGGCCTATACCATTATTATTCTATATACCAGTATTAGTGGGGAAAAAAACTGATGGGATATGCTTAACTCAGTCTTGATATGTAGTGTAAATAGCAATGACCTTCATTTACATCTTCATTTATAACATGTAAATAAACTCAAATGAGTAAGAGATAAATAGTGTCAGTTTAGATAAAATAATAAAGACAGGCAGTAGAATAGACCCAGTAAATCAATAGCGGCTGAACTAACAAAAGCCTTCAGTGTGAACGAAACTTCCTGCTCATTTCTGCTAAAGGCTCGGCTGAATCGGTCCCTGATGATGATGATGGTGGTGATGAAGAATACATCAGGCTGTTTGGTCGTCTACCCTGTATGTGTAAGAACTTCACAGTAAAATGCTGTAAATAGCATGAATGGTGGTCAGAAGCCACCGAATGTGAGAGAGCAGGAAGTAGGAGTAAACGTTGTAAGTGATGAGGTGAGGATGGAGATTTATGTCTGAATGTCATGCTTGTCGGTGAAGGTCTATGGAAAGTCAGCGTAATATAGTGTTGGACTACAAACTAGAGTGATAGTGAATAACACTGTGTAGTGTACAAGTGTAGCAGAAGTTATAACATAAGAGATGGGTAATTGTGCAGTCCAGACCACCTAAATGCAAACCAAAGATGATGACGTTCAGGTTTACCCAACGACATCCATCTCTCAAACAAACCAGCATTACGGATTCTTCTGATGAGACGACAAGAGCTACCTTAATGAAGTATCATTGGTTTCGCAGAGAATGGATGGAGTGTATGGAAGGATGGAGGAGAAATGGAGAATTTCTAGGGTTGCTCTTCTTTTTTCTTTAGGGAAATGCGTTTCTTCCTGGCTGCAAGCATCTCGTAGAAGGGGTCCACGCTCACAGCAGATCTGCAGCAAAAACAGAAGATCAGGTCCCATACTCTTTATTTGCAGAGCTGGCATACATTTCCTACTTAATCCTATAAAGCCTACTTTATCATATTTGATACAAAAAGGCCTTTAAATGATCAACAGTGTCATAACTTTGCAGAAAAACCTGTTCGCATAATCTACTACCTGCCTCCTGTCGTCTGATTGATAGTTTATTAAGCAACTTTACTTTATTTGTTTATCCATAAATTATATTTTATAAAATTCATGTTAATATGTGAGCATCAAATATGATCCATTGGGATTTTGAGGAACGTTTATTTGTTAATTTCTCTTTCATTGTATTGCATTGCATTATATGTTTTAAAACTACAGATCTTTGATCATAAAACTAAACATTTAAATATAATCTTACTAGGCTTGCTACGATAGTCGGTGTTGCCAGTGTTACCGATGTTTAGACTTTACATTTCAAATATGTGTATCTGTTATTTTTAGTGCCCTGAGGAATGCACTAGCATATACACAGCTATTCCCATCAGGAAATGCAAATATACTTCAGATACGCAAATATTTGTCGGAGACTGATAAAAACTTGCACTGCCGTGTAAATAATGTTGGTGCAAACATTTTCATTTGACCCCCTTTGTCAGGTCGCTCGTGGTGGTAATAGTCCTTTACTCTTTTAAATGCCTTGTACTCTGAGATCTTCATTAAACCCTTGAGCATCTTCATTCAGCTGTCATGGTTTACTCACTTGATGCTGTGTATCCATTCGTCCTTTTCCTCTGGGGTAGGAGCTGAGATCCGGTACACCATGTGGTTTCCCTCCACCACACGTCCGTCAGCTTCGGTCTTACACGCTTTAATCAGCTGCCCGCGGTTATTAGGGATGTACAGCTCAAAACAGTTCTGCACACAAAAAACAACACCATGAACAAACAAAGCCCACAAACCGTTTTTGATATACTGCCCAGCCCTAATGGTACATAAAAGAATCTGTAGTTGATTATTACTATGAAAAGTATCATGGAAACTGTTATATATGATTAGCTGCATTTGGCTTACTGGCTTTCTGGGATCTTCGACCTCTCGAATGCTCAGGTTCTCCAATGGGATGATGCCTCTGGGCTCTTTGTCCTAAAGACACACAAACACTCAATAAATCAGGCAGTCCAGACCATACACTACCATTCAAAAGATTGATTTATGCAAAATATAAATCTTTTGTAACATTATAAATGTCTTTACTGCCAATTTATGCTAATTAGGGGTGTCACTTTACGTTCGAAAATCGATTGTACCAACCAACACAAGTTTCGAAAACGAAAATAGGGAATCGATTTTAACCAAATATGTACAGTATTATTTTTAAACGAATTAAACAAATAAAAAAGTTATTAAAAAGTATTATTTATATGTTGAATTATGTTTTTAAAACTTACATGAGATCATATTGTGACAATTGCTGTGTGCGTAGAAAGAATGAGGAGTATTACGCTATTTCCTCCAGCATGGAGAGCACCTTTCTAAATATTCCCTTAATTCCTGAAGCTCATTCCGCTCAGCGCCGCGCGCTTAACCCGAAATGCCCTTTGTGACATGCTGGATCAAATATAGATCTATCTGAATTAAATGTGTGTCCTGTTCAATAGGTGTGTAGGTGTGTCCTGTTCAATTTTCATATTCAAGGCAGGCTAAATTAAATTAAAAAATAACATTATTATATTATTTAATATTACTAATTAATTCAATATATTTATATTTAACATATAAAACTACAAAAATACATGTTTTAATGGCTACAACAAGTATAGTAGACTAAGTAAGTTTCTGTCAGAGCGGGATTTGAGCGGACGCTGTTTTACCGGTGAGCGGTCCATGAGTGGAGCTCCGCACATGCTCTGCTGAGGTAGGCAGAGTTTTTTTAGTTAATTTTATTTCCTGTCGCTGTGCAGGCTCTTTTATTGTAGGCTATAGGACTGTGTAAACGCTCAATAACCCTTTTATTTAAAGGTTTAATGTAGGCCATAGTCAATTGCATTACGATTGCAAGAAGAATCAACCATGTCAAAAATGCGATGTGCAGTCATGTCCCGGTGTGTGCGCTGTTTAAACGAGTGTTCTCACAAATATGCTTGTTGTGCCTAGTGTGAACGAAACTTCATGCCAATAAATCACCAGAAATATTGCTGACTTGTGTGTCTCAAGCGCCCTCTTAACTTTCATCCTAATGCCTGTTAGTTGTCCGTGGATTGGCGTATATTTAGCGTTGAAAATGAAAACGTCATTTAAAATCGATTTTAGAATCGATTCAATGAACACTTATGTCTCAAAAATCGAACAGGAATTTTTTTACAAAAGTGACAGCCCTAATGCTAATACAAACAACAAGTACTACATGGCTCTCTAGAATATTTGTTTCTGATTGGTCAGCTGCAGCATTCTGTGGTCAAATAATTTTGACAATGAACTGTATAACTGACTGTTGTCCAATTCATTATCCTGCTTAATAAATGGCTAATTATCAGATAAGTATCAAAATTATTTGATACAAACGTATTTCAAATTTTTTTTACTGACTTACTGTTGTGTACTCAAAGTAATAGAGGCAGTTATCTGTCAGAATGAACCACCGTCTCTTCCATGTTTTCACACGACCTCCTGTGGAAGATTATTACACTAGATTAGAGATGTAAGACTGGCTTTTAAACTACAAATTAAAAATGTCCTCTGTGTCAGCCTGCAATTGAAACTGCACAGACACAGCATATTGCGACTTTAGATGTCCTAAGCACACAATTATAACGTTCTCATTATAATTTTATGTAGCCTGAATGAGAGACCTGCTTTGCACATGTTCCACTTGTGATCCAAGTAATTTCAATTAGCCTAGAAATCTAGACGCACACTATCAGCAGCAAATGTAATTTGCAGCCAGGGTCATCTTGCAACTCTCCGTTGCCTTGCGAGCCTGAAAAACCAAACTCTTGTCAGGCCAAATCACGTCGTGTATAGAGTGGGCTTAACATAGTGCCGCTGTATCAAGCCAGCTCCTCTGACTACGTCACCTTCTTCGCTGCGCTGGTTGGTTGTAGCGCTATCCTATAGCGTGCAGAGGGAATATGAAAGACAAC
Source organism: Gobiocypris rarus (assembly GCA_023029165.1). Taxonomy (NCBI): domain Eukaryota; kingdom Metazoa; phylum Chordata; class Actinopteri; order Cypriniformes; family Gobionidae; genus Gobiocypris; species Gobiocypris rarus. The sequence goes on along the minus strand of CM040926.1, from coordinate 7,177,357 downwards.
CGTTTGAGCACTGCCAATGCTGTGTTCCCAGACCCAACATCTTGATGTGAGTCTGGCTTGTCAGGCTAGATTTCAATCATAATTCAAGGAATTCAAAAACATCATGGCGAAGGGTGCGCATGTCTAATCTGAAGGAAATAATTCATTACTCGGCCACTATATATCAGCTATAATATATATCGGCCACATTTTCTCATCAGGACGATATTGATAACATTAAAAACTAACATATATCGGCCGATATAAAAGAGCTCACAGCCATCAGACTGCCACACAGAGAAGTGTGATTAGTCACTCCACCGAACACTGGTTTCCACTGCTCCAGAGTCCAGTGGCGGCATATTTTTAACACTCCATCCCACCCATGGCATTGTACTTGGTGATGCGAGGCTTTCATGCAGCTGCTCCACCATGGAAATCCATTCCATGAAGCTCCAGCCACACAGATTTTGTGCTGAAATGAATGCCATTGGAAGTTTGGAACTCTTCAGCTATGGAATCAGCAAAGAGTTGATGACTTTTACACACCATGTGCCTCAGCACTTGGTGACCCCACTCTGTGACTTTACGTGACCTTTACGTGGAGTCGCTGTTGTTCCTAAACACTTCCATTTTCCAAAAGTACTACTTACAGTTGACCGTGGAATATCTAACAGGAATGACATTTCACGAACTGACTAATTGCAAAGGTGGCATCCTATCACACTCGAATTCACTGAGCTCATCAGAACAATCAATCTTTTCACAATGACAGTAAATGCAGACTGCATGGCTAGGGGCTTGATTTAATACACCTGTGGCAATGGGTCTGATTGAAGCACCTCAATTCAATAATTAAGTGGCGTGTCCCAATACTTTTGTCCATATAGTGTACGTGTATAATTCAGTTTTGAATAAAAATGCTGATGACTCCTGCTGGTCAGAATGGAGTCAATACAACATAAACACAACCTAAACACGCATGCACCCTTTACAAACCATCTGCAAATGTTTTATAGAAAGGAATCTATTAAATGCAATTAACCAATCATCTAATACCATTAAATATCAAGTGTCTGTATACAATATATTAATTTAAGAATTTGTTTTGTTTGTTTTATTGAGTGCTTGGTTTAGATACTTTTTCCTTTTTTTTTTTATAAAAATGTGCCATTAAAAAAAGGTCTACAGATGTATAACCCTGATCAGAGATGAGGTAAAAACTATAGACACTTGTTCATGGTTCTCAGAGATCGACCCTAGCGGCGAACCTGGAATTTGATTACTGAAATTGCGTTACTTTGGCAGTTTAATACACACTCCGGTCACTGGTTTGAAACAAATGAGTCGCAACATTTCGAAGCAGTGCTTTCAAAATTACCCATCACTACTGATCATGTAGTAAAGTAACAGCACACCTCTCCGCAACAACACGCATGATTTGAGGAATCAGTCATGTCTGAAGCACAAACACTACAATAATAATGATGCTGTCTGTACTGTAATAAGATCCTTCTGTACTAATCTATGTGGTCCTTCCTACGAGTTGTTCTAGTAAGGGAAAAGAGGCTGTACGTACCTCCTGAAGGGTGAACAGCACCAGCAGCAGAGGAGAAATCACAGGTCAAGCAGAGCAGGAGCCAGAAGAGATCGGAAAAAGGGAACGGGGGGACGGGTCACAGGAAACAGAAAGACAGAGGAGAAAGAGACACAGGGAGAGGGAAAAAGATTCAAAAGCTTTTAGTGCTTGAGAGATCACAGAGCTCGCCATGCAGAAAGAAAGTAAATCTTCGAAAGTGCCAAACACATTAGAAGTGATGTTTCGCTTGGGGTTTTTTTAGGAGAAAAAAAAAGTGCAAAGCGCAGCAATGAAACAGAATATCATGCAATGGCAATGATGAAAACCTTTGGTTAAACAGAAACTCTCCTGGCGCACATCAGGAGGGACTCACCCAGTTTGAGGAGCCAGCCTTCTCTGTCAGGGTTGAAGAAAGTGTGCGTCAGGTCATTCCCATCATCCTCGGGGATCTTAAAAGGCTCGTTCTTAATGCTGTCATACAGATTCTGTAGGGAAGACTCACATTGTTTATAACAGCGTTCAATGTGAAGCGAAAAAGAAAAGCCTTGAAACACTCAAGGGTTGTTCACACAGACAAATTGTAGTCATTTTTAGTAATCAAAAAGCAGGTCTCATTCATTAAAATCGTAAAACGTACATCATTTAATATTACATTTTAGGGCCATATGAAAACTATTTAATCCCCCCCCCACCCAAATTCTGTTTTATTATTTCCAAATTCTGTGTTTTCTGTTTTATTTGTTTGATGGGTTGAATACATTTTAAAGGAACACTCCACCGTTTTTAGAAATAGGGCTTATTCAACATCTTTCCTGCATTTAGATATGTGGGCAAATGCATTGTTTTAGTTTGGCAGGGTCGCCGCTAGCTTAGCTTAGCATAATGAATGGAATCCTATGTTGCCAGCTAGCATGTCCCGAGTAAAAGTAGCAGTCAATAGCAGTCTTTTTGCAGTTTAATATCCACAAACACTGGTCCATATCACGATTTGAATAACTGTACCGCCTTACTTTTAAAATGTACATTCATGCATTTGGCAGAGGCTTTTTCCAAAGCGGTTTACAAGAGGAACACGAGCAATCTGTCAAGGAGCCAACAATATTTGTAATATACAATGCTAGGCTTATTTGACAACTAAACATAGGGCTCTGCTGAAGTCTTTAGTCAATAGCGAAAAAATTACACAGTTTTTTGTACACAGTCAAATTACTCACCTTTAAAAAGTCATTAATGCTGATGTATTTACAAAACATAATTCTTATTACAACATACTAATCATCCAATATATAATCATGTTCACACTCACTCTGAGCAGGTCCTCTGGTAAATCTCCCCGTCATTGATGCCTCTGTTCATGCTGATGAATCGCTCCACCGTGGGCTTGTCCCGCACATTGGGGTTGTGCAGACTAGTGTTCAACATGATGATGGAAAACGACAGCACATAACAGGTGTCTGTGGGGAGAAGGCAGAGTTTAAGGACTGAGAGACTTGACACATCTATGTAAACGAAACAAAATACTCCTGGACTGCAGCTGCAATAGCTTAGTGTTTGACAAGTTCTGAAATGTTCTTAGTGTGTCAATGTTCATGACTTAAAAAGATAGTTCCCCCAAAAATGAAAATTATCCCATGATTTACTCATTCTCAAGACATCCTAGGTGTATATGACATTCCTCTTTCAGAAGAATACAATCAGAGTTTTATTAACAAATGTCCTTCCAAGCTTTATAACGGCAGTGAATGGCCGCTCTAAAATTTGAGGCCCAAAAAAGTGCATCCATATATGGCATAATAAAGGCCTTCTGAAGCGAATCGATGGGGTTGTGTAAGAAAAATATCCATATTTATCACGTTAAAATATCAAGATTCTGCCAGACCGCCTTCTGTATTCAACTTACAAAGAAAGTGTAACGCCTCTCTGCATCCAATGTCATATATTGTGTCAGTTATGCTTTTTTCATAAGTTGAATATTCACTGCCATTATAAAGCTTTGACGAGCCAGGACATTTTTAATATAACTCTGATTGTATTCGTCTGAAAGAAGAATGTCATATACACCTAGGATGGGTTGAGGGTGAGTAAATCATGAGATAATTTTCATTTTTTGGTGAAATATCCCTTTAAATCAGCAGTCTAACCAGACACACTTACACAATTATGACTATATTGAGTATCTGAGAATCAAAACTATGAAATAACGCAAATGGGAACTACGTTGTGTGAAACTGCTAGTGTACATGTTAGATGAAAACCTCAGGAGCTGTGTGTGTGTGTGTGTGTGTGTGTGTGTGTGTGTGTGTATGTGTTCATGTTTTTCTATCCCAGTGTGGACTTCAACGTGAATGGGGACCCGTGTCACCGTGGGGACCCAAATTGAGGTCCACATGAGTAAACAAGCTTAGAAATCATACAGAATAATGTTTTTTAAAATGTAAAAATGCTAAAAAAAATGTGTGTGTTGGGTAGGTTTAGGAGCAGGGTTAGTGTAAGGGGATATAATATACAGTTTGTACAGTTTAAAACTATTACGTCTATGGAGAGTCCCCAAGATAGTGAACTAGACATCAGTATGTGTGCATGTGCGTGTGCGTGTGTCACCTGTGCTCTGGAAGACTCCAGGATTGCAGTGACAGTATCTCTGTGCAAAGGCCTCCATCATCCTGTCGATTTTCTGAGCCTCACCCGGCAGGCGGAAACTCCACAGAAACTGCCTGCATTGAGCAGAAATAGACGGACACATCATGAACACAAGCACAACACACTGCGTGAATGCTTGAAACCGTTTTGTATACAAAAACACCCACAACAAAATGAACAAGATGTTGCTAGATCACCCTCTATGAAGAAACATCCAGAAAAGGCAGGGTTATTATCATTAACTAAAACTATTTAAAAAAATAAACATTTCTGTTAATTGAAATAAAGCTGAAATAAAATCTAATATAAATATTAGTTGAATTATTATTAGAAATGTTGTCTTGGCAATAAACTGAAATAAGTACTAAAATTATTAACTGGAAATAAATAAAACTAAAACTGAAATTAAATTAAATGAAACCTAAAAGGCTAATAAAAATGACAAAAGCACATCAAATTACTAAAATAAAAAACTAAAAATAAAAGCTAATTCAAAATATAAAACAAACAAACAAAACTAAAATATCACTGAGGAAATTTACAAAGATAAAAACTGCTGATTTACCGAAGTGCTTGTACTAGGTTCAGATCTGTGAATTCGTGAAGATCAACAAAAGCCTGCAATACTTTAATATTGAAGTCATCTCTGAAAAAGAGAAAGCGAGAGATATATTTGAACAACATTAACAAAATCTCTGTTTAAATCACTGATCTATAATATTATAAATAAGAGGTTTAAGTATGCTTTATCAGTTTGCAAGGTTAAACCCTCTCAGAAAAGTGTCTTTATATTCATCTCAAATGCACCTCTTATCTTTGGCCATTATATGCATAGATTTTTTGATAATCTGAAATACATCGGTATTTATACAATTGTTTTAAAACAAGAATACATACTGTAGTTTGCACAGGCTTAGCTTATATGTTATTCTACTTCTTTTTATACCAATTGGAAACATCTTTGTCTTACATAGTCACAAATTAATACAAAATAAAAGTCACTGATAAAATGCAATTGCGAGGTACCTTTCACCCAAATAGTCTCCTATTGCAGTTTTATTGAGTCCTTCTCCTTTGTACAGAAACTGAGCAATGTCCTCTGGAGTGTGTCTGAGAAGCTCATTCTCCACTAGGAATACAATGCCCTGTGAAAAAGAGGAAAATATGATGTAGAAAAATGAAGAAAAGATTAAACGTAACAAAATGTTCAAAAATTCCACGCAATATCCTTCAAATATGTAAGCAACATATTTATATGCGTGTCAGAGAAACCTATATGTGTTCTCATAAAAAGTTGTCTTCTTTTAAATATATATTTAAAAATGTATTTTATTAATACTTACAAAATGAATACTTTTATTCAGCAAGGATGTATTAAACTGATCAAGTGGCAGTAAAGACCTTCAATTTCTATTTCAAATAAATGCTGTTCTTTTGAACTTTCTATTTATCAAAAAACGCTATGAAAAGTACCATTTCCACAAGTTTTCAACATTGATACTAACAACAAATGTTTCTTGCACAGCAAATCTTCATATTAGAATGATTTCTGAATGATCATGTGAAAAATTGAGTAATTCAGTTTGACATCACAGGAATAAATTGCATTTTAAAATACATTACAATGAAAAACAGCTCTTGTAAATAGTAATAATATTTCACTATGTTACAGTTTTACTGTATCTTTGATTAGATACACAAATGCAGTCTTTGTGAGCACAAGAGATCATAATGACCGTATAAAAATGTGACTGATAATAATGCTGTGCATGTATTTTCTTTTCTTCTTTTTTATCATGAACTTCACGTTTAGGATGGCTTACCTTTTTCGGGTCCATGTTGAATTTTTTCCTTCCCATGGCCACATGTCGACTCTTCTGTAATGTTTTACTATAAAATAAAAGACAGGAGATCAATATTGTTTTCAGGTGTGAAATACAATGCCTCACTTTGAGTGTCCAATGAACCTGCTGAACACAGCAAAGAGAGTTCAAGTTCATGTCAAATACTGGTGTTCACACAGCTACTGATAACACGTGTGTGTGTGTGTGTGTATTTATTGAGCGTTATCTATCAGAGAAGGCAAAAAATATGCTAAACACTCTTGCATGAATCAGACGCATGTCCCTAACACTATAGCAGGTGTAACTCTGAGACTAACCTGCCCTCTGTGCTGGTCTCCAGCCCCTCCACCTCTATAATGGCTTCTCTCAGCTCTTCCTTCAGTCTCTGGATCTCCAGAAGCAGCGCTCCTTTTCTGCGCCGGATCTCCTCCAGCTCAGAGCGCTCCTCTGGGCTCAGGTCCGCTGGGACTGTGAAGAGAAAGAAAGGAGGGCGAAATGAGGTCACGGACTCGGATAGGAAAGGAACTGAAAAGACTATTCAGTACACCCAGGCCTCTTTCACACGAAACCCCCATTTTTCTCATGTTCCTGCTGCACTTGACATCCCGTAATTGCTGGCCTGTGTCTAATATCATTCACTTTATGATGTGAGATGGAAACGTAATCAGGATTCAGGGCATTACACATGCTCATGAACTGTTTCGTTTACATTGAGATTCTCTGTGGACTAACAGACGACTCTTGCGACACCAGTGGGTGTTTGGAAGCTTTAAAGAAAGCAAGCCAGGACAAAACATAGCCAAACCCACAGGAGCTCAGAAAGCTTCGCCTGCAGGCAGAGACACATACTCTGACGTTCCTCGGAACAAATTTTCACAACCTTCAGCTCAAAAACCACAAATGAATAACTTAAAAAACATGACACTGTTAGCTTCTGCTTCAATGGTATACGATGGGGTCTGGAAAAAAAGCTTTTTCAGCATGACAATTTGATTTTGAACTTGAATTTATTTTGTAAATCCAAAAATACCAACCCTTTCAAATCTTTCACCCAACTCCACCCATTTCAAGTATTTTAATTAATTAAAAAAAGGTACAAAATAGATTTGTTTCTGAAACAGCAGATACAAAAATGCTAAATGCTGCATTTTTACCAGTTTATCATCTGCCATTTGTTCCTATATATACTTTTTTTTTCATTTGCAAATCCTAAATTTGTACCCAGATACATAATAAAATCAGTTTTTTTAAATTAAGTTGATAAAGTAAATAATATGAATCTTAGAAGGTCTCAAAATTTAGACCATTGACATCCATTCACTTACTAAAACATATAGGCTATCCTCTCAAGACATCACTTTTGGCCACTACTGTACATCTGGTTAGTAACAGAAATGGTGGTGTTTTCAATGAGTAATTAAATGTGCAGACTAACGATGACAGACGACAAGCATTTCACTCTATGAGCCTATATTAAGTTCATAATTGACTACAAATTAAGTAATGACAAATCTGTATGTACTTAGGAATGACAGAAATGCTGTTAAAAATCCAATTACGCCACCCAAAAGATGTATAATGACCAACAGCTGAAACCATGACATCATGTCTGGACGAGACTTATGAAATACACGAGGTTGACATGAATTTATTCAGCCTCTGATAAACGCAAAGAGACACAATACAGATGTAAACAACTGAAGGAGGCCGAGCACGAATGAAGCCAGAACAATGACTGGAGATGGCCAGCTGAATCATGTATCAAAGCTGCAGAAATGAGACATGTGACAAGAAACTAATGACATTCGGTTTAAACCCTTTAAAATAGCAAAACCGACCTTCTACGTGAAGCCTTTCCCATGCTCATATGAAACATTACATGATGCGGCACTAAACACAACGCTAAACCAGCTTTACTTACTGTAGTCCAGATCATCCATTTTGGGGGCTTTGCTTTTAGGCATATATGTGTCGGAATCGAATGTCATTCAATAACCGAGAGATAAGGATATATAAAAATATACCCCACAAACGAAAAGGAAATAAATAAATAACTAGGCGGAGGACCGAACAGACTCAGACAAAGGAGGAGTTGAGAGCGGAAGTTGCGCCTGTCAGCCAGTGAAAATCACGACCCGGAAATGCGGCCATCTTGGTAAGGGCTAGTTTTTTTAGTTCGTGAACAAAATAAAGGTGTTTCTAAAAGTAGTATAGACTCATTAGATAGTAGTACTCAAGTACGTAATAGTAGAAGATAATGCAACACATGTAATTCAGCGATGTTTCATGTTACAACCAACCGAGGGACTGAGGTAACAGTAGGCTAGTTGTAACCAACAGCAAGTCAGCCAAACACGACCATCAGCACCTTCATAAACTCCACCCCATTTCAAGTATTTAAATTAAATATGGTAAAATATTAAAAACACCAGAGATGGGACCAAGTCACACATGTGCAAGTCTCAAGTAAGTCTCAAGTCTGAACATTCAAGTCTCAAGTAAGTCCCAAGTATTTTTTTCTTGGGCAAGTCAAGTCAAGTCACAAGCTATGTCAAGTCAAGTCACCTTATTATTGTGATTTTACCTGCAGAATCCACTAGATGGCTATAGTACTCAATGGCTGCATATAGGCTGAACTTTATGAACCACTGTATAAAACGAATTTGACCTCATACGTTTTTGACTACAAGTTAAAATTGTAATTTAAAAAAACATATATCTGTTAGGTAAGACTATACAAAGATTCCAAAGTATGCTTAGATAAATATGACCATGCTATAATGAAAATACAAAGAAAGTAGTAGATAATTAATCATTTATATTAAACAGAAACAAACAAACATTTCAATAACTAATTGGTACCAAATGGGTAAGAATGTTGCATGCCTTGCAACGTGCTGTTCGTCTTTTGCCATGAAAGCGATGACCCTCGGTACCCCTCCGGCTGACATGTTGATTTGATATCTGATCTAAGTGGGCGTGGTGTGCGTAAGGTAAGAGAGGGCATGAGATAGTATCGCGATCCAGTCATGACAATGCTATTCTCAGCCTGCGCTCCAGCTGGGTCAACTTTATTTTTTTAATAATTTATATATTTTATATTCAAACTGAGAACATGATGTGATTAACACTCAAGTCATTCAAGTCATCGTGTCTCAAGTCAAGTCCCGAGTCTTTAACTTCGAGATCCGAGTCAAGTCTCAAGTATTTTATTTTTTGTCAAGTCAAGTCACAAGTCATAAAAATAGCGACTCAAGTCGACTTGAGTTCAAGTCACCAAGTCTCAAGTCCCCATGTCTGGAAAACACCCGCAATAGCGACCTTATTAATTTGACTTATTCTATAACAAGAGCATTAAACTAAATGTTTTCATTGTATATGGGTTTACGTGACATGGCATTTTCACTGTCACACAAGATAAAAATGAATATAACTAGTAAATGTCATCATTTAAAATGCAGTAAATGGTTAAAAAAAAAAATCTTACATGGACCTATTCATATATAAAAACGGCTTTGTCTTTAGAATTTATTTATTTTTGTAGCCACAAATTATCCTATGGTGTGACTGTGTGAAGCATTGTCAAAAAGAAAATTACAACTTTTATGAATAAAAATAAAAAAGTACAAATGTTAATAAATAGGCCTACCTCAGGCATAATTTTACATGTGTTTATTTTAGTAAATGACAAAAAAAAATTGTATCCATATATTTCTAAAAGCATAGGAATTTGATACATTTTGTCACTAATACCGTGTCCTCCAGTGTGACACCATATCCTGATTTTAAATCGGGCAATTGCACTGACATGTGGAATTGACATGTGGAATTTACTGTGTTTCACTGACATGTGGACACAGTAAATGGGGTTGAAGGACCCCATTTACTGTGAAGCCCATTACCATTACATGTGCGCATGGTTAGATTTAGAGTGTCTCTCAATCAGCTCCCTAGTTCGGTAGTCAGGGCACTGATCAGGACGCAAGTCAATGGGCTGACTCCCTGATCAGTGCCCTGACTACTGAACTAGGGAGCTGATTGAGACACTGATGAGCTGAATTAGTCTTAGAATTGTTCAAATAGGCTATTTCACTATTTTGGATCCACTATAAAAGTATTAATTTCTGTTGTTCGACACCCCTGTATTCTTAATATGACCATATGACACACACATTTCAGTAAAAATGTTCAAAAAACAGTAAAGAACTCACAAAGTTAGTGACTCCTTATATTTTCTCAAACGTCAGAATTCACACTACATAATTACATAACTTTTTTTTCTTCAAAAGTGGTGTTTCAAATTTTTTTTACTGCTTATTTGTCAACTACAGGTTTTATAGGCTATGAATGACTAATACAAGCATGATCAGACGTTTTGCATTAATCATTTAGAAAATAGTATTACATGGTTTTCTTTTTGTTTTACAAATTCTTACAATAATTAGATCACTTAATTAAGCTGTCACCTATAATTATAACATTTAAATTTTTTTGTTTGTGTGTTGTGTTTGTCCAAAATCTAATTGATGCATATCAGAGAAGGAAGGCTATAAGATTTAGGCTTTCTGGCTCTTTACAACTTGGCTGACATGATCACTTGGGTTTTCTAGTGTTTAAAAAGCTGCGTTGGGAATGTAATATATTAAGAGCTATCAAGAGATGATGTATTGCTTATTGGCTGTATAGGTAGGCTCACTTTTCCTTGATGATAATAAATAGTTTCATACATATCCATCAAAATGACACATTCTCTCTGAGGTTTTCCAGTTTGAGAACCTCTGTACTAAAATATACAAGAGGAGTTGATTGCATGGTGGATTTCTAAGAGTTTTTAAAGTTTATGTGACAGACTTACCAAATAACCACAATACAACTTAATTCTTAGAGAACAAATATTTATTTTTCCCCCTTCAACAAAAACAAAAACAAGGATTGTAAATGCTTTATATTAAGTGTCATGTCTTAAAAACATAAATATTTTCAGACTTCAATGAAGTATTAAAACTACTACATATCAAGTATACAATTTAACTGTAACAAAAATGCCATAATTGATAAGTTACACTGTAACTGTAAGGTAGTGCCAGATATTACAGCAGATTATGAAGCTTGTTTTGTCATGATGTAACAGTACTATGAACTAAATGACAACCAAAAGGAAAGATAGTTGTTGGAACAATACAGTAGCTGGGATTTGTAAATGTAAAAAAAGGGGGATTTAATGAAAAACTGTGTGTGGTCATACATCTGTGTATTATTCAGCCTTGTGTAGAATTGATTCACTTTACTTTACCTAAATGATTGCTTTTATTTAGGGCACTTGGTATTACAAGGATCTCCTGATTGGAAAAGTCCATAAACACTAACCAAAGGGAACATTGACAGGGCACCTAACATAGAGCCCAACTGCACTACAGCTCCACACCACACGAGGGCGCTGTGGCCTTCATCTCGCAGGATCACTCCAATAATCACCTTCACATAGGACAAACTGAGGACAAATATAACCCAGGTTATGACCTAAAGATGAAGGGAGGAAAAAGAAAAAATAGAGATTAGCCTATGTGATGTTGTTTCCCTCACATCAGTTTGTGCTGAAGTATGTAGTACTGCGCACTGTACGTAGTGTATGTGGTGAATTTCTAAGAAATATAGTAAGAGTAGTAACCTACAATTAGAAGCTCTTTTGAACTCCTTAAAACAAGGTAAATGCCAATGCCATTTATTTTTTACTCGTCAATTTACAAGTCTAAATGAATCTTGCAAAATATGGAACAACTACCACCAATGGAAAGCTTGTGTGTGCGAGCCTTACAATGAGCGCTGCTCCGAGGTCATGACTGATCAGCAGAGGGCAAGGGCTTAGTGCTGCCATGGCCATTATATATGCTCCAAACCCTGTGCCCGTCACTGTCAGAACCGCCATCAGCACCAGAGACCTTGGACACAGTAACACAGTTGGATGAATTTGTATAATAAAACCATGTCAGCCAGTCAAACATTAATTGGAAGTAGAACAGTTGCATGAATAGAAGTCAATCAATCAATCAATCACTCAATCAATCAACTTTATTTATATAGCGCTTTTACAATGACGATTGTTTCAAAGCAGCTTCACAGTGTTAAACAGGACAACATTGCAACAAAATTTGATTTGGCTAGTTTAATTTGGATAGTTTATAGAATCATATATGACCAAATTAATAAATTCTATTTGTATATTTAGTTGAGTAACTTGGATCATAATTTGAGTGTCCCCAACTGAGCAAGCCAAATTAATTTGTAGTGTACAGCTTATCAGTAATGCCTTAGTTTACGCGACAGCATTTTCAACTAAAAGTTTAAAACTTTTTTAATGCCTTTTTACTGTTCATTTACACATTTACAAACATCTGAAAACGGGATTCAAAGTGCAAGTTATTATCTCTGTGTAAACTACAAAAACACGCATTTGTGAAAACGGTGACATCATGCGTATGCATATTACGTGTTCAGTCTATAGACACATAGGTCCCTATTATAACGATCTGAGCATGATCTGAAGTGCTTGCTGCAGGGCGTGTCCGAATCCACTTTTGCTAGTTTAAATGACAGAAAAAAATGGTTGGCACACCAGGAGCATGGTCCAAGAGGACCATGGATCAACGCAAGTGGCACACACACATTTTTAAATTGAAATGTTACATTAAAATGTAAAAGATTATTAAATGCCTACATGTCATAATGGATAGTCACTACATGTATCAGATAGCCTACCTATTTGCAGTAATGACGAGCAAACAGGCATCATTGGACGAATCGTTCAGTTTTTCTGGTTGTAAATTCCGGCATGTAAATAGTGCACTTGCACCCTTGCGCTTTAGACCGTGTGCTTAGATTGTTAAAATAGGGCCCAGAGTCTCATCTCCCATTCCCTTTAAAAGCCAGTTGCACTTGCACAATGGCGGATTCGCTATTTACATGGAGGAATTTGCGAGCTGAAAGACTGAACGCTTCTCCACAGAGGAATCATTTTATTTTTATTTATGTAACTCTGTGTGTGTAATATACGCACACTGTGCACTCGCCTATAGTCGCATATTGCTAACGTGCCCTTTATAGCAACAATAGGTAACTTTTGGCGCTCTAGCGGTTAAACAAAACTGCATGCGTCTTGCGGAAGCACGTTGTAGCCAGAGCTACTTCTCTCTGTTTATGTCTATGATGAGTCATGCAGGTACTGTGCTACTTCACTTTGTGTACCGACCGAGTGTGGTTTTAGTGCTTGGAGGCTGCTTAGGTATCAGCGGCAGTTGAATTCGTCCGGTTAAGAGTTGTTCTACCACCAAAATAATTTTAGAGGCATTATTTTAAGGTCGAAAAACTACATAGTGTTGCTTTAAATAACACAAAACATTCTGACTTTAGACCAGCTTTTTGTTGGTCAATGGCGCAGTCGATTTCAATTGCCACTAAATAGCAATGTGCCAACAATGCGGACACACCTCACTTTCAGACCAGCACACCCATGGGTGAACACATGGGCTTGAGTGGATTTGCTATTTAAACAATGTGGCGCTGGACGTAAAAATGATAACTGCGTTGTGCTGAAACTAGCAAAAAACACTTGTGTCACACCTGCCATCGCATTGTTCCAGGTGTATGATAGGGCCCCTAGTGTCTCTATTAAAGCAGGCAGCTGTTAGAAAGTCAACACATAATGATTTAATCCTCCAATAAACAAGCCAGAGGCGACAGTGGCAAGGAACAAAAAAACTAGATTTTGTTGGTTACATGAGAAAAAACACCTTGGGAGCCAGTTATACTCTGACTAAACAGTTTAAACATTAGACAAATTTGTCTAATCATTTATGCATTTGGCAGACACTTTTATTAGCAACTTCTATAGCATTAAAGGTTTAAATTCACATGGGAATCAAACTCATGATCTTGGTGTTGCTCACACCATGCTCTACTGTACGAAGAGAATATTGACTTTAAAATCAAAGTTTATTAATTTTCTCACCTGATTGGAGCAAACATGGCAATGAAACATGCCACTGGATTCGCAACTGAGGACAATGTGGCTGCAAGATGATAGGCTTGATTTCCATACGGCAAACATGAGTAAGACTGGACTGAGGGCAGGATTGCATTGGTCAATGCATTGACCCAGGCCAGAACTACAAAAATGAAGACCAGCTCTGTTCTGCTGTATGTTCCTTTTCCAAATGAGCTGCGTCGTTTTATCACTGGGCCTTCCGGGAAATCCAGCATGGGTCTCTGTTCTGGAGTTTCACTGTTTGAGGATTGACTTATATCAATCTTCTCCACCCGCTGAGAATCCTCAATATAACCTTTGCTCTTGTGTTCTCGCTCCACAGCTGGGTGGAGATTGAGTAACACAAAAGCGCCCAGGCACACCATCATCATCGCACTGAGAAAAAGGAAGAAACCCTGAGCGGAGAAGTTGGCCGGCTGGTAGTGTGCCTGTAGTTTTCCATCAAAGCCCAAGGATGAGTTCCCCATGCTAAAATTCGCATTAGTACTTGCATTTTTACAGTGGACCACCCCTACACCTTGGATAAGAGCCACCAGGCCTGGGACCAGACCACTTAGACCTTCTCCAATGAAGTAGGTGGTGAGGAACTGAGGCTGTAGACGCATCATGAAGGGTAAAAAGGTGACAGATGAGGTGCAGTCCACAACAGACAGCAGAAAGCTAAGGGACAGTAAGGCAGCACTGTGTTCGCCATCTCCAAATGTAAGTGTGCGGTTCCAGAGGAAAGCCAGGAGGAAGGTGGCCACCACACCGACTGTCACAATGGTGTATATAACGGGCCGCTCGTCCAGCACGCCCGGTCTGAAGCGGTGCATGAGCGTGATGAAAAGAGGGCCAATGTTGGCCATCTGGATAATTACTGTGAGATAGGAGGGCAGGTACCAACCCTCAGGAATGGTAGTGACAATCAGAGGTAGCTCCACCCACATCCCATTAATGGCCACCCATGATCCAATGCCAAAAAGGCAGGCCAAGACATGCGTGAGCAGTGACATGATGAAGGCACCGATGTCCAAAAGGTAACTGGATTTTAAAGGTTATCTGAAAGATGGGAGTACAGGTAAAGTGGTTAGTTTTACAACAGCTTTTCTTTGACTTTCAAGCACTGCTTTGACGTCAGAAAACTTACATTTAATATAATGAAGCAAGGAGATACTAACAACTCTACTTCAACAGTTTGCTGTGTGTAACATTGAGAATATTGAATATGGAAGCTGAGCAGCCTCAAATTTCCATGCCACAATGTTTGGTGGTCTGTTGTTAAGTGGTTACTAGGGTATTCTGAGTGGTTGTTAGTGTGTTGCTAGTATTTTTAGTGGTTATAGGTGGTTGCTTACTGGGCCAAGTCAAAAGTTTTCTTTCTCAACTGTTTACGTTCACTTAAGATATAACCAACTGTGTTTATGAGGATGCTAAGATGGGCATTTTGACATAATTGTGTTTGTATTTGTCCGTTCAAGTGCAAGAAGATGTGAAAGAGCAGTCAATTCAACATTCACGTGGATTATTCCTAATGCCCCCGGGCCATTCGCAGTCCCAGTTGTCAAATCCTGCTGTTTATAGACTTAAAGGGATAGTTCACCCTAAAATGAGTCATTGTGCAACATGATTTAGCAAGTTTGTGCTCGTCGATTTACTGGTATTTGCGCTGCTCTTGGTAGATTGCGTTGGTCATTATGGAAATGATCCGGCTGCGTCTGTGTTCTTTTATTTGACAGTCGTCAGTAGATCACGTGCTGAACTTTCCACTCCCACCGGCGCTTTTATGGGATTGTGCTCTCATGTTAATTTGTGGAAATTTTTTGTAAATAGGGCCCCAAGTGTCCTGGGGTATACGATAGGGTTTGGTGAAAAACAATCCAAAAATGTAATGTATTAGTGTTACTTTAATGTATTATTTAACTAAATTCTTGACCTTGGCCATTGGGCTTCTCTAACTTGCATGATTTGCGAGTTCTTAGGTGCAGTGTGTAGTATTTTTGAGGATCTATTGACAGAAATGCAACATAATATACATAACTATATTTTCAGCGGTGTATTAAGACCTTACATAATGTACCGTTATGTTTTTATTACCTTACAATTAGCCATTTCTATCTACACAGACCGTGGGTCCCCTTGCAGTGAAATCGTCGTTTTGCAGCATCATGTTTCTACAGTAGCCCTAAACAGACAAATTGTGCTACAGAGCGCTAGTCATTCTCTGCTCTCTCAGACGACGACATCTTTGTCCTGTGTAGGCCACTGTAGCTTCTGTAGAAAGGGAGGGGTGAGCGGTGGGCGGTAGCAATTCACAAACTCACCACTAGATGCCGCTAAAATGTACAGAGCACCTAGTTTAACAAAATATCAATATTTAGTTAAAGCTACACTGTGTGATATTTTCCCCCATCTAGCGGTGAAAAGGTATATGACCATCCAGTGAATATTGGTTTCTGTTCCTCTCAATTCCGATTTCGTTTTAAGTCCTACGGTGGCTGATTTACATGGCTTCCAGTTCGACCTCGTCCATGAGTGTTCCTTCAGGTGATGAGGTTACTTTAGAAAACTATTATAATTTGCAGTTATTTAATTTGTCAGTTAACATGTAGGTTATGACATCTATGTAAA
Organism: Gobiocypris rarus; assembly: GCA_023029165.1. Classification (NCBI taxonomy): domain Eukaryota; kingdom Metazoa; phylum Chordata; class Actinopteri; order Cypriniformes; family Gobionidae; genus Gobiocypris; species Gobiocypris rarus. The sequence continues at coordinate 7,160,664 of CM040926.1, read as the reverse complement.
ATGAATAATAGTTTTACCTTTTCGTTATTTTTTACCATTTCATTGCTAACATCAGCTATCAGGTTCCCAGACAAATGCAAGCTAATCTTAGTAAAGAAACTTTTATCGGTGCTATCGTTATTCTGTATATTGTACGACATCACTAGCGTAAGGCAAAGTTTACATTGTAGGCTATATCAGTCTCAAGCAGTCCCCCTCTTCACATTCGACACAGCTTCGAGTGTTAAAACGCGAAAGGTGAAGCTTGAATTTACGGGTATGTCCCTCTTTGGCTAATGTACTTTCAAGATGGAGGGGCAACATGGCGACGCGCATTCGAACCCCTCACCCGTATGTATTTTCAATGGCATATTATAAACTTACCAAAATACTTTATTACTTGAAAGAAGTAAATATACATTAATGAGCACATATATTTTTGAAAGAACTAATTGTTTTTAGCTAAGAATAAACTAAAAAGTTACACAGTGTAGCTTTAAATGTAACCAATTTTAGATATGAAGCTAAACCAAAAAAATGACATTGCCCCCCAAAAATGTAAAGTGAATGACAAGTAGTTTTTGGATGGTTTTTAATGGATTCATAATATCATGACAAAGTATGTTAATAAATTATTATTTTTTTTACAACGGATCCCTTCACAATCTCTAAGAGGTGCTTGGGCTGAAAAATAATTATTGATCCCTATAGAAGGAAAAAATGAATTTAACTTGTGTAGGTCAAAGGTACGAGTACTTCACCAATACTAAAAAAACCCACAATAGAAAGTTCAAAGTACTGACATTTGAGCTGCTGTCTGACAGACTAGTGACTGCATTCAAACAATCAGCACGTGCTCAATGGAGACTGTGTGTGGCATATGGTATGCGGCTGTGCGTGTGAACGGTTTAATTCTAATTCCCATCTTGGTGAGAAATTAATTAGGGCTGGAACTAAACTGCTGGAAAGTGAGCAAGATTGGACATTCCTGTTGTCCTTGTGATGTATGTTTTAGCATGAACCACCAATTACACTGAACATATTATGAGAATATAATGATAAGTCCCATTTTTAACTCATTTTGAATTTTTGCAGTTCTATCATATCATATTTATGTCTTCTTGTTATTATTTGAAGTCACACTTTGCATCAGAGATGTCACGTGACCTTTCCCATTCAAACTCACAGTACTAAAGCCAAACAGCAACACAGGTTACTTATAAACTCACTACACATAATACTACACCAACAGTTCCTGTTACTACCTTTGTATTTTCACTGATCACCTTCCTTGTTCTATGACATGACAGTTTTCTTGATTGTGTAATCAATTCACCCCATCCACAATAACCAGTTTGTGTTCATACCAGAGTTTACGTCCATTGGAGCAATGCCCTTGAATATTTTTGGGCTCACTGTTTACAACAACAAAAACACTTTTAACACAATCATGGATAAACACAAAGATACACATCCCACCTGATTCTCCTGAGTTTTCAGTACATTCTGACAGCAGTTTCAATAGCCTTCTGCATGTGAGTTTGAGCTCTGTTTTTCTCCTTATTCTCCTGCTCCTTAAGGCTCTCTCTCTTACTCTGATATTCACCTGGTGGTAATTAGAGCACGCAGGCGTGAGCTGTTTGAAGCAGGGGTCCTTTATCCCAGTGGGCAAACATTCAAGACCATGTGCTCAACTGCCCGTCGGAAAGCGAACAGGGAAGGCAAGTGTAAGCATGATGCAACTAACCCCTCCCCTACCCTCTCTCTCATAACAACCTTGACGTTGAAAGTGGTGCTCACTGCAGAGTCAAATGACTTCCAGATCCACCTCTCTGGATGTCTAATGGGTGGAGGAATAGAGTTATGGGTAGGGATAGGGTGTGATTGGATATTCTAGCTCCACCCATTAGGCCCAAATTACATTCAGAGAGGGGGAGCTGGACTTCACACTCCACCCATGGCTGTGCAGTGAGCAGCAGCTCTGATGTTGATCCAAAGCAGGAAGTGTAGCTTATCACATGACAGAGGCTGAACTGACATTGAAATTATCCTTTAACCCTCAATGTAAACTCACTCTAGCTACAATTAAAAGTATTTTTATTGACTAAATATGGGTTAAACACCATACAAGAGCAGCTCACAGTAATTATAGCAACCATTTTGTGAACTTAATTGTATTGAATGGGCACTTGTAGTGTACTAACCCCCCCCAACCCCCCTACACTTTTCAAAAGTATGTTAAAGTGTAATACTTCTTTCTTACAAGGGAACACAGTCACTGCCCTACCACAACATTACTAGCACATTTTGTATTTTAAATTAAATGTTTTAGTTCTCGAGTCAGTATTAGAAACACAACATTCCAAAATTGGGTAACACTTTAGAATAATGTTCCAGGAACAAATGAGTAATGCACTATTATTAGTAACAACAATTAGCTACCAAACAAGAAACTCTGATGAACTGATTAGTAAGTAATAGTGCTCAGCTGAATGAGGTAGTTCACTATTAGTTAATCATTAATTACTATGTTTTCATACCTCCCAGAGGACTATTAAAAACTACTGTATATATGTTCATAATTAATGTGAAAAATGCATTTTATATATTTAATTCTAAGGTGAAGGTCATAGTAACCCACTAGTAATGACTCAAGTGTTACCAAATCCTTCCGAAGGAACTACTAATTAGTATTTGTATCCGTATTTATCAGTAAAGTGAAGATCATTATTCATACATTATTCATGTTAATTATAAACCTGTAGTAGTTCTTAGTAGTCCTCTGAGAGGTGAGAAAAAAATAGTCGTTATTGATTAGAAAGTAAACTACTACATTCAACTACATTTGGGATAACAGTGGTGAAATATTATCTTGAAAACAAACATACACTAATATTGCCACATTTTTGGGACGCCTGCTTTTACATGCACATGAACTTTAATGACATCCCATTCTTAATCTATAGGGTTTAATAGGGAGTTGGCCCACCCCTTGCAGCAAAACAGCTTCAACTTTTTCGGGAAGGCTTTCCACAAAGTGTGTTTATGGGAATTTTTGTCCATTCTTCTAAATGTGCATTTGTGAGGTCAGGCACTGATGTTGGACAAGAAGGCCTGGCTCGCAGTCTCCGCTTTAAATTATCCAAAAGGTGTTCTATCAGGTTGAGGTCAGGACTCTGTGCAGGCCAGTCAAGTTCCTCCACACCAAACTCGCTCATCCATGTCTTTATGGACCTTGCTTAGTGCACTGGTGGGCAGTCATGTTTGAAGGGGCCATCCCCAACATTTTTCCCACAAAGTTGTGAGCATGACATTGTTCAAAATGTCTTGGTATACTAAAGCATTAATTATATTCCAGGGGCCAAGCCCAACCCCTAAAAAAAACAGCCCCGCACCATAATCCCCAATCCACCAAACTTTACACTTGGCACAATGCAGTCATGCAAGCACCGTTCTCCTGGCAAGCGTCCATCGGATTGCCAGACAGAATGACTCTAGAGTCCAGTGGCGGCAAGCTTTACTCCACTGCATCCGACACTTTGCATTGCACTTGGTGATGAAACCCATTCCATGAAGCTCTCTACACACTGTTCTTGAACTAATCTGAAGGCCACACAAAGTTTGGATGTCTGTAGCTCTTGACTCTGCAGAAAGTTGGTGACTTCTGCGCACTGTGCACCTCAGCATGCGCTGACCCCACTCTGTGATCTCTGTGACTGAGTGGCTGTTGTTCCCAATTGCTTCCACTTTGTTATAATACCACTAACAGTTGACCGTGGAATATTTAGTGGTGAGGAAATTTCATGAATGGATTTATTGCACAGGTGGCAACCCATCACGGTACCACGCTTGAACTCCCTGAGCTCCTGAGAGAGACCCATTCTTTCACAAATGTTTGTTGAAGTGTCTGCATGCCTAGGTGCTTGATTTATACACCTGTGGCCATGGATGTGATTGGAACACCTGAATTCAATGATTTAGAGGGGTGTCTCAATACTTTTGGCAATATAGTGTAGTTTTGCTAAATAATTCCAACAAAATATACATAAACATCATGCTTTTTAAAATTGACGGCTTCCTAAAGCACTTCCAAAACATAACATGCAGCTCTCAGGGCTAAATTAATTAAATGCATTCAAATTTAATTTCAAAGTTCAGTTTCAAAATGTTCACTCAGCCTATGTCAACATTGCATCTAAAATCTTGTGCTTTCATTACAAACACAAACACAATAACTGTATACATAAGAGCTGTGTGTGTGTCTTATAAACAATATATTGTATTATGTTTTATAGTATAGTAGATTACTGTTGGTTAAACTGCCTCTTGTCATCCCCCATCTACTCAAGTCAAGTGCCAAGTGTGGCTTTAAACACAGTTGACTTATTGTATGAAGCTTAATGAGGTTCTGAAAGCCTTTATTGTCACACAGTGGGAACCTACACATGGGAAGCACAATATTATTTAGAAGCTCTGAGAAACTACTGGCATTTGGAAAAGAAGGGCTTGGCTGTCATACTAAGGTTTATGAAAAAAAATAATGTTACAGTAGAACTGCTCTGATCTCTAACAAGTGCTCCATTCCAAATTGTATATTATTAATTTGGAGGACAAAATATAATTTAATTAATTGCATCCATTGCAAAAATGACTGAAAACGTGTCTCTTTCTATAGAAAGCTAACAACCCTTTTGCACATTGCACTAGTCTGGTATGGTAGCACTACTTTTAACCCTTTCATGCATGAACTATGATAACCTCAGTCAGGATTTCCCCCCCTGTGTTTTTATTGCTCTTGGGGCATGAAAAACAAGATTTGAAAAGTAAATTATTTTTTACACATATTTTTCAGAGATTTTCAGATGTCCACTACAGTGGACAGCATGCATTTATGATTTAAACTGAAGAGATACTGTGTTAAACATAATACAGTAATAGCACGCAATATTGTGTGTATTTAACAAACCAATCAATAAAATTGTTTAAAATCATGTAAAAACTATAAAATATAGAAATATATTGATGTGAAATATTGCAAACGCAATTGAACTTCATACAAGTTGTACTTCGTGTATCTTTGATATCGATGTCTACAACCTGTCGATGTACAACTGTGGAAACCCAACTCAGATGCTCCCTCCAGTGTACAAGAGTATGTCGATTTACCATTATTAGCTGACAATTATGAATATGTTCAAGATGGACACATTTCTACAGTAGCTCTCCTGTGGTATCAGGTGTTGTCAATCTCATCTGAAATAAAATGAGCAGCGTTGGGGGTAACGCTTTAGGGTAGAGTGAGGGAAAGTGCCCATACTCTGTCAGAGCACTGTGTTTAAAGCAAAATCAGAGTGCAAGCATGTTTTAGCATAAAGCAAGCCAAAATAAATATGAATAATTATTAACCATGCTGAAAATCAACCTTTTCTAAAAACAAATATTGTTAGCTGATACTAACTGGCTGGCTAACTAGCGTGCTGATGCTAATGTGAGGTAATTTTTAAATATAAAGTCCTAATATTTTTATTCAATCACCTAGTTAGATTACATTTGATGGGAAAAAAAGAATGTGATGTTCAGAACATGGTAACTACAGTAAATATGTTTTTGGGAAGCAATGCCCCCTGGGGGCGTTTTTCCCCAGACTATGTTTAAAAAAAAAAGATGTCTTTCTGAAAAAAAATATTTATATTTTCCTTAAATAACAAGTAGTCCCTAAGTACAGGCCTTGCTCTTCTCATATCATATATAACTGTGATGTTCTGCAAAACAACAAGGTTTAGAACACTTACTGTTAAAAATTATATCACTTAATGTGAAATCCGTTTTCTCTCAGGTACGTCACCAGTGTAAGCTTTGCGGTCAAAACTTCTACATCACTCTAGTCAACGTAGTCCATAGCAACAACAAAAACATATCTTGATTTTATCTAGTGGTTATTTTTGGAAAAATACCCCGTGGGGGCGTTTCCCCCCACTCTACCCTACAAGTAACATGCATAACCCAATCAGATTTATGTAAGGAGTAAAGTTACACATTACAAGTAACATGTATTACGTAATCAGATTACTTTTTTGATGTAACAAGTAAAGTAACACATTACAAGTAACATGCATTATGTAATCACATTACTTTTTTGATGTTAATGCAAATTACATTCTAATAACACCAATACATTTATTTACAGTCAAAGTCACAGTAATAATATGAATTTAAATTGGAGCAACTTCTGACTGGCCATTGGCCATCCTGGTTTGGAAGGGGAAGAAATGGATAAACAACAGCTTGCCACTTGGTGGCAATGTATAGGATGATGGAAAAGGGTCGACTGTAGAGGTTGATGCAGCCATCAAAACCAATGCATATGCAAGAAAAGGCTTTTTGAATAGATGTCCACTGTAGTGACCTCTATGCATGAAAGGGTTAATATTATTTCCTCTCTTTGCTTCTGCCTTATTCTCATATTTGTAACTTTATTCTTGTATTATTCTCATTTGTTAGATAAAAGTAAATGAAAACACGCAAAAGACCACAGCTGTAGAAAGCTATACAGTGTCGAGGGATATTCGTTTTTATGGCCCTACAAGTTCATTTTAACCATCAAAATATTTTTGAATATGTTATATTTTAAATATGAGGAAGGGACAAAAAGCTAAACTTAATTCAGGTATTTATCTGATAAAATCATTTGGCAAAAAATGCAAACTGCAGATTTGACTTTACTATGCAAAAAAAAATTATAGAAAAACTACAACATAATTGGTCATTCATATTTTGTTGGTTCTCTCTTGTTTTTGCAAGTTCATAATATATTTTTTTATGACAGCTTGGCCAAAATAAATAATAATATAAAATATTTATATATTTAAAGAGAGTATAGATGTCAATTTCCCTAAGCTGGATACATTTTTGACCACTTCAGTACATACAAAAAAATAAAAAAAATAAATTCTTACAAATGATACGTTGAAGACTGCAATCTTTACCAACATGCTGACCTGATTGATTTCCAAGTAACTTCATAAAAATAATGACATAACTTGACACATTGTTTCTCTACAAAGCATCTGGCAAGTTACTGGCTGCATGCCACAGAAATCTGCAAAGAGCTTCTCTACACCAGTAAACATCTCATGCAACATGTTTCACAACAATGCAGACTATGGAGGATTAAATATTTGCATCATTCCTGTAATCATACACTCACCTGTTATTTTAATTGTTCTCTTCTTTAATGTATAAGACGATGAAGGGATGAGCTGAACTGCTGCTATCGGACAGACGAGAGTGAGACGACAGTACAGCAGGTCACGCAGGAGGGAGCGTGTTGGACGCTTGATTTCAAGAGGCAGGACTGAGCGCTGTTTGTGCAACACAGATTCCACAATGACAAAAGGAACGTTTGCTTGAAGAAATAGTTCACTCACTATGAAAATCCTGTCATTTACTCACCTTCATGTCGTTCCAAACCCATATGACTTTCTGTCAACCCTTCATGCAAACATTTTAAGACAATAACAGTTAGTAACCATATCTTGTACCAAAAACTAGTCCATATGGCTTGTGTTCTCTACTGTATATCAGGTCATGTGAAGGCATCTACTGCAGCTAATAAGGTCAAACCCTGCTTCATGTGTTAATTGGGCATTTTTGAATCTGAACACAATCACAAATGAGATCGGAGAACTTTGAACAGACTGAAAGTTTGCTCACCTCTGCCAAAGATATTGCATGACACTGGAAGTCTTGGAACATACATAAGTCTTTTTTAAATTTTAACAGTGTTTTTGGAGCCTGATGGAAGTGGTCACTGTCATTGTATAAAGATAGACTGTTCGATTGAAGTGTCTTGAAAAAAAGAAAATAATTATATAAATAAAAAATATTCCAAATTCAAATCAAAATTGACCCTTTTTATGGAATATTGTAGTGTTTATTATAAATATTTTTTTATAAATATTTTTCAATCCATAACGTTAAATCAAAGTAAATTCCTCTCCCTCTTGCAGCACATCTCTTCTCTGATGATGTGTTTACTGGCATAAGGGCGGGGCAACATGTCACCCACATGAGATCCACCAATAGCAAACCACAACCATCCAATCAACACATGGACAAAATCAAGCCCCGCCCTACATTTGTTCTTGTTTGAGGAGCCAAGAAAATGTCACAATGGGGAAGAAAAGACTATTGCAACTTCCATTTCATGCCAACTTTTTACGCACTGTATGTTTGTTTCTGTGAATAATTTCATTTATACAAGGGAAAGTTCCTTTACACTGATGTGTTCTGGCAGTGAACTTTATTTCTAGCATCACCTCTGCCAAGAGTCCAGCTCCATGGTCACTTGTTAAGATTGTCTTCTCCAAGGCCTCACAGCGAGAGTTGTCAGCATTTTTTATGCCCCTGAATGGCATCAAGTGGAAATCAGTCGTAGCCCACAGTGTTCGGAGTATGTAAGCACACAAAGAATGTTGAGGCTAGAGAAGATAATTTCAGAAGAAACAATTCCCAAAAACCTAAAACAGCCTCTTGTAAGACACAGCAGAATTCGCACATACCCTTACGAAAAATAAGTTGAGTCAAGTTTATTCAACTGTGCTCAGAGGCAGTGCTAGTCTGGGGCTTGCTTTGGCTAAAGCTCCACCAGAAATTTGCAGAAGGATTTCCTAATGATTTTCCTGTTTTTTACTCTCAGTGTCACTTTCATTTGAAATAAAAAGTCATTTAAAAATCACAATGGGGCCTACACTGCGGAGGAGCCTACTAGCTGCACAACATTTTAATTTTTCAAATAATTCTTTATATATATGTTTTATATATATGAGTTTGCAGCAGTGACAATAGCATTAAACAAACCCGTAAATTCTTAGGACTCTCAAAAGCCCTGCTGTGTGAATGGAACCAGACTGGACAACTAGTTTTCTTTAACGCCATACAGAGTGAGAGAGCCACCTTGCGCAGAACGCGGGTTCAGTAAGCTGGCCACACACTTGAAGAATTTAAGCCCGATTTGCACCCCAAGCAATCGGGGGGCATTGCCCATTTCGATGCTTCTCGCAAACAGATTTTGTCTAAAAGATCTTCAATTTTGTGGCGTCTTTACGATTATTTTACAGCTCCCGATCGAGTCGGATCCTGCAGGATCCCAAATCGTAAATATCAAATATGATCGGGCTGCCCCTTATGTGACACCAACGAGAGCAAGCAAGCTTCACCAATCAGATGTTGTGTGCTTCTATAGCTGAAACTTGGCATCCACAAACATACCACGAAAGTGGAGTATTTAGAAAGATCATCACCCATATTCTTTTTTCTCCTTTGTTTTTATTCCCGTAAAACAAAACTCGCGGCAGGAGAATCAGCTGACGACCATCCTCCATTTGTTTTTGTTCTCAAGTCGCATAGTCACAACAGAACTCAACTGTCATCTTGTCTGCTTTTTCAGTTTCAAGTACCGCGTTTTAATAATACATTTGTAAATTTGTAATAAATAGTAAAATGGAAAATTAAATAAGTAAAATAGAATAAATTCAGGGCATTAAAGTTATGGATGCACTTTTCCTTTCTAGCCTACCTTCACTCTACTTTTTATGTACTTCTCAGAAATATAGTTAAAATTGCACTTAAGTATACTTGACTTATACTGACAGAAAAGTCAACTTATATTTGGCCTATACTTGTACTGAACCTTCTGATCGAGTTATACTAGAAGTTTAATGAAGTATTCTAAGTCTCGTAGTTGTGTAAAATCTTTTGAGTAGTAGCCTTAAATACTTTTTCACATTAACATATTGTCTTATAAACTTACATTGTTTGAAAATATTGATTGATAAAGAAAACAGACATGTTCCTAATTTTGAGTATCTGTGTAGACTAGTCCACTGGTAGTGTATTACTCAGCTGCAATTACTCATATTATAATGACACTGTAACAAGGACACCTTCAAATGAATTGTCACCAACTTTTCTTCGCGTGCTGCATTTTGCAAAAATGCACAAATTTTATACACAAGATTCTATAAAACATTTTATTTGAACAGATTTGTAATCACAAGAAATGTCATAATTAGTGTCAATCCACAACTAGGCCCTAAAGGTAATGCAGTGCTGAACACAAATTCTACAGTATGTAACCTTATTTAACAAGTTCAGAAACATACAGAAAATAAGCAATGATGCTACCATTATTTACAGGCTCAGAGATTTACAGTACAATAATAGCAGGTGCATAGCAGGAGAGCATCTCTTTCCAGTGTTCAAGAAATGGATTATATAAACCAGCATTTATCAGCTGAACATGAATAATCAAGGAAATGAAATGGATTTTGAGTGTCAAATGGATTTTGCATAGATAATAATCAATCGCTGCCATCCTATCATTTACAGTCCTTTCGACTACATAGCACTGCTCAAAGTATAAATATCACTGACCACCTCTATCATATAACTTTATATGGCCACCTTCATTTGATGATTCTCAGATGGGACAGTGTACAACAGAAGTGAAATACACCTGCCAAGAAATAACTCAAATGCCACAATCCTGACCTCTCAAAACCCATTTCAACTCTCTGAAATTAAGAGAACCAAACTGCATATGCACAAAATTAAAAGACACACATATTTGATATGTAATTTGAATCAAATGCTACATCCATAACACTTGGTACAATGGTATAAGAATTCAACCCACGACATTCACAAATAGGTTTAAGGCAAACAATGAATACAGCAGAATTTGCCCTGAGCAGGACACAATAGAAAAGCAGGTCATATCAATGTGGTTTTGTTTGGCTCAAATAAAAGTCAAAAATAACCCGGCACTGATAAAGGAGCATTTGTGGTGGGGTATTATGTCAGCTAATCTCATTGAGACCTACACTTTCATATCCTCAAAGGAAGTTATTACAACTGATGGCATATTTGTTCAAAATCAAAAACATTTTAGGGAAGAACAAAACACATACACTATATATACTGGAAATACACTAATATACATTTTACAGACATTGGGATGTGAAATATGTGGTAAACACAATCAAATGCCAAAGAACATTCCTAAACAGACTCAAAGCTCACAATAGAAACAATCAAGTATTTAAAGACCTCATGAAACGACTCAATGAGTGCAGTTTTCTTTTTATGTGCTGCATTCAAGTCATGTTGGAATGATTGTATTTACACCACCAAGTCATAATTATCCGTAGGAGACTCTGGATTTTCTTAAACTATAACGTTGGTGATGTGTTAAGGCTTGATTCTTGATTTTTTTTTTTATCTGTACAGATTTCAAAACACTAGGCATCATATATGTGCTGAGTTTGTAAATGGTTACAAATTATACTAAGGCCCTGTTTACACCTGGTATAAAGATGCATTTGGTCGATCAGATCACAAGTAGACGGTGCTAAATACAAGTGTGAACTGGGTCTAAAATGTTTTGAGCTTGTTCTCTTGCAGTTGAAAATGCATTCGACCAGATTGCTTTCGTAGTGTAGATGTTCATGTGGTCGAATGTGTTTGAACAGCCACAAAAGACCTCCTAATCATCGCCTACTGACCTAATCCTTAAATTCATACCTTGGGTCTTTAATAACCCGGGACGTCATTCACTATCCTCCTCCTCATTCATTTTCAAAAGACAACAATCTTCTTAGTATTCCTCAATCAATTCATTATAAAAAAATACAAGAAAAAAAAATTAAATTATAAAAGAATGCCTGTTTTCCCATTAATTTTTTGTAAAAATTGTATAGGGTCGCTAGCGACCCGAGGTGTGTAACAGTAAGTATATTTTTCCTGCACAACAATATTTGAATCTTTGATGACTGAAAAAATGCAATTCACCTTTATTCCACATGTCTGATACACAATGACAAAGTGTCGTTTCACTCATAGTCACCGCAGGCAGCAAACAAAAGAATAGGAAGAATCATCAGCAAAACTTGAAATGGCTCAGAGATTTACTGCTAAACACAATCAAATATTTGTGTCACTGCCCGATGGTAGATCTGGTAAAGCTGTCAGTGATCAAAATACAAATTTTGAAGATGTTGTTAGTTTTGAGAATATGTTTGAGATGGCGAATATGAGCCAGAATGTACTGAGAAATGAGCTCTGACGAGGACTGTGATGATGGTATAAAACATCTGCTCAAACTGAACCCTTCCAAGCTTCAAAAAGTAACAAAATATGCTTTATTTTATTCTTAATTGTTACTCTAATATCAGGGTATTATATTATCGTGACAGGTAGAGATCCATCCGTATTAGATATAGATCCGGGTTGCTAAAGACCTGAATATGCAATAATGATTGATGAAACATTCATGCATTTAAGGGTTAATGCATAAACATGGGCAGTGCACTAGCCAGACGGAATTTAAACGTTGTCAGCTGGAGACCCAGGTTTGGTTTGAAGACGAAAAAAGTACCAAGGACAATGTTCACTCACCATTCCTGATTTCTAACACACTCACAGCGTTTTCGGCTGTCAGAGCAGAAACGAAAGCTGATGCTTTCTGTATGTTTTCTGCGTTCATATGTACATTTCACAAGTTTATTTTGTCCATTAGTTTGAAAGATCTGAAAAAGCCCATCCATTTACCCGCCCATAGAAGAAGAAATGAGGACAGAAGTGGTTGAAAGTGGACAAAAGAGAAAACATCAGGTGTAAACAGGCATGTCTCGACTCGACTGTGATCTGATTGACCAAAATGCATCTTAATACCAGGTGTAAACACAGGGCCTAGGTATCATACGCTAAATGAATTCTACGCAGAAACTCATGCAGAAAGAGACCTGTGACAAATGAAAACAATATGTATTCTAAAACCAGCTCAAAATATCAAACATGATTGATATCCTCCGACTGGATAAAATCAAAGCCTGAAACTAAAAAAATCTGAGTTTGTGCCCATCATACACAACGCGGTTTTCTGATTTTCAAAAATCTGGATTGTTGGCAACCAAAAATGGCAGATTGTTTTTTTGATTATAATAAGAATATTAGATAATAAGAATAAGACTGTACAAATTTAGTTTAAACACATTTTGAGTAGCATTAATGAAGATAATTGAATAGTTTCTATTAAAACAGAAGCTTCAGGCAGGACATATTGACAGGCTATTATTGCTTTAAAAAAATATCCTCATTTACCACCATGAACTATAATTCATTACTTGCTATTGCATATGGTGTCAGGGGCATACGAGTATATTTCATGTGGTCTTTAAATTCATGCCTTTAAATTCATCCCTTAAGTATTCTAGCACTGAGGAAACCTGAGGATATAATAGCCACAGTTGCACAAAACAATAAAATGGACCCCAAAAACAGTGCTTATCATAAAGCCCCTAAACCATAAGACAACAGACATCTGTTTTTGGTTTGTATTTTGCATCACAGAATGTGGGGTTTATGTGAAACTAATAAAAAGGCAGTGGTTTTACTCTTGAGGATGCAGGGTAAGATTAAACATTTGCCCCATCAGCAAGCAACTAGAGAAAATAAAGACCTCAGTGCATGTATGATGTGTAAAGCACTACATAAGCTATTGCTATGGACATCGTGCTGTTCAAACCCATGCAAAACATTCTAGCGGTCTCTCATTACACTCAAAGCAGGGAGTCCGTTTTGTAAAAACAAAGTCTGTGAAGGTAACAAACCAAGGCATGTTATGATAGGAAACTGATGGTGTAACACACCTCAGACCACAAGTGCAGAGGAGCTCATGTGATGAGCAAACTGTCTTAATGTGTTCACTGATCTGAGGCCTGCTGGGCGGTTTTTCTGTCCATCCTGGGGTTCAGAACAGTAAGGAACGCCTGTCTGGGGTTGATCTCATGGTATGGGACAAGATGTGGTCATGTTGGTGGTCTTTCTGCCTCTTCTACAGAAAACAAATCACAAAATTATTCATAATGTACAAATAAGAGGATAAAAAGAAGGTCGCAGAAGTTTACAAGTTGAAAATAATACTTAGACAGGATCCACACTGAAAGGACATCCAGTGGGCCCTTTTTACAGACTGTGATGATAGTTATCAACAGCGCAAATGTAATAACGTTTTTCATATATTCAGTTTTTAAAAGTGTAATATTAGTTTTGCTATACTTTGTGTTACATTTTGGCAGTAAATACCAAAAACACATTAACACTGATGTGTGAGTGTTTCTAATACAATGGCTGAGGGACAACAAATCTGACAAATCTTCTCTCTTCTGACTGCTTTATCAGTCTCTTTCTGTTTTTTCCCCCCTCTGCTGGAAAGTCGTAGAAACGCGACTATGTTTTTTTTTCTTTTGCTATAAATAAGAATACAAAAATGACATTTGCGCCGTCTCCCATTAACCACTATAAAAGTTTACTCAACTGACAACTTCCTCAGAAAAGGGTCCATTCTTGTTTTCCATATTCCAGAATGATTTCTGCAGTATCATGTGACACTGAAGATGCTGAAAATTCAGCTGTGATCTTAGAAATAAATTACATTTTAAAATATATATTTACACAGTTATTTTAAATTTTAATAATACTTCACAATATACCTTTTTTTTACAATTTTTTTTAACAAATAAATACAGCCCTGGTTGGCATAAGGGAGTACTTTCAAAAATATTAAAACAATTTTTTACTGACCACTAGTGTTGGGTGTAATTACTAAGTAATCTAATTACTGTAATTGAATCACTTTTCCCATGAAAAAGTAAAGTAAGGGATTACTCAGTTACTTCTGATGTAATTGCATTAAATACTGTACATAAAATATAACAATTCAATACAAAACAATAGAGGATTTTAAAATGTATGTTTTTAATATAACCATCTCCCCCACACACACACACACACACGTTGTGTTTCCATGTTTTATGGGGACATTCCATAGGCGTAATGCATTTTATACCGTACAAATCGTATTTTCTATCCCCCTACACTGCCCCTGCCCCTAAACCTACCCATCACAGGAGACATGCTGCATTTTTACATGTTCAAAAACATCATTTAGTGTGATTTATAAGATGTTTTCCTCATGGGGACCAAAAAATGTCCCCACAAGGACAAGGATTTTGGATATTGCCATTTTTGTGGGGACATTTTGTCCCCATAACGTAGGATTACCAGTCCACACACACACACACACACACAGTTCAAGGATCATTTATGCAACTGTATATTATTTCTTTGAAAGAATTAAAAGAGCAGTTTTGTGTGTATCCTGGTATTGTTCAACTGGTTGAGGTTGAAATGGGATTTAGAAAGTAATTAGTAATACTAATAATCCAGTACTTTTTAGAGAGTATGATGTAATTAGTAGCTAGGAATTAATTACTTTTTTAGAGTAACTGACCTAACACTGCTGACCACTATAGTGTATTTTTTCACAATTTTGACTTGTATTGCACGACTGAAGTGTATTTTATTTTACCTGTATTTTTTTAATGTAAACTGCCAGAATACCTTTTTGTGTTAGGCATAATCTAAAACAAGCCTTAATATTTTGCATTGAGATATTTATTCTGGAAAACAAATTCACACTGTATGGTAAATGCACACTGCGGCAGAGGTGACTATATAATGAGTTTAAACCTGACTCACTAACCTGAATGTGAAGGTGAGTCGATGTCGGCACAGAAATGGTCGCTTCCCAGTGCAGCAATAGAGCTCCTCGGTCGGATACACCTCTCACCAGAGAAACTTCTGCGTAGCAATGCCTATGTCAGGACAAAAGCAGAGTGACTTTAGAAAAAACTGACCAATGACAATGGTCATGAGAATGCAGTCAGTTCGCTGGTGTACCTTGCGTGTCAGTGGGCTGCTGGGAGCTGAAGCGCTGCTGTATAAACTCAGGCTGGAGTTGGATCTGCTGACAGTCAGGCCTTTAGCGCTCCCTCTGCGACCCGATGCCCCCAACACGTCTGGAGAGAGATACTTCTCCTTGATCTTCAGGTTTGTGCGTCCCTTTACTGTGTGTGAAGAACCAGAGAAGTGATGTGTGTCAGTGTTTCATTCAGATACTGATAGTGATGCTGATTTAATGGAGAGATTTGGCTATATGTTTATGAATTACTCTTACTAATCCACTACCATTCAAAAGTTTGGAGTCAGTAAGATTTACAATATTCACCTATAAAACTGTTATTTTACATTTTGGAGCATAAGAGACTTCTTTTACCAACTCCAAACTTTTGAATGGTACTGTATGATCTCTAGTTTGTTTCATAGTAGCAACTTATCCTTGTTTTTCTTCAGTAATTTTATTTAAAAAATGAACAATGTGAAGAAAGTAGTCTGGTAGTGACTGACAAGTCTGTGCCCTTACAAAAGCACTGGAAAAAGTAATTATACAGTACACAATGACTATGATATAAATAGCGAACTATTACATATTATATCATTACATGATTTGAAATCTAAGAAAATAGCAAGACTTTCCAGGCTCTTGGGTCTCATTGGCTGATCGTAACACAACATTCATGAGTTAGAGGTGCACAGATTTGTAATTAACCAAACCAACCAAACAGGAGATGATATCAGCCAATCCTGTTAAGAATATTGTCCATATATTGGTTTTCCTCTACTGATTTGATCTATGTTATGCAGATTTTGAATAAATGCTGTAAAAGTTATTTACCTCTACAGGGGTCATTCTTCACCAGAAACTCATCTAATGCCGTCCATCCACCACCAACTCGAACCATCAGAGTGCTTCGGAGAATACGAACCATCCGCAACTGCTGAGAGTCTCCAAACTAAGGAAAATCACAGATTTGAATGAAAATCACACGTCAAGCATGTAGCTCCATTTACACGTGGTATCTGTTCTGGGCACTAAATACAGTGTAAATGGTCACCAGAAAGATTTGATGTAGCAAGTGATGTATGAAGTCATGAAGAAGACACATTTGAGACACGTCACCATCTTCTGTGTCACCTGATTACTTGTGATCAGATCACCCAAGACTAAGGCTGCGTTTAACTGCACTTTCAGACATACACTCGTCAACTTCCCTAAGCACCTCCCCTCGCCGTTTTGAAGTGCGTTCAACTTTGTAAAGTGGACGAGGGAAGCTTATTTGGACAGACCATCGACCACTCGATTTTTTGACGGAGGGAGCGAGTCTATTCATATACACTTCAGTCAGATCCATAGACCACAATGCAACACGATTGTGATGTCACAATAGCAACTCGCAGTGCTGGCACTTAATTTACCCACAAGTGACCAAGGGCTGAGGATGTAACAGTTAAACCCTTTGCAAGGCTTCTGCCAGTAATGGGCAGTCATGCAACGTAAGCAAAGACATGCATCCAAGTGAACGAGAAGTTACAGAGAGAAGGACATAAATCATAAATAAGTGGACTTAAATGCAGCCCAGGTGTTAATATTACCAGGTATAAACAGCTATAATGTACCTCGATTTCCACTCACCCTATAGCGGTTTGCACTAATTTGCTCGACTTGAAATCTCTTTGGACAGTTGCACTGAGAGACCTGACGACTCACCTGCAAAATTGTGTTTTTGTTAAGAATGTTTTATCTTACAGAAATACTCCATGTAGATAATAAGTATGCACACCCAGAGGTCTTAAATCAAGATACATTTACTTTGAAGCAAAATGACTAAGATTAACATTTGAAGAAAAATAAAGGGTTTGTTCACCCAAAAATATAAAAATTCTGTTATTAATTACTCACCCTCTCGTTCTGAACCCGAGAGACTTTTGTCCATCTTCAGAACTCAAATGATGATATTTTAATGAAATCTGAGAGATTTTTGTCCCTCCGTTGACAGCTATGTAACTACCACTTTGATGCTTCAAAGAAAGAGATCATAATCCATATGAATTGAGTGGTTTAATCCAAATTTTCTGAAGAGACAATCGCTTTATATCTTAACACCTTCAAATATATTAATTTGTGTTACGAAGATGAACGAAAGTCTTACAGGTTTGGAACGACATGAGGGTGAGTAAAATATGACCTTTTTTCAGTTTTGGTTAAAGCGGGAACTAATCCTTTAATTCAAAGGGAAAATATAATTTTTTGAGCACCACGGACAGATGTTTTTTTCTTCTTTTTTTAAAGCATAAACTCATTTAGATTTTTTTCAGAAAACAAGACTGATATCTTATAATATCTAATACCTTCTCAAGTAAATGTATCTTGATTTAAGACAATTTAGATTTTAAAAAAATTCTAAGAAACGAAAATCACATTTTGCAGTGTGTATGAAAGATGAAACGCCTTACCTCCTCGTTGATTTGGTCTACATCTATTGTTCTTCTGTAAGGGTCTCGGCTTGGGTGGAGGGCACTCACAAATTCATAGTAGTCAATGAATCCATCACCGTTTACATCAAATATGTTAGCAACAGCAGTCATTTCCAGGGAGTTGGTGGGAAATTCTGTCCATATGCACAGGCAAATATTGTGAACAGTTACATACAAAATACCTCAATGTAAAAAATTTGCAACCAAGAGTGCTAAAACTGCGCTTACTAGAGGCCAGAACATTGTCGATGAACTCCTTGTGAGTGATTCGGCCGTCCTGATCTCGATCAATGTTACGAAAAACATCCAAAATCCGGGATTTCAGGTGACTTATCCATTGCATGTACCTTTTCCGCCAGATGTTGAAGTCAAAATTAGCGAACTCCTCCATCTGCGTGTACCAAAGAGAAGGTTCTTAGACAACCGTATAGATTCAAACACAAACATATTCTTTTCTCAAAGCTACAGCACAGTCATGATCACCTCTTTTAGCCTCTGTAGATGCTCCTCTAGTCTGCTCTGCCTGCCGTGTGCCAGGAGCCAGAGCTTCTGCCAGTGACTCACCAGCTGACACATCATGGGGGTTTGAGGGTCCAGTTTCTCCAGCGGAAGAGGCACTGATGGTGGAGGCTTTGCTGTGCCTCTCCTCTCTATGAATACAATGCAATCCACAGAGATGACAGATGAATGCATGCACACAGTAATCACAGTAATGAATCACACTGATCCTCTACTCACTCGTTGGTGCCTTGCGACTGGGGGAAACCTGCTTGGGAACCAGCTTGTGTTTACAGGATTTAGTGGCATTTTCAACCTCTGGTACCTTCCCTTTCATCTCGTCCATAAAATCCTGCAAAAGCAGCATTCCGTGAATTTAAACCTTATTTAAATGATGAGTAAATGCTGTGATGTCATCATGGCCTTGTTTTGATTTGAACTTTTTAGATTTTTGGAACTTTTTTAAGTGTTGCTCTATGTCAGTTTTATTTTAGTATCATTGAGATACTATTAGTTTTTTTCCCCCTTTTTAATTTCAAATTTCCTTTACATTTTTCATATTCTTGTGTATAATTTTTGTAATTTGTATTAGTTTAAAAAAAATGTCTACATAGTTTATATTAAGTTTTATTTCTGTTTTAGTTTTTGTTCAAGATAATGTTATAAATGGAATAAGTTTTTATTATTATTTTATTTAAGGTAACAATTTTTCTTATTGTTTTAGTTTTATTTAACTATAAAAATGTTAAGACTAAACATAAGTAATTGTTTTTGGGGTCTTTTGCATTTTGAGATGCAGATCGATTGAACTGAATTTTTTAAGACAGGACAAAACAGGATAGAGGATTTAAAAAATAATACATAATTCATTCATAATTCATAATATCATTTTTGATAAAGAAATATAAGCAAGTTTGGGCAGTTTGCCTGTGTTGAGCTCAAAGAAATATGGAAAGAGGATCTTCCAGAAAGAGCACTGACTAATATATTTTGACGATATTAATTCAGACAATATTAATTCATTTGAATATAAAAGAAAGTTCTCAGCAGAAGAAAGATGTTATACATTTGTACCGAATTGAGGGGGTGTAAATGTGGACAGAATTGTCATTTTTGGTTGAAGTTTAATATAAATAGTTTATTATTGGCTATTAGTACCGCATGCTGAGTGATGAGCTCTGCAGTGAGCTCTAAGTCTTCAGGCAATGGCTCCTGTTCCTTTCGACTGAGAGACTCTTCAGCGGAGGAGATCCAGTCCAGTAATTGCTGTACCTCCTCTCTCTCTGCCTCGAGAGCAGACAGTGTGGCCTGGATCCTCTCGGCCTGCTGCTTCGCCCACATCTGGACCTGATGCATGCAATCACACATGTACATATAACACACTTGTACTTCTACACAGAGAACACAGTCAGAAATATACAACACAACAGTGGTTTCCCCAATGTTTTCCATAGATTCTAAGAAAAGTCTAATGTAGAATGTGAGTTAATATGAAGGAATCACAGCCTAAACTAAACCACCCAGTCCCTAAATAAAACACATTACTTTGAAATTGCTTTTTAAAATGGCTTATTAAGTATTATTAACGTAACATATATATTTTTAGAATAATCTAATCATGTAACTTATTTAGAAATGATTGTTTTTATAAAACATTGATTATAAGAAATATATGGCATATATGTGTGTGTGTGTGTGTGTTTCAGGTAAACCCTATGTTGTGGGACAAAATGTCCCACAAAGATGGCAATATCCAAAATCCTTGTCCTTGTTGGGACATTTTTTGTTCCAGTGAGGAAAACCGCTTATAAATCAAACTATCGGTAAGTTATGTTTTTTTAATGTAAAATTGCAAAAAAAATTCTGTAATAGGTAGGTTTAGGGGTAGGGTTATGGAGTACTGTACAATTTGTACAGTATAAAAATAATTGTGTCTATGGAAAGTCCCCATAAAACATGAAAACTCAACATGTGTGTGTGTGCATGTGTGTGTACTTTGCAATAAACTTAAAATATACATATCGGTAACACTTTACTTTAAGGTGACTTTGTTATACATTACTACATGTACTTACTATAGTTATAACAGTAAAGTATGATTGGTGGAGCTCAATTCAGTGTAATTCAGCAATTACCGGTTATGTGATTTTTCAAAACCATCATTTTTACAGAACCACATTTTATCACTTAGCAGCAGCCTCAGAGCTCATGGTAGGTCTGTCTTGAACGTTTATACAGTATGTTATTGGTACATTTCTCCACAGAATTAGATTTGAACTTCCAGAACCTGACAGTTGCACTCTTAGTTACTTGTCAACAGATTGAACTGTTAATATCTGGTACTCATCCTCTAACTTGACTCACCTCTTCATAGCGTGTCTTTGTGATACTGATCCATGATTTGATGGTGATCACAGAGTCAGGGTGACAGGAGGACAGAATCTCTTCACCCAGTTGGCGAATGTTCTCTAGCTCCATCTGCTGATCGTTCAAGGAACTCATTGACTCCTGCAGATTACACACAAACATATGATAACATGCTATTTATACTTAGTGCAAAGAGTGGCAGATACTATTTGCACCTCATTGTATTGTAGTCTATTATAAAACAGTATGCAATAATAACAACATATTCAGTGTGTATTATTATATTTATTAAAATCATAAATGGCGTATTTGGACATCCCTACCCAATGAACACTTTATTCCCACTTTATTTTCACTTTTCATATATTTTCTTAATTTGCATGATTTTTTATTTATTTTAATTTGTATTTAAAATAAACACGTCATTGAGCAGATATGCGGATATGAGCGGAAAAGGGAGAAGAATGTATTTGTAAAAAGGCACAGTGTAAAAAGACACTCTGTCTAACTTTCTGGATTAAGAAGGTCCATGTCCACCAAACCTGATGACATGTACGAAAGGCCAGAAGAGCCTCCTCCTCCTCAGGCAGCACCCCATACTTCAGGACCCTCTCAACATCCGAAAGATGATCCAGGAACACATGAACCATCCCATCAAACTCTTCCGCCTGAGAACAACAGAGGTACATAGTGTGCAAAATGTTGGGATTATCAAATATGCCTGATTGTACACTACTGTTGAATTATTATTATTATTATTATTTTAAGATTTTTTTCTTTTGGAAAGGATGCATTAAACTGATCAAAAGTGATAGTAAATACATTTATAATGTTTCAGTAACACTTAATAACTGCATGCTATTGAATTATTAGTTAAGCATTAGTAAATAGTTAATTCATCATTTATAACGCATTAATAGACATCAATAATCAGTTTATTAATACAGCTATAAATGCGTAAATCTTTATTTATAAGCATATCTATAAACATTTTTTTTTTTTTACAAAATCTCCTTTGTAAAAGCTTTACGAAGCATAAATAGTCCTCACTTTAGATGAGCTCACACAAATAGTAACTAACAACTACTAAATGTTTTATAACTACCTGAATTAATCAGTATTTAAGAATTACAGTAGGAATACATGCTAATAAAGCATTTACACACAGCGTAACTATTACTATATGTCTAAATAATAAGATGTTTAAATGTACATTTAAATAGTTCATTAACCCTTTACTTAATCTTTCTAAATGATCTTATGAACCACTGACCACTCCTAAATAACTGGTTTGTAAATAATTACTTTTTTTTTTTTGTCTTCACAAATAACTGAAAACAATTGATCTATTTTATTTCTTTCAACCTTTATTTTATTTCAATGTTTTTTTAGTAGCTTTAGTTTATGATAACAACACTACAGTACCTTGAATGTTATGTAAGGGCTCTGAATAAAAGTCTCATCCAAATGCATAGTGTAAATATAACTTTTGTAATTGAGGGTTCCATGATTATCATACAACACGGTGGAGCGTGACCGTACCTGCTGAAGTGCCGCCTCTAGTCGAGCCTGTCTGGACACAGAGAGTTTGCACACGGCCTCCCAGCGGCCCTCCAGCTCCTCCATTTGCTCTTGCAACCAGTGGGCATCAGCCATGCTGCTCCGTGTCAGATCCCTGACCGAACGCTTCAGTGTCCGGATACAGCTGGCACGTTTCCCGAGCTCACGCTGGAACACCTACAGTCACAGAGAAGGTGTAGTGGTTACCTAGCAGCTTAGACCTAAAGTGTGCATCTTAGAAGGTTCAGTGGGTTCTATATAGAACCATAGGGTTCTTGACTCAATTTAAACGCCAAAAAGCTTCTATAAAGATATATGTCTTAAATGATTGCACAATACTTTCATGTTTAATGGGTTATATCAACCCGATCTCACGGCAATTCGTACATATTTTACGAGGTGGCTAATCCGCAATTTATGCGACCTCACTCGCATTTAATTCATACGATTTTTACTAAATCGTACATATTTGACGAGTTGGCATATTCGTATGAATTCGCGAATGACCTACCTCAACCCCGCCCCTAAACCTACCCATCACTGGGGTTTAGGCAAAACGTATGAATTGCACGAGTGAGGTCGCATAAATTTGTTCAAATAGCCACCTCGTAAAATATGTACGAATTGGTCGTGAGATAGCGTTGGTTATATAGATTTTTTTCTAGGGATAAAGTATGTTTAATTCATAAAATGTATGAATTAAAACAAAATTAATTAAAACTAAATCCATAATACGATCCCATGATGGGAGCCCCTAAAAGGTTCTATACATGAAGCGCCTGACAGAAGCCTTTAAGGTTCTATATAGAACCTTTTCTTCTAAGAGTGTATGAAGTAATGTATGCTGAGATGTACCTTGTGTTTGTCAATCAGATTGTTGACCAGGTCTTTTTCACCACAGACAGGCACATCTTCAGCCAGCTGTGGCTCTGCCCTGTACAGCCAGTCACTAAGAGCCTGGAGAGCATCAGTGAATCTCCCTGAAAACAGCAGAGCCTCTTCCAGCTTGTGTTGCCTTGAAAGAAAACTCAATTTAGTGCTCAAAAATATACTCAAATCACTAGAGGTCAGATGGTGCAGCTCACATCAGACTCACCTCTCACTGGATTTCCCGCTGATGGTGTCCCATGAATCTCTGAGCTCGGACACCATGTTCTCCAGGTGCTGTGTGTCTTCAGGGCCCTGCGCTTTCTCCTGGAGTGAGCGGCCGCTCTTCAGACAAGACTCATACATGGGCCGCTTCGAGCGGAGAAGTTTCTGGAACTCCTGAAAATATAAAATGCACTTTATAAATAATCCATTGTGAAGGATTTGCTTCTTTTGGGGTGAAATGTCCAGTGTGGTTTATACATATTATACTGTAGACTATTTAATTTCACTGTCCAGTTTTTTTTTACATCACCTTTTATGGGGCACCAAGTGTAAAATTATGTAAAAGTAATTCTTTATAATGAGGATGTTTTTTTCTGCTTGTCAGTCATTCCAGTATTTCCAAGATTTTTAACTTTTAAATGTAGAACAAAACATCCTCAACATTTTTCAAATAAGTAACGCAAGTTACTTTGTATCCCATTTATTGACAGACGGTTAGTAGTCTAAAGTGGACCATCAAAGTAAAGTTTAACCCCAATTTTGCTTGCCATTATAAATATTTTCTTTTTTTTTTGTTTTTGTATTTGCCAGAAATATTAATATTTCTAATTAAATGTGAAGATTTCTTCCCAAATATTAAGTTCATTAAATATTTTTGCTTTATGAAAAAAAAAGAGTTTGCAACAAGCTGGAAACTATACAGCTATAATAAAGCTCCTTCATTCATAAACACTTTTGCAAGTGCTACCTACCAAGCGTTTTTGGTAACACTTCAGATTACAGACCGCAAAGTACTGCGTTAGTAAAACGAGTTTACAGCGCAACTTTCAGCGTGTAATTATATTGTTCCTATAAAGTACATAGGTATAAGGAAACAATGTAAGGTTTGGGGAATAAAGGGTTAAAACCAGACCATTCTCAGTAGTAACTGAGAGCAAATCTAAATTTGCCAGAAGTTGTCTGGGTTTTCCCAGGCTAGTAACCAGGAAAATTTAAATAAGTATTTTAGAACTAAGGGGTACTTATTCTACTATTATACCCAGACAACCTTCTTCCATTGCTCCGTGGTTCAGTTCGGATGCTTACGTGCCCACTGTTGGCACTTTCGGTGGTCGACAGGGGTCAGCACAGGCACCCTGACTGGTCTGTGGCTATGCAGCCCCATATGCAACACGCAACTGCGATGCACTGTGTATTCTGACACCTTTCTATCAGAACCAGCATTAACTTCTTGAGTAATTTGAGCTACAGTAGCTCGTCTGTTTGTTAGGACCACACAGGCTCCCCACGTGCATCAATGAGCCTTGGCCGCCCATGACCCTGTCGCCGGTTCACCACTGTTCCTTCTTTGGAGCACTTTTGATAGATCCTGACCACTGCAGACCGGGAACACCCCACAAGAGCTGGAGTTTTGGAGATGCTCTGACCCAGTCGTCTAGCCATCACAATTTGGCCCTTGACAAACTCGCTCAAATCCTTCAAATCCAATTGAAAATGTTCAATTGCTGCCTAATATATCCCACCCACTAACAGGTGCCGTGATGAAGAGATCATCTGTGTTATTCACTTCACCATAATGTTCATAACGTTATGCCTGTATATGTATAATAGCCTTTGTTTAAATTACGGCGTACATATCTGTGCAATAATTACATTTGTTTTGCTTACGCAGTAAATCTAAAATGTCAATGTGTTTTTTGACACTTCATCACATTCTTACTGATACTTACAAAACTACCAAGACATTTTTCCCCCAAATACAATATAACATATATCAAAGTACACCAAACTGTGCATGGAAATAACAAAAAACAAAAAAATCAAGACCAATGTTTGTAAAATTGTAGTGGCTGTGCAGCACTGGCTCAAATGCCAAACTGTCCCCTGACCCGAAACGCTCTCACACTGGCCTCGGGCCCTCCTTGTTGAGTCCTGAGACATGAAGTACCTTTTGTTCAGTAAGCTGTTGTTTGATCTCTTCCTGTGACACAGCGATCTCTTTGTGTGTATCCAGTGTCTGTTCAACCTCCGTCATCCAGTCCACCAGTAAGTGCCACGATTCATTGAACTGTGAAAGTGAAAAGCACAAAAGTTTAGTATTTGCCTGATGATTTCCTGGATACTTTGAACTAACTCTTTCTGTCTGTATAAATACCTGTTTAGCATGTCTTTTGACTTCCTCGAGCGTTTTCCCCCTCTCTGTGGTGTGTTGGAGGAGTTTCTTAAATCGGTCCTGAACGGTCATGATCAGGTTCTGCACTACATCGCAGTCTTCCTTCCTGCTGAGCTCAGACAGACGCATGGCAGCGTTCTCTACGCTCGCTTTCCTCTCTCCATAAGACTGCACCTCACCTACCAGCATCTACAAACAAGTTGAGGAAATCACACAAACACGTACACCACCACAGACATACGCTCACCCAGGTGCAGATGCACATACCCTGTGCTCCTGAAGCTGTGAACAGATGGTGTCCAGGATGAAGCTGGGCGCAGGTAGAGTGTTTATGGTCTCCTCACACTTGGCCATTTTGGTCAGCAGGTCTTGGACGTTACTGTTAAACTCCTTTGCAAGACCAAGTCCCTCTGTTAATTTTGCCTAAAAAAAGAAAAAAATTATTCACTGAAATAAAATATAAAAATACGGAAATAAAAATCTATAAAAACTATTGACGCATTTAATAAAAAACACATCAAACTGACTAAAACTTTAACTACAAAAGGAAAACACAAAAAAATAAAAACGAATTAAAAATATTTAAAAATCTATAATAGTATCTCAATGAAATATATATATATATGTGCTTAAGATTTAAATGATTGGATCATTATTGCAGAGATCATTATGTTTCTAGCATGTTATATGTTTGGCAACAGTTCTTCTAACCCTTATTGGTGGAGTGTGTAGCTTTTCATTTCTTAAAGGGATAGTTTACGCAAACATTATTATTTTTATTTTTTACTCACCCTCATTCCATCATAGGTATAAATGACCGGCTGTCTGCTGGAAGCTAGTTATTATAGTTAATAAAGTTTTAAATGTGGATATTTTTCGTACAAAAACCCATCGCTTTGCTTCAGAAGGCCTGCATTAACCCCCTGAAGCCGTAAGGATTACTTTTAAGATAGATGGATGTACTTTTTTGGGCTTCAAAATCCAGTCTCCCATTCACTTCCAACATAAAGATATTTTTAAATATATCTCAGATTGTGTACGTCTGAAAGAAGATTGTCATATACACCCAGGATGGATTGAGAGTGGATATCATGGGATAATTTTCATTTTTGGTTGAACTATCCCTTTAAACAACCATGTTGGAAGACACATCATGGACAATGCCTAGATCAATGTCAGGCTCAAACTGTAAAACAATGGTTGGGAGGGAGAACAAATAAAGGGAACATTGCAATGCAAGAGTCCAGCACTCTGTAAAGTCTCCTCCAGCACATCCCAAAGACTTTCAATGAATTTAAGGTCTGGACTCAAAGGAGCCATTTCATGTGTGAAAATGATTCTTCATGCTCCCTCCCAACCCATTCTTTCACAGTTTGAGCTGATGAATCTTGACATTGTCATCCTGGAATATGGCCATGATGTGTCTTCCTACATCGTTATTTAAGCTACGCACTCCATCAACTAGGGTTAGAAGAACTGTTGCCAAACAAATAACATGCTAGAAACATAATAATCATAGTACACAGCCATCACCTTTCTTTCTTGGATTTTAGCATAGACAGAGCTCCATTTCTGCTCCAGTATGCATAAGCTATGCTCTGTGCTGGAGCCCCGGGCCACCTCACTGCCCTCCAGCATCCTGTGGATGGCGTTGCGAACGTTTGTGTAGGCGTGCAGTTTAGAATCCATCTCATTACACAACTCCTGTAGCACAAAATAAATAGTCAGGTTTCATTATATAATCATGTTTTATAAACACAGTTTGCAGGGTTGAGACTCCAAAAATTCAGCAAGCACAATTAAAGTTATTGTTACCAAATGAGTGTTTAGTCTCTCGCTGGCAGAGTCTGGCATACCCCACACGGCCTTACTGGAGGACAGCCTCAGGTCTGTGTGTTCCAACCACTGCAGGAGATCTTGGATCTCCATGGTTACGTCTTGAACCTGAAATCCAGTTATAATTGTTGAGTTTAAAAGTTCTGCATGAACTTAAACATCGAGTGTATGTCATGTATGTATGTATACAGGGCTTGACATCAACTTTTTTCATCAAGTTGCTGTGGCTGGTGGTTTTCCAAAATTACTAGACTCTCAGCATTTTCACTGGCCACAATTTTGACATCGATACCATGGGGAAAACTGCCATATAGATATTTGTAATATTATCTCATAATTTGGCAGCAGGTTTATTGCAGGTTTACTGCTGTCACTGTAAGACCTGAAGCACGGATCCGTTATATTGTTACACATGCGTTTTCTTTCTCAACTGTTACGTTCACTAAAAACATAACTGACTGTGTTAACGTGAATACTCGCCAAGACCAGCATTTTGTGTGTATTTGACTGTTTAAGCGCAATAAGCAGCTAAAAATAACAAAAACTTAGCACTTTGGGTGTGACCGCAAAATCTGTGGGAAGGAATACAATTATGCACAATACGTGCAATCCCACACTAAAATTCAAGCCCTGTAACACAAACAATATTCATCCGGAGCAAATAAAGCGAGTGAGAGAGGGGAGGCGGGTTTGTGTGTAACTCGCTATCGGAGAGAAGAGAAAGAGAGAGAGAGAGAGAGAGAGAGAGAGAGAGAGAGAGAGAAAGAGCAGCTGGTATTGTGTATCTATTCTGCGGAAAATGAGTATTCGAAGTGTTTGTAGATATTTCACTACATTGCACTTAGTTTATTATTTCAGATGCCTTTTTAAAAGACTACAACTGAAAAATGTATATATTATATATAAAATTCAACCCGCCAGCTAGCAGTGACTGTGTTACACGCCACTGCTGAAATATAGCTGGCGTGTGTTAACGTAAAGCCCTGTATATGTTTATATAAAAGTGAAGAAAAATGGAAATATAGAATATAAGAAAAGTGCAATGAAAGCATATGGTGTTTGACTAAACTAAAGACATTGTTTCAGGTTTATTTGCTGGTGTTGTGGTCACCTGACTGAGGTTATTTTCCAGCTCTAGCTGTCTGCGCTCTGTCTCGCAGCGCACAAATTCCCAGCGTTCATTCAGCTGTTCCAGACGAGTCTGCAGGACATGTGAAGTGTCTCCCGCCCCAGACTCCATCAGATTTCTTCCGGCCTGGTTCAGAGAGTCTACCGTGTGCACATGGGACATCACATCATTCCGCAGAACCTAGATGCACACAACAACCGTCACAGTGAGTCATTCAATGATTGATACTATGAGTGTGTTCAGAACAGCATATTACCTAAAAGAAAAAAGTATGCAGTATTTTTCATGTAGTAACCTCTATAGTAATGACTTATTACTGTGGACAGTTATTAATATTTCCACTCTGTTACTGCACTAATACTAAATACTAAGTATTTCTTATCAGAATTATTATACAAACAGATAATTTATTCTGGGAAACATTTACTTCACTACATTACAATACTACTTTTAAACTTTTTTTACTTAAAATAAATGGAATAAAAAACACACTGTTTTCCGTTATTTTGAAATTAAGAAATCAAGACCTGATGTTTATTTGTAAATGTTTTATGCAATATTCAAATTTTGCACATAAGTTAAATTCGGATGGATAGATGGATGGAAAGATAGTGACTGTCTGTATGTGAAGGGCCACTTTAGGTTAAATACTCCATATCAGATCCTAATGTAAAGTTACAGATTATATAAAAGCACTATTCCATCACCCTGTTTTTATGCACATTTTGAAGTATTGCATGAGAAACAAGAAATCTCGGGGGAGTTTTACGCTCACTTGAGGTGGTTTTTGACTTGTGCGAAAAAGAGTTAATGTGAATAATGGGAGATGGAAACGCATTTGCCGGATACATTTTGACATAGGGAACAATAAACCCACGTGACTAATCGTCTGTTTCCCCTGATGGGGACATTTTAAAGAGGCTTAACGTGGCTTAATGTACTAAGAAAGTGATTAAAAGTCACTAAACACACACTACTAAAGCACACTACCAAAATTTGCAGAAAACCAGATGAGCCCAGAATATGACAAAAGAACCCAAATTTGTGTTCAGGGTGAGAGAGCTTGTTGGAATAGTTCTCCCTCTGTGTTCATGACAATCTAAGCCTCATAATAAGCATTTTTCTATGGGAGGAAAACACTTAACATGTAGCTAATTAAATGTGTTGCGTTCATACTGTGGACTCATCTGCTCTGTTACTCAATTAGTATGCTTTTATTAGTTTGGTGTTTACAGAGTTTTGTCTTAACACTTTCTTAAGCCACGTTGTGTTTTTCATGTTAAGGATAAGCCGAGGAATTTTGATATACTGTTGATTGCTAGGTTACCAATACCATCGTCATCCGCTTCAACAACTTGATGGAAATGCACCTAATTCCCATTATTATACAATATTTACTGTTTTCTATAATATTTAATATATGCTGTATGATATACTGCTTCACATAATATTTTTTAAAAGTAGCAGCCATGTTGTAGATACTACAGGTCCTTCTAAAAAAATTTGCATATTGTGATAAAAGTTCATTATTTTCCATAATGTAATGATAAAAATTTAACTTTCATATATTTTAGATTCATTGCACACCAACTGAAATATTTCAGTTCTTTTATTGTTATAATACTGATGATTTTGGCATACAGCTAATGAAAACCCAAAATTCCAATCTCAAAAAATTAGCATATTTCATCCGACCAATAAAAGAAAAGTGTTTTTAATACAAAAAAAGTCAACTGTTGGGTCTTGCATCTCTCAACTTTCTCTTCACAATATCCCACAGATTCTCTATGGGGTTCAGGTCAGGAGAGTTGGCAAGCCAATTGAGCACAGTAATACCATGGTCAGTGGTAAAATTTACCAGTGGTTTTGGCACTGTGAGCAGGTGCCAGCTCGTGCTGAAAAAAAAATCTTCATCTTCATAAAGCTTTTCAGCAGATGGAAGCATGAAGTGCTCCAAAATCTCCTGATAGCTAGCTGCATTGACCCTGCCCTTGATAAAACACAGTGGACCAACACCAGCAGCTGACATGGCACCCCAGACCATCACTGACTGTGGGTACTTGACACTGGACTTCAGGCATTTTGGCATTTCCTTCTCCCCAGTCTTCCTCCAGACTCTGGCACCTTGATTTCCGAATGACATGCAAAATTTGAGTGACAGTCCAGTGCTGCTTCTCTCTAGCCCAGGTCAGGCGCTTCTGCCGCTGTTTCTGGTTCAAAAGTGGCTTGACCTGGGGAATGCGGCACCTGTAGCCCATTTCCTGCACACGCCTGTGCACGGTGGCTCTGGATGTTTCTACTCCAGACTCAGTTCACTGCTTCCGCAGGTCCCCCAAGGTCTGGAATCAGTCCTTCTCCACAATCTTCCTCAGGGTCCTGTCACCTCTTCTCGCTTTTGCATCGTTTTTTGCCACACTTTTTCCTTCCCACAGACTTACCACTGAGGTGCCTTGATACAGCACTCTGGAAACAGCTTATTGGTTCAGAAATGTCTTTCTGTGTCTTACCCTCTCGCTTGAGGGTGTCAATGATGGCCTTCTGGACAGCAGTCAGGTCGGCAGTCTTACCCATGATTGCGGTTTTGAGTAATGAACCAGGCTGGGAGTTTTTAAAAGCCTCAGGAATCTTTTGCAGGTGTTTAGAGTTGATTAGTTGATTCAGATGATTAGGTTAATAGCTCGTTTAGAGAACCTTTTCATGATATGCTAATTTTTTTAGATAGGAATTTTGGGTTTTCATGAGCTGTATGCTAAAATCATCAGTATTAAAACAATAAAAGACCTGAAATATTTCAGTTGGTGTGCAATGAATCTAAAATATATGAAAGTTTAATTTTATCATTAAATTATGGAAAATAATGAACTTTTATCACAATATGCTAATTTTTTTAGAAGGACCTGTAAATGCAGCATACAGTAAGCAGTACATTCTTATTTCATTATGAAATTTGCATACATCCCTGCAAATAAGGGAACTCAACATAGTCAATGATAAAAACATGCCACAAACACTTCGAGTTTGTGTTTGTACCTTGTGTTTGGCTAGCTCTATCTCACAGGTCTGCAGGTCGATGCTGATTGGCTGAGAAGCCTGCAGCAGGTCAGCCGTGTGGGAGATCCAGGCATGCAACTCATCAAGAGTGTTCTGGAACTGACCCAAGCCCAGCAGTGCACACTCCAACTGGTGCTGCTCAAAAACAAAAACGTTGAAGTATCGTTATGATGAAACAATAATTATATTCACCTGTATATAATGATCTTACCTGTCTGCTGACAGTCACTGACTCCAGGTTGTCCCACCGCTGACGGAAGTCACACAGTGGAGAGATGGACCCAGGCCTCTCAGTACCCGGGGAAAGACGACACACAAAGCGATGGTTTAGACTCTCTATCTCAATCTTCTTCTGATAGAGCTCCCGCTTAAAATCCTGACAGGAGAGATGAAGACATCAGCACAAATGTTCTAATGAAATTGATCATCTATTTGAGACACATTTTCAGTTTCTAAAGGTAGGTTGTTCGGTCTCACCTTCAGGTCACATAGCTGCTCTTTAACTGATCCCAGGTCAGATCCCACTGAGAACTCCTCAGTGGATTTTAACTCCACAGACTTTAGCCACTCAAACAGTCCCTGCAAAAGAAGGTCTTATTTATAAACCTGTTTTTAAAAACCCTCTTTACCCACCAGAAAATAAATATTAATATGTTTTGTCATTTTCTTTCACTGTCTTACAAAGAAAGCACAGCCAACAAGAAAATTCACTGAACTAAACGGACTTTAATCAAAATTCTCTATTGCTAGCTTTGGTCTCTCTCAGAAGGGCATCCAAAGGGCATCCAATTGGCAGGAAATTGGCCAGTCTGTCACTATAACCACATGGAAGCATGAATGCTGAAATACTACAACTGTAGACAGAGACCTACCACCACTGGAGGGGACAAGATAGAAAAAGGGAAGGACTGACCATCCTTTGTAAATGTTTAAAGGATTAGTTCACTTTAAAATGAAAATAAGCCCATCATTTACTCACCCTCTAGCCATCCTAGGTGTATCTTTCTTCTTTCTGATTCATCATTATATTAATAATGTTATATTAATGAATATCCTGATGCTTCCAAGCTTTAAAACTTTATAAAGTAACATTTCCAGCTTCCAGCGGACCGCCTTCCATATTCAAATTCTTATGCAGAAAGTGAAACGCCTCTCACAGTTCAAAGCGCTTACACTGCATCTGACATCATACGTCGCGGCAGTTTAGTAAGTTGAATATGGAAGGCGGTCTGGCAGATGCTAGATATTTTACTTTATAATGTGTTAAATATATTACACAAACCCACTGATTCACTTCAGAAGTTAACCCCCTGGAGCCGTGTGGAGTAAGTTTATGATGGATGGATGTGCTTTTTGAGCTTCAAACTCGTGTCCCTGTCACTGCCATTATAAAGCTTGGAAGCGTCAGGATATTTATTAATATAATTCCGGCTGAGTTCATCAAAAAGAAGAAAGTCATATACACCTAAGATGGCTTGAGATTGAGTAAATCATGGGATAGTTTTCACTTTAAAGTGAGCTAAATGTACAGCATTCATTATGTATGTCTTGAAAATAATTGAGACTCATTTCTTTTAGCTAACTCACCTGCATGCTGTCCTGATAATGGAGAGCCATTCGTAAACATTCTTCCAACCTACTGTTGCACTCTGTCCAGATCTTACTGAGATTGTTCCATGTACCGTAAAGCTGTGGAGAAACACTGCTGGGTAGTGAAATTGGAATAATTAACTGTATGATGTACAACAATCCTATGGGGTTTAGTATCATTTCAGTTTCAAATACAAACCTCGTCCAAACATTTGGTGACCTCTGGTTTGTCTGTGTCACCACAAGCTGACATGAGTTCCATTCCCAGAATTCCCAGTGTGTCCAGGTCACCTTGCAGAGAATCAATGTCATCCCTGAGAGTCTGAGAAGGCAGGATAAGAACATTTGGATGGTATGAGGCAATGAGGGAACATCCTTAAAGACCCTTTTGGAAGCTGGTCCCCAGCATGCGATGTACTGCTAAAGGCTGCTAAAACAAAACTAGCAAGAGTACACTGGTCAGCCAGTTTCACCAGCTTTTGTGGTTCACCATCTGGACCAGCAAAGTCCAAGCTGTTTTAACAGGGAAACATTGCCTGGAGTATAATTTTCGTACTTTACCTGCATGGTCTCTAAGCTCTGTCGGATGGTTTCTGAATCTGATCGACTGGAATTGAGGTCCAGAACAGCTTGTTGGGCATCATTCAGTCCAGCTGTCATGTCACTCACATCATTCCAGAACCTGACTGCCAGATCAAGGAGGTTGAGAAGCAACTTCTCCTTCTCCTGGGCTTGTCTTTGGGCCTCCTCCCAGTGGCTTGTTAGACTGCACACCCGCTCTTGAATAGCTGAAATTGGAAGGGGATTTACCAAGATTATCATACAGTAGGATATCAGTTGAATTTCGATTCAATATCGATTCTGATTCGTATTGATTTACAGTTACAATTCCAAAAATCAAACATAGATATCAAACATTTTTATTCTGTGTCATTTTGCAAAACATTCTGTTGCAGCTGACTCTGCTGTCACTTTTAGACCGAATGCACAGATCCAATATACTGTTACATATGTGTTTTCTTTCCCAACTGTTTACGTTCAGGACATATGACATTAGGACATAACTGACTGTGTTTACAAGGATATTTTGACATAATTTTGAGTGTATTTGTCCGTTTAAGCGTAAAAAGGCACAAATGTGGAATCAATTCTGT
Source organism: Gobiocypris rarus (assembly GCA_023029165.1). NCBI lineage: Eukaryota > Metazoa > Chordata > Actinopteri > Cypriniformes > Gobionidae > Gobiocypris > Gobiocypris rarus. The sequence goes on along the minus strand of CM040926.1, from coordinate 7,125,959 downwards.
ATTCGTGCAGTATAGGAGAGGTGGCTTTCTGTGCGTGTATTCTGGATGCTCCCAAACACAGAAAACAGTGCATGTGTGTCGAATTGAGTTCTCTTTTGCGTCTTGCACTTGAATGGTTAAAAAACACATTAAAATGTGCACACATGAATCGATAAGTGGAATTTAGATTTTATAACAAGTATCCAATTCCTGACCTTAAGTATCCGATTCCAGAATTGGAATCGATTTTTGATTCCCAACCCTAATAGGCAGATCATGTTTTAAAACAAAAGTGTTTATGAGATGCTTTATAATGTGCATCATTGTGTACCAGGAGATGAGGTACCTGTGCCAATGGAACTGTCCCCAATAGCCCCTGTGTTGGTCAGGAGCTCCTGAGCCTGTGTCTTCACACTGCTGAGGTCCAGATCCAATTTGGAGAGCTCAGACAATGTGTGCTTGTTGTCCTGTAGCTGCTCCTGAATTCGTGGCGTGAGGCCTTGAAGAGCCACTGAGGTCTGCAGGTGACTACACAGACGCTCCAGTCTCTCTCCAATCAGAGTCATCCTCTCATTCAGCTGACAAGGGCATACAGAGTGTAAGGAGTGAGCTAACATTTATAAGCAAGCAATGATATGTATTCCTTGAATGCAATCCAAGTCACTCTGGATAAAGGTGCCACAATGCATAAATGTAGCTAACATAAAAGTCTACATGTGTTTCTAGCTAGCATAAAGTCTACATGTACAGGTATGTCACCTGTGTATAGCGTGGCAGAGACTCCTCCAGAACTCCAGCAGCTTCTCGAACCCTGTCTCTGATGGACAGATGCTGCTCTTCGGTGTCTCTGGCTCTCTGGCAGAACTCCTGTCCCTGAGCTGTATTCAGGTCTGAAAGACGCTGGGCCAACATGATCAGCCGTGCTATCAGCGGCTTATGCTCTGCTATGGACTCCCTGATGCCCTGTTTGGAAGTAATGAAGCACCATGACCAAATGTTGATCAGAATTTTTGTGTGAATTATTAAATGCCAATGAGCTATTAAAATATTAAGAGAATTGAGCACAAACATGGGCATCTATTGTTAAAGGGTTAATTCACCCCAAAATGAAAATTAGCCCATGGTTTACTCACCCTCAAGTCATCCTTGGTCTGTGTGACATTCTTCTTTCAGATGAAAAGTTGAATTATATTAAAAAAGTCCTGGCTCTTCCAAGCTTTGTAATGGCAGTAACTGTTGCTCTGTTTTTGAAGTCCATAAAAGAGCATCTGTCCGTCAAATAACATGCTCCACACGGCTCCGGGAGGTTAATAAATGCCGTTGGAAGTGAATTGATGCGTTTGTGTAAGAAAAATATCCATATTTAAAACTTTATTAAGTAAAGTTTCGGCCGATCGCCTTCCGTATTCAGTTCATGGAAAAAGTATTGAAAGTGCCTCTGCAGTTCAAAGGCTTACTCTACCAGGTACGCTCGTCAGAGACTCCGAGAAGGCACTTTCAACACTTTTCCACGGTAGGCGATCGGCCGGAACTTTAATTCCTTTACTTTAACTTTAAGTTTTAAATATGGATATTTTTCTTATATAAACGCAACAATTTGATTCAGAAGGCCTTTATTAATCCCCCGGAGCCGTGTGGAGCATGTTATTTGACGGACAGATGCATTTTTTATCGACTTCAAAAACAGAGCAACAGTCAATGCAATTATAATGCTTGGAAGAGCCAGGACTTTTTTAAGATAACTCAACTTTTATTCGTCTAAAAGAAGAATGTCATATACACCTAGGATAACTTGAGAGTGAGAAATTCATGGGCTAATTTTCCTTTTTGGGTGAACTAACAATTTAATGTCTCGCTCTGAAGATGCAGGTGGTTTAGTACCTGTAAGAGGTCCTGTTGTTCTCGGAAAGCCTCGTAGCTGATGGTGTTCAGGGTAAACTGTCCAATAAGGGCTTTGGTTTCCTGTAACCATGGTAACACCTCAGCATAGCCCTCTGAGAACTGACACAAGAGCGACTGAGCATGCTCCAGCTGAAGCACAACATGGGAATTAGTGGCAGTAGTGACCTGACACTGCTCCTGTAAAGTGCCTAGGGATGACTTTGGAGACAAAAAAAAGATAGATGTTAGCACAGTGTAGTATTTTGTTGGTCCTTAAGAAGATATTCACTTTAAAAAGTGATTAAGAATGAAAAGTATCTTACCTGGAGTCTCAGTGTCTCCCCATCCTCAGCGTATGTCTGCAGGAGTTCCAAAATCTTCATCATTTTCTCAATGTTAAACTTATGCTGCAGAATCTCCACAGCAAGTATCTGCAGAACAGCATACATCATATGAATCATTTTGAAGAATTTTACAACATGTCTGGTATGTATACACAGAGAAAATCTTTGTAAATGTGCTAAAACTCACTTTCTGCGCATTGAGTTGGGACGCAATGACGTCTGGGTCTAGATTAATGTTTCTGAGCTCCTCCAGTGCCAGTGAGGTGTCTCTAAACCAAGACAACTCTTTCTCAACAGCCTGTTCCAACTAATTAAAGAAAAACAGGTTAATTTAGCTGCTGCTCTAATGCAAAGTGACTTCTTCATACAACCTGAATTTAGATGCCTTGCTCAGGAAGCCACATTCTGGTTGTCTACCCTTAAGTCAGGGACACACCAAGCCAACTTAGTTTTTATAGTGTATTCTGAACTTTTGGCTCTAGTCGTATGCCATCTATATTTTTTGGCCAATTCAACATGTAGAATCCACGTCGGGCCATTGGTGAGAGAGAGAACTCTGATTGGCTACAGCTTAGCGTACGAGAATAAGAGCAACAGTGATAAAAGCGAGCAAAGAAGTCATGACGTATATTTTTACGTCATCTTACTGGAGCAACACTGTCTGAATATTTTCATAATAACATGAGCGGAGTGGAATAAAGAACGTGATCAGCGTGATTGATATTCAAATGATTAAATAGATAGTTATCACATTTCCACGCAAGCGCAGAACGCGCTTCCTAGTTGCTACGACTGACTGTAGTCCTTTTGGTGTATTCAGGTGCTGTTTTTTTCCCTAACGCATGCAACGCGAGGTGACACCATCAGCTTTTATCAGCACTAGTTCTTCGGTTTCGGTTTTGTGTGTCCCTACCTTTAGCTTTAAAACACTACACACAATGCTGCACTGCACTGACCACAGTGGTCCAGAACAATATCTTGTGTATGTGATTAGATTATGACATGGTCATGTCAATTATCCATGTGCCTCTTACCTTTTGCCTCTCAGCAGAACACAAGACTGTATCCCCAGTCAGACTCTGGGCAGCAGGAACCAGCAGCTCTCTCTCAATACGACCCAACCACAGGTGAAGGTCCTCCTGACTGGAGGTACATCGACTAGATGCCTCTAGAGCCTGCTCCAGTCTCTGCAGGACATCAGCACTACCCAGACTCATCACTGAGTACCTGATACGCAGACTGTCTACACGCTCCTGCACCAGCTGGGTTTCCTCCTCTTTACAATAGCATGTGAAAGACCAAAATATGTTTGAAATATTTTCTTGTGGGTATTGTACAAAGTGTAGAAATGGAGGAAACACCACCTGAAATCGTTTCCATGAGCTCATGAGCACATTGTTGAAGTTTCCCCAGCTCCACACTCTTAGATTTGATCTCTTCCATGACTGCCTAAAAGTTGATAGAGAAATGTTATTTCTTTCCGCACTGACATTGTGGGAAAAAAAACAATTGTATTAAAGAAAAACAAAACATTTAGCATTTAACATAACACATGTTTTGCTAACCTTTGCCTGTCCTGTGGCTTCTTGCAGATGGAGCATCCCTCTCTCAGCAGAGCGGAGCTCGGCTAAGTCCTGATCCACAGACATGAGCCATTGCTGAAGTCTGTCTGTCCTCTCCTGGAATAGCTGAGCCCTTGGCAGAATGACCTCCAGAATACTGTGTCTGTCAAAAGAACTTGCATTCCTTCACTGCTTTCTGTATGTGGCAGTATTATTTCATGAGTTCACATATAATCAGATAGAGTAAAGAGTATGCATATTTGGTGTGTTGTCCGAGGGGAGGGCTCCGAACTCAGAATTTGGTACTCTCCCCATATCCCTGAATGGGATAGGAACAATTGCGAGTGAGGAGTTGGAGTGATAGAGGAGTGCTGGAAAAGCAGAGGTAAGTCGGCTATATGTAATGTAGGCCAGTAAGAGCTGTGTGTGTAAACCTCACTCCCCAGGCCTCAAGAAGTGTGCTAGAGACTGACAATATAGGCTGCGATCTTTAACCTCCTTGTTAGAGCGGTCACCTCCCACGCTGTTTCACCTCCCACGTTCTGAACGGGTCAGGTACGATCAGTTACATTTGGTGCTGTGACCCAGATGGGAGTGAGGTACAGAGGTGTTAATGTAACGTAAGCCAGTAAGAGCTGTGCACGTAAACCTCACCCCCCTGGTCTCAAGAGGCAGGCAAGCGACTGACACTATAGGCTGCAGTTTTTAGCCTCCTTGTTAGCGCCTGCCTCACAAGCCGGAGACACCGGATTGAGTCCCGATTGGAGCGGGTTGGGTTGAGGCCTCTTCTCTATATAGGCCTCCTCTCATGCTGGTAGATTTAGTAGATATGAACATGTTCTTCCCAAACTTTGTTAATAAAGCATAATTTTGTGAGTGTTAATTGACATTGAGAGTATACAGTATATAATGGTAAATCAATGATTCTGATGTATTGCCCATATTCTTGAGCATACCTGTGTATTCTCTCTGATGCCAGGGATATTACGGATTTCAGATTTATCCACCCAAAGCATCATGCAAAGAAAATGTTCTGGTTGGTTGTTTTATATGTCGATCAGACAGACCCATTTAAAAGGATAGTTCTGGACCAAAGTAAAATGCAGTGTGGACCAGACTGACCTGCTGTTGGCGCCCTGAAGTAGAGCCTCCCACTTGAGTTTGAGCTGTGAGAGCTGCACTTTGGTCTTTTCACTGTCATTTCCCTGAAGCCCTTCTGCCAGGTGTGGACCCTCCTGCATCATGGTCTCGATACTGGGTCTTCTGTCCTCTAGGAGGCGCTGTAAGAGCTGCAGGACAAGAAATTTTTGAAAAATTAAATGTTTCCTTCAAAGCCAAGGGCTTACAAGCAAGTGGTTCTTAATCCTGGTCCCAGAGTACCTTAGCACTGGACATTGTACACCCTTTGGCAAATTTTGGACATACCATTTTTGACTTTTTAAGTGTTTACATATATGTGTTGATCTCTGCAGGCCTACAGACTATTGAAGAAATGTACATTACCTTCCTAACACAATGTTGTAGAACATTTCCATCCCAAAACCATTATTTTGTCTTTGAAGATGCTTTGTATGCTACTTCTGAAAATCTACAAGCTTATAATGCACCTTGTTCCCTCTTTGTGGCATTTAAGCCAAACACTTTTATCGTGTATCAGAGGAGCATTGTGGACTTTCAGGCATGCTTCACCTCACTCACTAAGCTAACAAAAGGGGCTATTTCAAATTACAAGGTGAATGGCTTGTTTTTCCCACCCTTCCTATAATATACAAAGGGCAAAGTATACACAAATTACACACATTTAGAGGGTTATTCTAAGCATGAACTTATACGGTAGGCTTCTCAACCCCAAAAATGTTTAAGGATGTGGAATAATAAATATATATATATATATTGTTTGCTTATTTGTTTCTATAGCAGTAACTTATTTTTGAACATACCTTCTGTTCTTGCAGTTGGGCTTTCACTACCTTGAACTCTGAGGATGGTGGTTTTTGATTGGCTGTCAGCTCCTCAATCTCACAGACCCAAGTCATCAGTGTTTCCAAATTTAGCTGGAATGTCAACGGATCCCTGATCTCATCTTTCAGAGCCAAAGCACATCTACCATCCTTTACATAAGACCAAACAATATGCACAAAATTCAACAAAAATTCATAAAGAAAATATAATTTTAGGAAAAGTTAATTGAACTGTACCTTCCATTGATTTACACTTGGTTCCTGGTCTGAACTTGACTGACCATCACTCTGCAGCTGTGAATCACAACAATTTATTAAATTGGAAAATTAACAACTGGTGAACACAATTGATGCATTGACTCCAAAATCAGTAAAATGAAAATGATAAATAATGGTAATTATTTAAAATGAAAACTCAATGAAGAACCGTAGTTAGATTTTTTTGATAACATTATTATAAGTTGAATAACCTCTGCAAGTTCCTCAGCAGCTCCAGTAAGGACTCTAACAGTTCTGGTGACAATAGGGTCACCTCCTTTCCCCCCAGTAGGATACTCTGTCACCTCCACAATCTCTGTCACAATAGTCTCTGTCACCTCTGTGACTTCAGTAACCTCTCGAGTGTTCAGAGGCTTCCAGGACCAGGGACTTCCAGAATCCCTTCTCTGCAGGCTGGCTCTTCTGTCCACGGATCCATACTGACTCAGGGGGGATCTTCTGTACTCTGGAATATTAGACCTTCTGGGCAAAGACCCATTTCGTGGTGTTTTTACTGGGGACGGAGTGCTTCGCCAAGCATTGTCCAGAGTGCTGGTAGTGGTGACAGTAGGGGCTGGGGAACTCCTCTGCTTGTCCGGCGTTGGAGTTTGTCGAAGAACATCTTCCACATCCTCTTTCCCTTTCTCTTCTTTAGGAGGCTCTGGGAGCGGCCATTCTCTCCGGTGCTGGTAACACTCTTTCAAGACGTTCTCATCTGACTTAACTTGTTTGGACTTTTGTCCCAAACAGCTAGGTCTGCTAATGAGGTTACCCATGATTCTTCAACCCACAGGTTAATCGGGTCCCTTTGTCATACATACAGCCGTCGCCTAAACTACCTACAACACAAGGAAGGTCAAAGTGAGAAGATACTCTTCTTAAACAGTCAAAACACTTCTACCCCTTCAAGGAAATGGTATTAGTTTCCAGTTTCCTACTGCAGGTTCATCCAGAAAGACCACAAAGTTTAAATCTCAATTAGATTCCTTGCCATCCCACAAAGGTCTTTTACCACTTTCACGCCAACAAACAGCACCATCATTATTTATACAGCAAAAAGGGTAACACTTGACTGAGGCTCTGTCCTGACCAAGAGGTGCCAGATTACTGCTGGAGAACTACAACATGAACACAGAATTGCTCGTACTAGCCATACAAATGCAAGTGACAAGCCTGTTTATGAGGGCAGTCTCCTCCAGGATACCCACGGTTTCTCCTGGCAGCGACAGCCACTGTCCTCTGCCAAGACTGTCCCCGGGATGGCCCTGGGAAACTATTTAGCTCCTGATCAAATATGACAGGCATGGAAATGCTGCTTCATTTCATTGCCACAAAAGAATGAACAGTGTTTTTTTAGTGCACGTGTTCACGGTTTACTGGGAGACACAGACCACATCCCTTAGTAGCCGGACAGGGATGAACACGTAGGCACGGAAGCAGTCTACTCTGCAAAGACATTTCTGCTGAGACACAATTGAACAGTATCGGCCCTATTTCATTGAGTGGATATTAAAATCTCTGACTTTGCAGACCTTAGTAGTTTTTGTAGTTTTGATTTGGTGAATTTAATAGGTTTAAAAAGAACGTTACAAGTTGTCATTGCTGACATTAGGCATAATAATTGCTATTAATATTAGGCAATGGTGGAAACTGTAATAAGACATTGCTATTTATAGGCAAATAGACCTTGGGTCTCATTCTCATGCATTTCAAATTTGTGTGTGAAATCTTCGTACAAACGTTTTCACGAACAAATCATGAATTATCATAACTTTCATTCAAAAATGAATTCTAAATTACGCAAAAATGTAGGAACAACTAAAACCACCCGTACGCAAAAATTACATACTCTCAGTAAAAGAGTAAGAAAAGATGCGTTATAGCTGGAGCTGCGAATTTCCTCTGCATTAAGACGCAGATACACATGTGTACTGTATGTACAGCTGGCTAATCAGAGGTCTGTAATGTCTGTATAAAAGGTGTTTATTGCGTTTGAACTTGTTTTGAGGATGGCACTCTTGGCATTGCTCGAGGATCTTGCTGCTCTGCTCTCAGACGAGAACGCGTCTTTAGAGAGCGTCAAGTTTGCTGAGAGAGACGAAAGAAAAGGGTGTGTGGAATGCACTTATATGGACAGGGTTTAGGTGTGTTTTATGTAAATTACGTACCTCGGGCACGCGGTCTCTCATTTAGAATACTCCGAATTCATGTGTGAATTAGGTGGAAAGTTTTTGTGAGAAGTTCAAATGTGCGTATAAATGTCAATAGTGTAGCCTACGCAGTTATTAGCGAATGAGACCCAATGTTTGGTGAACCAGTCAGTGCACAGCAAACGTTATGGTATGCAAACTGTGTTGATTTGTGATTTATTACGGCACTTTCTTTTTTGCATACAAATAATTTTTCGGTTTGAGGTTCAGTAGTGGCTTCAAGCTACTTCCACTGTATACAGTAATAGCTTGACCCTCTGGGATATATGACGTTAACACGCACAAAGTATGCAGTTTCTCTAGAAATCTGTCCCAACAGCTCTAAAATATAAATAATTATTATAGGCTTCGGTGATTTAGGGTAAGGCAAAAACGATTTTATGATGTACTTGCTCATTATTTAAATTTTGTTAATTTAAAACAAATAAAGAATGCAATGACATTTTGACCTTTGTGCTGGACATTCAAGGCAGATTAAGCCGGACAGTTTTGTTTGTGTAGGTAATACAGAGCTCTACTGAGTGCAGATAAGAATGTATGTTAATTGGCACAGGTGATCTGGGTCACTCCAGGTCATCATGGTTCACTGCATGTGCTGAGGGAACTGGCTCCAGACACCAGACAGACTGAGTGTTTCTAGATCACTGGAGCAGAAGACTTAGTATCAGCCCGCATTCTAGCAGGGTGGATTAACTTGTATAATGTGTGGATTGACATTGCTAATACATGACAGGAAATACTGTAAAGACGAGTCTGATGCTCTGGACATAGAATGAAAATTGATTGAGCATTTCATTCCTTAACTTCTTCCCCTACTTTGAATGCAGGAGTTTATGTTAATTTGGAAGGTTGAATGGGGGAGGGAGGGCTTGGAGGAGGGATTTAATTTGAGACGATCTGTCTTTTTTTTGATTCAGTGAATGTACAGTTATGTATGGAAGCTTGTTTCCGCCACTGAATAAATAATAAAAACCTCATATTTCTGACTTTGTTCTCAAAATTGCGAGTTATAAAATCAAAATTACGAAATATAAACTTGCATATTATAAAGTCAGAATTTCAAGAAATAAACTCGCATTTCTGACTTATTTTTCAAAATTGTGAGCTATAAACTCGCAATTGCGTTTTAAAGTCTGAACGGCGAGATATAAACTTGTAATTGCGAGAAAAATCTATTCATATCTTATATATTATTTTTTCTCGCAATACTGACTTCATAACTCACACCTGTGAGTTAATATCACACAATTCAGAGAAAACAAAGTCAGAATTACGAGTTTCTATCTTACTTTATCTTACTTGTGGCGAGGTAGACGTGCAAGAGAAGTGGGAGAAGCGAGCGAGATCGGTGCGTGATTGAGACTGAGCGTCACCAGCGAGGCACACCGGTCTCGAGTCCTCTCATGAGGGAGCCCTGAGAAGATAAGGACGAGCGACACCAGTGAAGGACGAGAGAGGACCAGGCCTGGATTTTATGTTATGTTTTCTTTACGTTTTGTATGTGTGTGCACGGCAGTCGTCCGTGATGGGCTGCACGCGGTTTATTTTCAGTTTGTTTATTTGATTAAAGTTCGCCGGTTCCCACCTCCTTCTTCCCATATCAATGAACTTCATTACAGTTATGAAGTCAGAATTACGAGAAAAAATGTGAAATGTAAACTTGCAATTGTGAGAAAAAAAGTCGGTATTACCTTTTTTTTTTATTCATTGTCAGAAACAAGCTTCCATAGTTATGTTTTGTCTTGTTAAATACCAATAAAAAACTGATTGAGCTAAACAATGAATATACTATTAACTAACAAGAAACTCTGATTAACAAATTTGTAATTGATAGCGCTCAGTTAAATGTGGTAGTTCACTGTTAGCTAATCAGTTTTCGTACCTCCCAGAGGACTACTATATGCAGTTTCATAATTAATGTGAATAATGCATAATACTGTATATAATTGTTCTAAAGTGAAGATCCTGGTAAAGACTAGTAATGTCTCACCTTCTAAAGGAATTACTAACGATTTAGTAAAGTGAAAAGCATGATAACTCTTTAATAATGTCTGAAGTCATTGAGCATGTAATGTTTTTGTAAAGTTTTTGGGTAGTAATTCCTTCTGATGGATTTGGTAACACTCATTACTTAACTTTACTAAATCATTAGTAATTCCTTGAAAAGGATGTAGTAACACTTGAGTCATCACTAGTAGGTTACCATGATACTCGCTTCATAAAATTATATATTATGCATTATTCACATTAATTATGAACCTGTATAGTATATATACTGTATCTTAGTAGTCCTTTAAGAGGTATAAACAATTTTATTTACTTATTAGCGAATAGTGAACCTCATTCAACTGAGTGCTTTTACTTACTAATTTGTTAATCATAGTTTCTTATTAGTTAATAATGCGTTCCTCAGTTGTTCCTGGGAGGTTATTAATTAATGATGGGACAGGTTTCTAAAGTGTTATTCATTTATTTGCATAAGCATGAACACATAAAGCCATACAATCTATATATGCAGTCAATATGAACAATATCACCAATGACAAGAGCTCTTCTTCAAATTAACTTTAATTATATTAACTCATTCCATCCATCTCATGCCCAGCCTTGATGGTTTACACAAAGAGGATGGGAGGTAAAGTAGAAATAGTGATTGATGTAAGAGCAGTGACAGCACAGCCATTTGAATATAAAGATTTACAAGCATTATGGCATGGTGTCTAACACCTGTAATGCTGTTTGTGTAAAGTTGATGACACAATTATACATCTTATTTTATAATATTTTACATCTAAATGAGGCAATTCCCTGTATGCTCCAGCAAGGTTTTCGGATGATGCTGTTTAACCATGGAAGTCTTGCTGGTTAAACTTTGTTATTATACCTCCAAAACAAACCATACAGTACGATGTTGACCTGTGCCAGGTCAATGCCTGAGTGAATGAAACAAAAATCTAAAGCTTGTGATAAATGATTTTCCTTTGCATGTGCATCAAGGCTTATCTGAACCAACCTCCCACTTAACCTAACTCTGATGTTGTCTTTGATTTAAGACCACCCCGTGTCGCCTCTTGATATTGATTTATGAGGCCACAGTCACAGACTGGCCTCCCAGTGAGCTAGATTAACCCCTGTGATGGACATCTTTGTGTTTCAACAATCCATAAAGCAAGATTAATTAAGTCTCACTCAAACTGAAAGATTTTAATTAATGATATGTTAAATAAATAAAGAAAAGCTCCACTTTACCTATTAAACCAATGGGTGTGGGTGCTGTCAGAGAGCACCCTGACAATACCCTTTCCTAATCTGACCTCAATATGGCAGACAGACGGTGTATACTGGTGTCATGCCACGTTCTGCTGGTGGATTAACTCGTATCCAGAGCAGTGAGAGTGTTGGCTCTCTTGGGGTGTACTTATGTGTTTTCACAGATTTCCTAATAATCATAAATGAGCGCTCTAATCATGATAGTGGTCTCTCTAATTAACGAGGACAGCTGTATGGTCACCCACTAGAAAGATAAGAGCGTTTGATGATAATTCCTAAATACAAAGTAAATGCACAAATCCAAAATATGTTTTTAGTCTTTTTTTAGTCTAATTGATTGGTTGAACTTTTTATTTTACAGTGCATGCATTTATGTGTACTTACAGTGTACTTACCTTACAAATTACTGGTTAATATAAGGTAAATATATGGGTTAAGGTTTAGGGTTAGTACCTAGTTATTAATCATTTGCAATTACTATAATAAGTACATAGTATGCACATTGAGAACAGGACTGTAAAATAAGGTGTTACCAAATTGTGATATAGAATCTAAATGTTTATACTACAAAAATGGAATGGATTAATAAAAAGTTATTTTTGCCAATGAATATGCACATGAATGCTCCTATTAAAATTTTTTTTTTTAAAAGATACTTACAGTACAGTAGCGGCAGTCACAATCAGCAGCAAATGAACTAATTACACCCAAATCCTTGCAAGCTGTTTCTATCCATACCACATTTGTATACCACATTTGTGCCAAAATCCCCTTCAGTGAAATTCAAGAGACTCAGATAGCATCACTGTTTCCCTGCATCCAAAGCAGCTGGCGGTTTCAGTGAGAAAGTTTGAATGAGCCCACCATGAGCTGAAAGCGGTGGCGGTTGTGGCGGTTGGGGTCTTGGTGGTGCATACTTACCCCTGTGCATAGAGCAGGACAAACGGCTAACCGAACAATTCCACAAGTTCCTTCGTCATCATTCAAACAGGAGAACAAAAAACCTGTCTTCTCTCAGCATCCTTTGAGAGGCCTTCCTTTCCAGCGGGAGCGACGTATAAACATGCGAAACCTTCACATTCACTTGCTCAAACAGGACCTCACTTACTCACAAATCCCGGTTTAAACACACACACTTTATGCAAGATGACCCATGCTTTTCCGTCGCCCACAGCCACAAGCAAACAATGTCCCTCTTTCCTCCGGCTGCCCCCTCCCGTCAGTGGTATTCTCTCTCTCTTGCCTTTGTTGTGCACACTCCGATAGAGGAATTCCTTGCTGAGGCAACGGATGGGACATTCAGCTGGTAAGAAAGTTCCTTAAATGCTTTCAAGGTCCGGAATGCTACATTTGTCCCGTCTGGTGATTTTGGTAGAGTTAAGGCAGGTCCGTAAGTCGGCAGCCTGTTGTGTGAACTCTTGTGCCAGACATTTAGACAGAGGAGCAGTCCCCTCACCTCCCTCTTTCCCTCCCAGTGCTAGCCCCTCCCCCAGCTCCTCTTTTGGCTCACAAACTCAGCTTCTAATGAAAACGAGGTGGATAAAAAAGCTTTCTAAAGACCCCCAGGCTGCTCCCGAACATTCACATGTTAAGTGACAGCTGCCTCCAGCCCCTCGCTCTCGTTTTTCCCTCCCTCTCCGCAGCAAGTGCAGGGCAGACCGAGGCGGCCTACAAAAGGAGCCAACAATCCCGCACACAAAACCCCCATGACTATTCAAAGCCCCCGCCACAACTACAAAGACGACTAATTACTGTAAGACATCTCTGATTACTTTTCAAGTCACTTTTAGTCATGAAATTGCCAAACAAACAGAGAAGAGCAGAGAAACCAATAGAGTGAAGGACTCGTCAAGAGTTTCATGGGAGTTACGTGATGCTGAATCTCCACTTTCTGCTCCATTGCTGCTTGAGAATAGAAGCTCCTATTGCCACTATGTCTAGGTGTCAGATCTCAAATAATTTGTCTGATTGGTTCCCACGGGGGAAGAGAGGGAGAGTGAGGACAGGTGTGTATAGCAGGTGCAATGAGGAGGACGGGGAGGGGGAAGAGACTCAGGTGTGTACCAAACACACAATTCTCTCATTCTTTTGCCACACAAAAAGACTCTACCCAACACCTGCTCTGTGACTTGGCCTTATCCTTCATCTCACAGCTCACACAAAAGAGGCTCAATTGCTCAATAGAACAGGAAACTATCATGTGGGAGAGAAAAGTCCTTGTGATGCTATTGTCAATTTACATACTGTGCCCTCAAAACATATTTGGACACTTAAACCACACTTCATTGCATGACGTCATCGCAATAGATACAAAATGCTAAATCCAGTACCATTTTTATCAAATATAATATATCAAGCCCAGCTTCCATGCAATTTATTTTCACACCCAAACACGCACGCACAAACTCATTGTGTATGATTTGTTTGCTCATGGGGACCTCAGTTTATGTCCCCACAGTGACACGAGTCCCCATGAGTCAGTGTGCAATCAGTCCCCACCGGGATAGAAAAACATGTACACACTCACACACACGATTGTTTCACTATTTTAGTGAGGATATTGCATATATTTCCATTGATTTTATATCAGGTTAATGATATGTTCTGTGGCCTGCAACTGTACTACAGGGTTGATATTATTAAAAAAACCGAAAACATTTCTTTGTTAATTGATATAAAGCTGACATTGAGAAAATAATAGATTACAAACTAAAACAACAACAACAAAAAAAGAAAATTCGAAATGGTGCCTTTGCAATAGGTTTAAGTTGAAGTACTGAAATGAGTGTGGCTGTAATGAGCACACAATCATCAGAAAATAGAACAAACAGTCTTTACTGAATAAATCCAAAGGGATCACTTATGAGTATCTTCAGAAACATTACACAAGCACAACACGGAACACAGAACTGAGGCAACTAAGGACTAAAATACTCAAGGAGTGGTAACAAACTGAACAGAAACAGGTGCGGGACAAATTAGGAACTATAGAAACTAATGGTGCGTCTCAATCAGTTCCCTAGCTCCCTAACTCGTGAATCAGTATATCGTGTGCATGAGTTCGGGCACTGGTGACTCTATTTCCAGTGACGTGACAACGTCTTCATTGTACAACATCACTGTTGGTATTTATGCACAACAGCAGAGCTGATATCTTTCTGACATTACTTGTAATTTTATTTAAATTTTTTAAATACGTTGCTTATTAAATATATGTGCAACATTTCAGATGTATGTTTATCCTGAAATATAATAAAATAAGGCTTTATATTTTTTAAAATATACATTGCGTGTCATTATCGGTCGTTTTGTGTAATTGAAATGATTTAAGTTTCATGCTTCAGAACTTCCGTTAAGGGAACATAGTGAGCATTGATGCACCCTTGGTTTTGCGGTACATCGTGGGACTTTTTAGGGAGCGAACGTTTTAGTGCAGTGGAAGGATTATGCGATTGAGAAACCCCTTAAATTGGCTGACTCGCTGGTCAGTGCCCTGCCTACTGAACTAGGGAGCTGATTGAGACGCACCCTAGGGGTGCTTCTCAATACTCAAATTGATGCATCCTCGTTTCCTCGCTCCTCCGTCCTCCAGTCTGTGACCCAGAAACCGATCAAAGAAAGCCATCTTGAAGGACATCTCAATTCTCTAATTGCACCGTGAGGAGGCGAGGAATGAGGAGTGAGGAAGCTTCCAGAGGAGCTATTAGCGAGGATACACAGGTGTATCCTATGTTCTTGTTCAGAAACCTGACGCAGGTATAAATTCTCCTCCCCTTCACATCTCAAAATCTGTCACAATCATTTTAATTTATGCTTTTCCTTTGCAGTTTAAATACATCTTGTGCTATTATTTATCAAGAATTTCTTAAATAACCAAACCTTAACAACATGCTGACGCCATGAAGTGATGCTTTGAGTGATCAGGAATATTTCAATATCCAAATAAGCTTATCTTCGATTCCTCCGTCCTCATTTTCTTTCCTAGCAGCCTTCCCTCGCATCGTAAGGGGGGTGGAGCTGAGACGCAAGGAAAGGGAATGAGGATGCACAAATTAGAAATGAGAAGCACCCTAATAGGGAACACAGGCAGGCTGGCAGACAGGCAAACAGGAAAACCATGATAAAACAGAACATAACAGAACATCACAATTTACAAGTATTATATAAATAATTCTAAAATAACACTGCTGTATTATAAAAGTATCTATAGCAAAACCAGACTCGTATTAATTGTTCTATACATTTATTTTAAAAAGGAAGGAGGCATGTTGCTAATTTCCTGACGCTGAGTTACAATGGTTTCTGCACCATTGATAATAATCTGGATAATGCTAGACAGTGAAGGGTCTGCTAGTATCAGGTGTTATAGCACTGAGGGTTCCTCCTGTAGCTGTAAATGGGTTATTGTCTTGCTCCATTTCCTGACCCCAGGCAGTGTAAATGATCACAGAATACAGTGAGTGTAAGAATGCGAGTCTTTGAGAATCTTGACCTTGCTGGGGCGACGCGGTGTGGGTCATCAGAGTGGACACCACCCACGTTAGCAGGAGAACCGCGCCCACCAGACTGAAGTGGGAGGCACAGAACAGGGAAGTGGAATGGGGAAGAGTGCAAAATAAAGAGGAAAGCTCGCAGAAGAGCGGCAGAGTGCACACATCCACTTTACGATGATGAATGCATCCCTGTAATTCAGACGGGACCTGCAGAAGAGGGAATGACACAGCCACTACACTAACCCCAGCACTTAAATTATTAACCCCAGCCCATCCCCCTATTGAGACAGCCAGCAAAATAAAACAGACAAAAGGAGGAGACAAGGAAAAAAAGAAGAGCAACAATGCCTGCCACCCTGACTGTCCTGGGAAAGGGAATTCAGTGATGTGATCCCACGAGGTCAAGATGTTTAACCTGACCAGGCTCTTAAACAGAGACAGGACATCAATGTCTGTCCTGAGTTATGGTCCTTAAACAGACCATTCAGAAATTCTTTTTGTGGTGTATGTGAATTCACAACTTATTTTATATTCTGAGCATAACATGCATAGACATGCATGACATCACAATATTTATGATTAAAAGATTTATATTTGAAAAAGTAGCTGTTCTTTTGAACTTTCACTTCACCAAAGAATTTTTTTGCACAAAAATATCAACATTGATAATAATCAGAAATGTCTCTTGAACATCAAAACTACATATTAGAATGATTTCTGAAGGATCATGTGACACTGAAGACTGGAGTAATGATGCTGAACAATCAGCTTTGTATCACAGCATTTTTAAAAATGTTTTGAATGGTAGTGTATAGTCTGTTCTTTCCTCTCTTATTCTGAATTTTGGCTTTAGCTTAATTATCAAGTATGTAACTATCTTTTTATTTGTATACTGCATGTTTATTTGAATCAGCACCTAAAGGATACTCTATTAAAATGGCTATATACAACCTGATCTAATGGAGGAAAAGTATGATGTGAATCATACAAAAACGTACAATTATTAGAATGAAGTAAGCATTACGGTCCACCACCTAAACCTACCCATCGCTGGGGCATAGTTACAACTTGCCATGAGATTGTGTTGATATTTCCATTACTGATCTAAGTGAACAGATTATTCCAATGTAGTGATTATGAGAAAGATTCAAAGAGAGAGTGACGTCAGTGTCATGTCCACACTTGGCACTGCTGTACTGCCATTATATACCAATCTGACAGAGACACCTGATCCAGGCTCCCTGATCACTCAAAGGGAAAATCGAATTGTCCTCTCATTGACCATATCGTTTACCCAGTGTGTGAATCAACGTCGGTCAGGGAGTTGACTGTATTTAAGTTATTCACTCCTATGGCAATGTCAGTCTTACAATCTACAAATGAATGCATGCAGTTCACACGCTTTGTTGCCTAAAGCCTATTGTGCACAATGGACTATAAAGACTATATAAAAAGCTCTGATATGAGTAATAATTCACCTAAGATCTATTGTCTGCCTGGCAGACTGCTGCACATGTGAAATGAATGAGGCTTGTATGTAGAGTAGCAGATGAATCAGCGTAATGCCAAATGGGTTGCAGATGTGGCCAAATTTGATCACAGGTCCCCTGTGTGTAAATACCCAGAGAGCCCTAAAGTGGATTAATCCTACAGACATGTTCTCCTCCCCCACCGTTCCTGCTTTCAAATCAAATAACACACAACGGCTCCTCCAGTATATAATTAGCACCTCAGTGGACATATCACGCCCTGTTGGTGAGGCTGTCCGTGAGCCTGCTGATCAGTGTAAAACTACAGAAGGATCTCTTCGGGCAGCAAAATCAAAGTGCCATTCCACAAACACAGTGATGTGTCACCAGAACGGTCACTTCCCAATACAGACTGATGATGACTGACTCAGTGTGTAGAGCTTCCCTGCTGGGATATTGGAAATTAAACCATCACAGAAGATGGGGTGACAAAAGAAGGTGACAGAAATAATGTTTGACATTTATTTAAAGTAGTGAGTAAGATTAAAGTAATGCTACCCTTTTGAAAGGGTAGTAAGCCTCAAGCTACTAACAAAGTCACTACTGTAACGATATGGTTGTAGTATAAAATGCAAAAAGACAAGAAAATCACAGAAACAGTGTTTAAATCAAACTCACTTACAGTAATGCTCAGAGAAACTGAATCACAACCATATTAACATAGACGGGAACAGACAAAGGAATAGACAGGAACTAATGAGATAATTAACAAGACAACAGGTGAATAGAATGACTAATCAAACAAACTGAAAACTAGGTCAAACAGGAAATTAAGGAAGACAACACCCAAACACAAAAAACATAGCTAAAACAGAACATAACTGTAACAGTAGCTCCCCCTCCCGGAAGGCGTGTTCTCGCACCATAATGAGTCAATCTAAGGAGGGAGGACAGGGACTCTGGAGGAGGACGCAGAGCCGGCAGAACATAGGGAGCCAGAGACGATAATGGGAGACAAGACCAGGGTGGCGAAAATGGTGGGAGGAGCCAGGGTGGAGATAGGAGCAGGAGGAATCCAGAGTCCAGCCAGGATGATGCCCCATGGCGGAGAGGAGGGAAGGAGGAGCCATGTTGTAGATCTCCTTGGCGAGGCCATGAGGACGATGCATGGGGACGGAGTCGTAGCAATGACCGCCCTTGGTAGAACTAGTATACCGGGGTAAGGTGGAGCCGGAGTGACTGAGGGCCGAGGTGGAGCCAGAGCGAGGGTGGAGCCAGACTGAGCCGTAGGGGTGGAGAGACGGCACTCAACAGATATCTCGCAAGTCCATGGCATAGGGGAGGCGAGGTCCAATCGAGATGGAGCTGGAGGGGTCGTGGGAGCCCGGTGGAGCTGCAAGCCTGATGGTCCTAGGTGGAGCCAAGGGAGGGAGGAGCCAAGCCAGAGGAGTCTGGACAACTTGCCAAGGTTGAGTAACAGGATCAGAGGTTGGAGGTGGAGCCAGGGAATCGAAACAGCTGGCAAACAGCTGGCCCGATGTGGAGCCACACCACAGATGGTTGATAGAGGAGAAACTGAGAGAGAGGAGCTGGCTGGAATTTGAAGAGGAGGTGGAAGAGGGAGGCTGGGAGGGATCCTAGGAGACACAGGAGGTTTGAAGCTGGGCAGGAACAGTGGAGATCCAGGAAAAACATTGTTAGGAGGAATCAGCGGGGCAGGGGATCATCCTCATCAAAACAACAAAATACAGAGTCCAGATGCAGCACACCCTCTGCATTGGGAGTGTGGGCGAGGCTCCACTCCACAAACAAACTCTACGAGGACTTTCATGATGACGCTCAGTGTTTCTGGCTCACTCCTGGTCAGATGATCGTCGAGGCTCAGGCTCTGGGACGATGTCAAGCACGGTTTCTCTTTGTCGGCTCCGGCTCATTCTTCGTGGCAGGCTCAATTCCTTCGTCTGCCGTACGCTCTGGCAAATGGTGATGGCAGGCTGGGCTCTGGATTAGGAGCGGAGCAGGTGACTTTCTCCTCAGCAAAGCAGATGTTAAATGGTGAATTGCAGTTCAACAGCACCCACTCCAAGTGCTTGTTAAAATAGATTGCTGGTGCTGCTGCAGAGCAAGTACGGGACATACATACATACATACACGAGATGCTGCTGTGTGCAAGTTAGACATCCTGCTGTACAATATAGAATACATGAATTACCCGTAGCAGATCTATAGAGGTGGAGCTGGGGAAGGTGTAGTGTTTCTAAAAGTGTGCTGAAACTGCTACAGCAAATGCTGACCAGTATTTGAAGGTTGAGTAGTGAGCTCATTGGCTCATACAGCAGGAACCAATCAGATGTGCCCTATAGAGAATGATGTGACTGCAAGCTGACTGAGTTAAGGACCTATCAGCCTGCGCCATCTAGAGTTTCATGACAGAACTGTATTTACCACATTAGTTAAATTAAACTAAGAATGAAATATACTTTAAAATAATTTATTAATCTGAGTTAATGTTAATTTCAATTTTTTCTTGTAACTGAAAGTTGTAAAATTGAAATTAAAAGTTGTATCTGTTAATATTATTAAATGGAGTTGTATATTTATTGACTAACATTAAAAAATATGAATAAATGACAGATGTTATTGTTAGTTAATGTTAGTTAATGCATTTACTAGCGTTAATTAATGGGACCTTATATAAAGTGATACAAATTTCCTTTCAGCTGTGTATAGATGTTAACATAACTTGTGCACTTGTCCAAAGTACCAGTAGTTTATGTAGTTCATAACAACAATCAATTCACTGCAACATGAACTGCAAATTTCAATCAACCTGCATTATGCAAGTAAAAGAGTGCTCTGCCTTCGGAAGTTAGATGAGCCAGTGTGTTTCTCAGAGGAGGAGGGGAGCTGATGTTAACTCGCTGTCATTAAGGGTATGGACGAGAAAAAGGAGACCATGCTGTGCTGTAACCCTTCACCCTGCTCCATCACGGCTCTGTTTGCAGGTTATGTGTGCGAGGCTCATTTGAGATGCAGAGTTAGCCACAGGCTCAGGATAAAGAGAGACACAGACACACAAAGACTTTAGCGTTAGCAGGAAGCAATGAATGAGGCCCTGGGCAAGAATCAAACTATAAGATGCATTTTTTTAGTGATGCCTCATTTTTTTTAAACCAAAACTAAAATTTTATTTTTAATTTAACCAAAAACCAGAACTGAAAATAAAGTTTTGGAAATTAAATTTGAGTAACTGGTTACCTGAACTCGTTATGCGTCCTTTATAATGATGTCTGCTCTTTATTTAATTATGTGTTGTTATATAGAAATGTAACAATCAAAGAAATAAAAAAAAGATTAAGTGACACTTTATTTTGAGACATTCTGCTGACTATAAGTAACACTGCAAGTACATGTCAATACTAACCCAAACCCTAAACTAAAAGTCTACTAATATTCTAATGAAAGTTAGTTGACATGTATTTGCAAAGTTACTTATAGTCAACAGATTGTCTAAAGTGGACCATCGAAATAAAGTGTAACCAAAGCAGGGTTTCGGTTGTCCGGTAATTACATTGGCCGGGAAAAAAATTAAATGTCCGACAAAATTAAATTGTCAGATTAAAATAATCCCAGCCCCGCCCCGCCCCCCTAACACAATCTGAATCGACCGTTTGAACATTTTTAAACAACATCGCATGTTGCATTTCAAATAAAGCGCACGCCTAACGGTGATAATATAGACCTAAACCACAAACTATAGAGAGACGTTTCAAATATGGCCAGGCCCAGGCAGACCAGCCTTAAAAGTTTTTTTCAAAGGCCAGACGCGAAGGAGGATACTGAATCAGGAACGCCTGAAGCCTCAGATGTCCAGAGCCAGACAGCTCCGCCACCACCGGAGAAAAAGCCGAAGTGTAGGGCGTATCGGTCGGAATGGAGTGACAAGTTCCCATGGCTAAGATGTGAGGTAGTTGATGGTAACGGAAACATTTTCTGTTCGCGCTGCGAAAAGAAAGGACGACGCAACGGATTCACAAGAGGGTTAGACGCCAGGTTTGGTTGATTGACGCCAATCGGACGTTCATGTTTTTTTCCCGTCTGTTTGTAAGTTAGGCTAATTAACATGTTTCATATACGGCCTGATTATGTCATTTTAAGTTACATAAACTGCTTTCAGTTTTCTTCAACTTGACTAATTAAGAGGCGATATTTGACCGGCATATCATCAAAATATCCGGAAAACGAAACCTCTGCCGGTCACTTTGACTGGCACCATTTTTTTCTAGCGGAAACTCTGAACCAAATATATTTCACATTTATACAGCTCAGAATTGCATTACTCATACTCATACTCATACTCATACTCTCTCATACCGACAGCTAAAACTTAGGGTTAGTAAGCATTTGTGATCCAGACATGAATAATTCCTTAAATCATGCATCTTATTGAGGAGAGATGTGCTTAATAAGTGATCAGACAAAGTAAAACAGGTGAAAATCCCAACAACATACTTGCAACAATCCCATAATTTGCACTGAAGGAGGAACCCGAGCCATATCTACAGACCAGAAAATCGCAGAGACTTGAGCCAGCCACACAGAAAAACTCAGCAACCGCATAGAAACATGCTAAAACCCAACCTGAACACCTTGGCAACTGCATAGCAACACCCTGGCAACCAGCTTAGCATCATGGCAGCAATGTTTGAAGGGGCAAGAAGGGAAAGTTTATTACTCTGTAGACACTAAATAGAAAAACAGGCCATGAGGAATGGCAGTGGACGGCTCAATTACTGTTGATGTGAGCGAGACAGTGAAGAGATAAAACAGAGAGACGAGTGTTACAACTTTTCTTTTGTGGAAAGATAAGAGAACTCCCACTGTAAGATCCTGTGTTTTTCTCCAGTTCGTCACCGTCTCATCTGAGTCTAATGTGCTTTCAGAGTGCTCTCTCATGTGTGCACGGGGCCCCAACACAAACCTGCGCCCCACTCTCCTCAACCAGCCTTAACACAAAAGACCTCTCCTCTGAGGAGCTGCACCTCTCTCTCTCTCTCTCTCTCTCTCTCTCTCTCTCTCTCTCAGTCTCCTCTTGTAGGCCGGCCCTCCGGGGATTTGGGATTTATGGCTATAGCTCAAGCATATTCTTTAAGCATATTCGATAGGGATTCTTACCCGGGCACCATGGGGACAGTGTGTTACAAGCCTCAGATTGCTGCCTTTGATCAGCTTTATTCTCATCACAGAGGTTTTTTCATCAAAAGGGCCCACTCAATTACCACTGAACAAAGAGGCCTGCCGTATTCCGGATGTCCTCAGGAATAACATTCATGGTTTTTTTTGCAGGTGGTCATGTTACAGTATATATGGAAGCTTGTTGCTCTCCTAGAATAAAAAAAAATATTGTTCGAAGTTTACTGTGACTTTTTGTCTCACAATTCTGAGAAAAAACTCAGAATTGTAGTAGTTTATCTCGGTTATCTCGAATTTCTGACTTTATTTCACAATTGCGAGTTTATAACTAACTTGTGAGATATAAAATATACCGGTATATATATACCTAATATTGTGTTGGTCCCCGCTTTTGCTGCCAAAACAGCCCTGACCCGTCGAGGCATGGACTCCTCTAGACCCCTGAAGGTGTGCTGTGGTATCTGGCACCAAGATGTTAGCAGGTGATCCTTTAAGTCCAGGTGGGGCCTTCAAGGATCAGACTTGTTTGTTCAGCACATCCAACAGATGCTCGATTGGATTGAGATCTGGGGAATTTGGAGGCCAAGTCAACACCTTAAACTTGTAGTTGTGCTCCTCAAATGATTCCTGAACCACTTTTGCTTTGTGGCAGGGCGCATTATCCTGCTGAAAGAGCCACAGCCACCAGGGAATACCGTTTCCATCAAAGGGTGTACATGGTCTGCAACACTGTTTAGGTAGTTGGTACATGTCAAAGTAACATCCACATGGATGGCAGGACCCAAGGTTTCCCAGCAGAACATTGCTCAAAGCATCAAACTTCCTCTGCCAGCTTGCCTTCTTCCCATAGTGCATCCTGGTGCCATGTGTTCCCCAGGTAAGCAAAGCACACTCACCCGGCCATCCACGTGATGAAAAAGAAACCGTGATTCATCAGACCAGGCCACCTTCTTCCATTGCTCCGTGGTCCAGTTCTGATGCTCACGTGCCACTGTTGGCTCTTTCGGCGGTGGACAGGGGTCAGCATGGGCACTCTGACTGATCTGTGGCTATGCAGCCCCATACGCAACAAACTGCGATGCACTGTGTATTCTGACACCTTTCTATCAGGACCAGCATTAACTTCTTGAGCTCCAGTAGCTCGTCTGTTTGATCGGACCACACAAGCCAGCCTTGGTCGCCCATGATCCTGACTTTTTTCACCGAATTGTTATATCAGAATTGTCAGATATACTGTAAACTCAGAACTGCAAGAGAAAATGTCAGAATTGTCAGATAGAAAATTTAATGAGAAAAAAGTGATATAAACTCTAATTTCTGACTTGCAAGTTTATAACTTGCAATTCTGACTTTTTTCTCCGAATTTTCTTACATTTTCTTTTTTAGTTATATGTTTAGTGTTAGTTATAAATAAGACTTGTAGACTTAAATCTAAAAACATAGGCAGCATGGCATAAATGTCTCTCCACCAAAAATTACTGTACATCTCCGTACAGTATGATGTCATGAGAAACGAGATGTTATACTTCACAAGACAAAAGGATGAAAACCCTGGGTGGAGTCAGTTAAAACTGTCTTAATAGTAGCACAAAAGAAACTTGAGCTTATTCAGTATTCAATGAAAGCTGTTGTATAAGGAGTAACATAAGAGAATGAAATAATGGCCATGAAATGTACAGTAAGTTATGTGTAAATGGTGGACATAAACAGATATTTTTAGAATTTTGTTTAGAAATGTTGCAAACAAGATCTAGGTTATTACTTAAATACAAGTTAATGAGTGACACTGATCATGTTTTATGTTTTCTAATTAAAAAATAATTCAAAATCGAAGCACTTTCAGAAGTGTTCTTGACCCTAGCAGTGTATGGGAGAAACTCACAGCAGGATCCAGTGGAGGGAGTCTCATCTCCATGGTCTTGAGCCAGTGTCGCAAGGCCCTGATCTGCCCTCTGAACTCACTCTGCCACTGACTCCACTCCTCTGAATCCATCCTATGACACAAAATACCAGAACACATTTACACTTCACTTATACAACAGAGAGTTGGTTGATGAATGTTCAGAGGGAGCAGAGTTTGAATAAAAGACATGAGTTTCATATGTTTTTGGTCACTACATAATTCCCAGACTTCCATTTGTGCTACTTCAGAGTTTTCATTATTCTTAAATGTAAAAATTAATCATCAAGAAGGCATGGATGTGTCCAAACGTCTGACTGGTAGTGTACATTTTGTCGTGTGTGTCTGGTCATATCCGTAAATAAAGAAAAGTTACTCTGGTGTGAGTCATGACAAACCAGGTCCTGCCTTGAAATTGGGTCTCTATCAACTATTATACTAAGTACATACAAACGATATTAATTTAAAATATGTATAGCTTATTAATATAGTACATAAAACCAATTGAACGTAAATTCTTTCACTTCATAAACTGTTAATTAATAACTGATAATAACAGTAATAATAATAGTGGCTAATTGAACATCATTAAATTCTTTTTATAAATGAAATACAGTAGCTGGACATTTAACATATAATTTAACACGTAATTAAATTAAAGATGATAGTGAATGCATGAACACTCCTGAGCAAAAATAAATAAATAAATAAATAAATACAAAATGGCCAAGCCCAAAATGGCTAAACACTAAACTTTTAATTAAGGTCAGGAAATTTGCACAAATGTGAGCAAATTAATTACTTAAAAAGCCATTGCTGTCTTAGAAAAAACACCAAAAACAGAATGAAGTTTTTGGCAGAATAGTTGAATGAGGAATCACAATGAAACACAAGTTCATGGTGATGCTCCAGAGCCGTGTCTTCAACAATCCGCTGAGATATGTAATAAATGCATCTCTACCACAGTGAAGCATGGAGGAATTGTGTGTATTGGTGAGCAACTTCGCTGTGAAAAGTCATTTAGAAGAGAATAGTGCAGATTGGCTTGTTTTCCACAAATGAAAACTTATCTAAAGAGGAACGATCAGATATAATTTTTCGACAAGGCGATGATCCTGGCTGCAAAAAGTGGCTTGAGAACAAGTCCATCAGGCTCATGTTTTCACTGGTCAGACTCCAGATTTGAATATTTGGTCTCACTTTAAACTCAACTGGGCGAGATTTTCAACTGCTCATGAATTGTTTTTAGTCATCAACATTAAGTGGAACAACACTGACTCTTCTTCCTGTAAAAAACTTTTCTGGAAGTTTACCCACATGACTCAAACATTTAAAGAAAACAAAGGTGAAGGCTATTCTGTGTTACGTTACTTTATCTATTCTTGCTAACTTCCTGACCAGTGATTTGTGATTAAAATGGTTAAGACCAAAAAAATACCACTAAATATTTTGACCCTTGGCACTTTTTAATTTATTTTTATTTTTTGGGGGTAAGGGTAAGTGCAAATGTATGTATAAACTAAGCTATCAGGCTAATCGAGTGCCTGTATGCTATGCTAATAAATAAGCTAATAAAGACCTTAATGGTCATTGTAATGTAGTTCAAACAGCATTTTTCATAACATGATTGTATAGGAATTGTTATCAGGCACTAAAGAGAGTACCTATTGAAAGTAATTTGAGCCAGTGGGATCGCTTGAGGTCCTACCAGAGAGCCGATTTCAAGGGAGGACCTGATTAGTCACCACACCAGCTACTTTGACGTGATGTGTGTGTATGGTGTGGGAGTGGCATAGGTTAGTTGTCACACAGAGCGAGAAAGGTTGACATGGAGCAGTTAAACCTCCAACCTCCGGGGAATCACCTGTTTAAAAAAATATATATGGGTGGAGGGAGTTAAGCCAGTAAGCACAGTTATTTGTTCAGATGCTCTGGCAGCTTTAAATGGTAAATTAAGTGGGCAGTCAACATCAAAACAAGATTTAATACATAAGATACTTATAAATCTCAGAAAAGGAAGATTCAGAAGACGGGAATAGTTCTGAGGCTCATTAGGGTAGGCCTACCTGCACACCCACAACATGGCTTGTAATAACACAAGAATCAACACTGACTTGGCTTTTTGGAGATGGTAAGAACAGAGGGATTTATGTTGTAAAGCTACAGAAACATCTTCAGCTTACGATCTTTCCATCTTAAGTGGTTAAATCTCTTAAAGGGTTAGTTCACCCAAAAATGAAAATTCTGTCATTAATTCCTCACCCTCATGACGTTCCAAACCTGTAAAACCTTCGTTCATCTTCAGAACACAAATGAAGATATTTTGATGAAATCCAAGAGCTCTCTGATCCCTCCATAGACAGCAATTTAATTAACACTTTCAAGGCCCAGAAAGGTAGTAAAGACATCGTTAAAATAGTCCATGTGATTTCAGTGGATCAACCTTCATTTTATGAAGTGACGAGAATACTTTTTGTGAAAAAAACTCTTCAGTGACACTCTGAAAGTTGAAGTTAGATTGCTGTCTATGGAGGGGCCAGAGAGCTCTCAGATTTCATCAAAAATATCTTCATTTGTGTTCTGTAGATGAATGAAGGTCTTACGGGTTTTGAACAACATGAGGGTGAGGAATTAATGACAGAATTTTCATTTTCATCATCAATAATCCTTTAAGCCTAGCAGTGAATTGTTTTATGAGAAGAGACAAAGCACAAACATAATGTTCTTGCATGCAGTTTAGTTTTTTATCTGCTAGAGGGACAAAAGTTACATTACAGTGTAAGTTAGATGGTAAGCCTAAGTTAGGTAAGCCTTAGATGGTTTGCTGGTTTTGTCAGGTCTCGGCTAGTCTAGATGGTGTTCCAGTTTAAGTCTTCCAGATGAAAAGTCTTCAAAATCAGAACAGGGAGATGTGCAGTAATTAACAGGTGTTTCATATCTTAGTTGTTACTATATCATGCATTTTGACACAACATGAAAAATATTTTTGGAGCATCCAGGATGACACTACCAACTTCACAATAGGCCTATAATAAGCAGTGGTAGAGCTTGCATTTTCACCATATCAGTATAGGTTTGGTGAAAGCACCATGAATTGTTTAGAGCATATACAGGTCCTTCTAAAAAAAATTTGCATATTGTGATAAAGTTCATTATTTTCCATAATGTAATGATAAAATTAAACTTTCATATATTTTAGATTCATTGCACACCAACTGAAATATTTCAGGTCTTTTATTGTTTTAATACTGAAGATTTTGGCATACAGCTCATGAAAACCGAAAATTCTCAAAAAATTAGCATATTTCATCCAACCAATAAAAGAAAAGTGTTTTTAATACAAACAAGTCAACCTTCAAATAATTATGTTCAGTTATGCACTCAATACTTGGTTGGGAATCCTTTTGCAGAAATGACTGCTTCAATGCGGCGTGGCATGGAGGCCATCAGCCTGTGGCACTGCTGAGGTGTTATGGAGGCCCAGGATGCTTCGATAGCGGCCTTAAGCTCATCCAGAGTGTTGGGTCTTGCGTCTCTCAACTTTCTCTTCACAATATCCCACAGATTCTCTATGGGGTTCAGGTCAGGAGAGTTGGCAGGCCAATTGAGCACAGTAATACCATGGTCAGTAAACCATTTACCAGTGGTTTTGGCACTGTGAGCAGGTGCCATGTCGTGCTGAAAAACGAAATCTTCATCTCCATAAAGCTTTTCAGCAGATGGAAGCATGAAGTGCTCCAAAATCTCCTGATAGCTAGCTGCATTGACCCTGCCCTTGATAAAACACAGTGGACCAACACCAGCAGCTGACATGGCACCCCAGACCATCACTGACTGTGGGTACTTGACACTGGACTTCAGGCATTTTGGCATTTCCTTCTCCCCAGTCTTCCTCCAGACTCTGGCACCTTGATTTCCGAATGACATGCAAAATTTGAGCGACAGTCCAGTGCTACTTCTCTGTAGCCCAGGTCAGGCGCTGCCGCTGTTTCTGGTTCAAAAGTGGCTTGACCTGGGGAATGCGGCACCTGTAGCCCATTTCCTGCTCACGCCTGTGCTCGGTGGCTCTGGATGTTTCTACTCCAGACTCAGTTCACTGCTTCCGCAGGTCCCCCAAGGTCTGGAATCGGTCCTTCTCCACAATCTTCCTCAGAGTCCGGTCACCTCTTCTCGTTGTGCAGTGTTTTTTGCCACACTTTTTCCTTCCCACAGACTTCCCACTGAGGTGCCTTGATACAGCACTCTGGGAACAGCCTATTCGTTCAGAAATGTCTTTCTGTGTCTTACCCTCTCGCTTGAGGGTGTCAATGATGGCCTTCTGGACAGCAGTCAGGTCGGCACTCTTACCCATGATTGCGGTTTTGAGTAATGAACCAGGCTGGGAGTTTTTAAAAGCCTCAGGAATCTTTTGCAGGTGTTTAGAGTTAATTAGTTGATTCAGATGATTAGGTTAATAGCTCGTTTAGAGAACCTTTTCATTATATACTAATTTTTTGAGACAGGAATTTTGGGTTTTCATGAGCTGTATGCCAAAATCATCAGTATTAAAACAATAAAAGACCTGACATATTTCAGTTGGTGTGCAATGAATCTAAAATATACAGTATTGTTCAAAATAATAGCAGTACAATATGACTAACCAAAATAATCAAGGTTTTTAGTATATTTTTTTATTGCTACGTGGCAAACAAGTTACCAGTAGGTTCAGTAGATTCTCAGAAAACAAATGAGACCCAGCATTCATGATATGCACGCTCTTAAGGCTGTGCAATTGGGCAATTAGTTGAATTAGTTGAAAGGGGTGTGTTCAAAAAAATAGCAGTGTGGCATTCAATCATCGAGGTCATCAATTTTGTGAAGAAACAGGTGTGAATCAGGTGGCCCCTATTTAAGGATGAAGCCAACACTTGTTGAACATGCATTTGAAAGCTGAGGAAAATAGGTCGTTCAAGACATTGTTCAGAAGAACAGCGTACTTTGATTAAAAAGTTGATTGGAGAGGGGAAAACCTATAAAGAGGTGCAAAAAATGATAGGCTGTTCAGCTAAAATGATCTCCAATGCCTTAAAATGGAGAGCAAAACCAGAGAGACATGGAAGAAAACGAAAGACAACCATCAAAATGGATAGAAGAATAACCAGAATAGCAAAGGCTCAGCCAATGATCACCTCCAGGATGATCAAAGACAGTCTGGAGTTACCTGTTAGTACTGTGACAGTTAGAAGACGTCTGTGTGAAGCTAATCTATTTTCAAGAATCCCCCCGCAAAGTCCCTCTGTTAAAAAAAGGCATGTGCAGAAGAGGTTACAATTTGCCAAAGAACACATCAACTGGCCTAAAGAGAAATGGAGGAACATTTTGTGGACTGATGAGAGTAAAATTGTTATTTTTGGGTCCAAGGGCCACAGGCAGTTTGTGAGACGACCCCCAAATTCTGAATTCAAGCCACAGTACACAGTGAAGACAGTGAAGCATGGAGGTGCAAGCATCATGATATGGGCATTTTTCTCCTACTATGGTGTTGGGCCTATTTATCGCATACCAGGGATCATGGATCAGTTTGCATATGTTAAAATACTTGAAGAGGTCATGTTGCCCTATGCTGAAGAGGACATGCCCTTGAAATGGTTGTTTCAACAAGACAATGACCCAAAACACACTAGTAAACGGGCAAAGTCTTGGTCCCAAACCAACAAAATTAATGTTATGGAGTGGCCAGCCCAATCTCCAGACCTTAATCCAATTGAGAACTTGTGGGGTGATATCAAAAAAGCTGTTTCTGAAGCAAAACCAAGAAATGTGAATGAATTGTGGAATGTTGTTAAAGAATCATGGAGTGGAATAACAGCTGAGAGGTGCCACAAGTTGATTGACTCCATGCCACACAGATGTCAAGCAGTTTTAAAAAACTGTGGTCATACAACTAAATATTAGTTTAGTGTTTCACAGGATTGCTAAATCCCAGAAAAAAAAAATGTTTGTACAAAATAGTTTTGAGTTTGTACAGTCAAAGGTAGACACTGCTATTTTTTTGAACACACCCCTTTCAACTAATACCCCAATTGCACAGCCTTAAGAGCGTGCATATCATGAATGCTGGGTCTCATTTGTTTTCTGAGAATCTACTGAACCTACTGGTAACTTGTTTGCCACGTAGCAATAAAAAATATACTAAAAACCTTGATTATTCTGGTTAGTCACATTGTACTGCTATTATTTTGAACAATACTGTATGAAAGTTTAATTTTTATCATTACATTATGGAAAATAATGAACTTTTATCACAATATGCTAATTTTTTGAGAAGGACCTATATATATATATATAATATATATATATATTACAAATAAGTCGGATAAATTAAATTGGTAAACGTATTTGGCATGCTGTCAAGGGAGAGGGCTCTGAGCTTGGTAATTTGGCCCGAACTCAGAGTATTCCCCCCTCCCTTTTAGGTATAGGAAGTAACCTGGTGAGAGAGAGGAGATAAGGTGGTGGAGGGATTTCTGATTATAGAGAATCCTTGGGTGAGTTTGGCTGTGATTATATATGGCTTGCCTTCATGCTGATAGGGTAGATGTGTTGATTACTGATTGTAGACAGCTGGTGACACTTGAGTAGCTTACTTTGACATGTTCCTCCCGAGCTACGTTAATAAAACATAAATGTTTTTAAATGGTGATCAGCAACCAAATATTGATCATGTGGAAGTTACTGCCTTTTGCCTTGGCATGACTCATCAATTTTTGCAGACAGTACAAAAGTTAAGTTTGAGTTATATTAACTTTCATAGATAATTTACTAAAAATTACTAAATTACTAAAACATCTAAATGCCAGATTTCCAGTGTCCTACCTATAATTAATTTGCTGGACAAATAATAATTTTTCTCAGTTCCACACTCTAGGTCTTTTGTCTTTGTAGGGCAGGGAGATGTCGTCTTCACCTCACAGCCCGTGGAAAAGAATCATGTTCATGTTTGAGATTATTAATGTTACTGTAGTATGAAGCAGAGCAGGGTCGAGTGTTGTGGAGCTGAACGAGGCCGCCGGAGCGATTGCTAATGAGAGATGAGCGCGACACACGGCTGGAGAGCAGTGGAGCTTTTATTACACCACAGTCACCGCCTCCAATTCTTCTGCTCATGCGTCTGTGGGGTAACGCAGCGCTGTGGATCACATTCGATACATTTGAGTGTGTTGAAAATAAGGAACTAGCGTTACTCTGTGTGTTTACTCTGTGGCTGCTATGAGACACTGGTAAAACATGGTACTCACGGTAAATCATGAAAACAAGATTTAAACAATAAGACTAAACGTGTTGAGCTACACTCCCCCCAAAAATCTGTAAAAATAGGGCACACTGTGTATTAATTTTACAGAATTTTCTGTATTTTAAAGGTGTTTTACCTGTATTTATAATTTTGAACTTCATTGCGTTTTATGTTAGGGTTAACAGAAATGTCACAAGTACACAAGTCAACTAATTTTATAACATTGTTCTAGTGGCTTTTATAGTGTGCCTTTAACTGGAAAATAGATCAAAATTGTTAGAGAATTGTTTAAGCAAAACTAATTTCCCATTATAATATAATTTATATAATAGACATGACCTACAGAGATAATGCACTTTTTTATTTTTTATTAATTGAAACATATATGTGGTTTAATAATAAAATATAAAACTGGAAATGAACATTGTATTTAGTTTACCCTTGTCTGCCCTTCTGTGCAGCTGATTCCTGAAACAGATGGACACCAAATACACGTTTATTACATGCACATATTTATTAATTCATTCGCAGTTATTTGCGTATCAAATATTTTCAGCTAGCTTATTAGTCTTATTCTCTTTGTACACTAGATTTGTTGTGGATTCCTCTGTTTATCTGAAAACATACCGTAGAGCCGCCATCATGTGGAGAAAGGCACGGCACAGATGCAGGAAATGCAGGACCGGAGAGGCTGTCGGTGGCATAATGGCAGAAGGGCAGTCCATCCATAAACGTGTCTCCCTCTGGGTTCTGTCTTTCAGCCTGCAGATTTAACATAATGTCATCTGAGCCTGTCATCCAACTTCCCTTCCACCAGGGGACACCACACACTGAATACTGACCGCTTCTCTAATCAGTGCCATCATCTGCTTTATGTGTCCTGGCTGTGTTTAAGTAGTGTGGTGATTATTCATCGTCAGTTGCTTGCTTTGTAAAAGTGTTTTGATACATGATTACTCATATTTACCAGTTATTTGCTTGAATGTCACAGTGAAATAGATGATCAATTAATGAAAACACAAACTCTACAAGACTGGAACTGATCTTTCCAAAATATATTTATTTACACTTGGGTATTGTGTTTTTAAAAACTCATTTTTTATTACCAGTATCTCTTAAAGAAAAAGTTAATCCACCAGTTAGTATTTCATACATCTTTTACTCATATAATCTTTCATATATTGGTAATAATTCAAAATTCTATTCTTCATCTTTTTAGAAACACAAGTTAGTGAAACATGCAAAACAAAAAATATTTTACATATATAACAAAAAAAGGGCAAAGAAATACAAAGAAAAACGTCATGTACTTTTAAAAGGCACAACAGTACAGTAATATAAAAATAAAAACAAGAAATACATGGGAGGCAACAAGTGACCAAACATTTTTTGGCAGAGGAAATGTAAAAATAAAAAAAACAAAAATGGCCATACACCAAATGAGCCTGAATACATTCAGGCAAACATGCAATCTGTATTATGTAAATGTGTATCCTCCTGGAAGTGCAACACAAAGATATGTGTAGTGTATCTAATGCATTAAGGGTTTTATTTAAACACATATTTCGGGGCTAGAAACAATGTAGGCAGTAGAACTGGGATATTCTACATAAAAGTCCACTTTAAGATCAATTTAATGGATCCAATTCTTTTGTTGTTAATATTTAGTTTGTGTAAACTCCAAAGTCCAGCTCCCAGTGATATCCAAGGCAAACTTCAAGGTAGCCCTAGCCTCTAGTGTCTTCATGCAAATGGCAGATGCAATGGAAGAAGAAAACCCTCAGTAAGGATCTAAAAACAATAAAAATATACTATGAAGCAACAAAATGACAAAAAAGGCAACGAATGAAGGGAAACGAAAATATACTTGGTATCAAACATAGGTGCATACAATGAAAAAAACAGCCATCATGTGAGCATATAATACACTACCTGAATGTCTAAGGATGTGGGCCGCTGATGAGCATCATTTATCTTGTGATCCAAGACCAAATGTGTGGCATCATCAAGTCCATATCTAGTAACTGATGATCTCTGTGCACATGACAAAAGACAAACTATAAATGACACAAGCACAACTATTATATGGCTGAATGCTGTCATGGAAACATTTGTAACCTGTGCTGGCAAAATGAGTCGCAATGAGCACATTTTCAAAAATGAGATTGTAATTTTCACGTTCTCTATTAAAAATAATGAATGATTTGTTGGAATCCACACACACAAAAAAAATGACAGTGCTTTACCTGTTTAAAGTCCATAGAGTCAGCTAATTCAATTTTGAGAAACATCTAGTTAAAGTTTTCTGAAGGTTCCAAAACCCACCTAGAACCCAAACCTTAAAATCCAATCCAACACCAATTTGACAAATTTCACCAATAACAAATTTGGCACACACCAAGTCAAAACCCAAATCTATAGAGTTTTGTATATACAACTTTTCCCCCCATTATACCACAATTGTTTGATTAACATGAATGAAACAGACAGCCTATATATAAAGACCTACTGTAATGCGGGTCTAATATAATGTTACACATCAGATGTTTTCCCCCAACATTTAATGTTAATTTAAGACAACAGATAATGTTTGTGTGATTTTGAAATACTGTAATTCTGATAGTTTTTGTGCACATGCTTCTGATGTGTCAGTCAACCTGAGTAACATCGTTTTGTTTACATCAACATGAGTTTGAAAATCATATTTCATTGGGTGAGACTCATGCCATCGAGAATTCGCAATGAATATTCACAAAGTTGGAATGCTGAGGAATGCAGAGGAAAGGTACTCCTCTCAGAAAACGTACAAATAAAGATACCTTTAGATGTTTAATTATTATTTGGAGCATTGGGATTGCTAGACGAGGACTAAATGAACACATTTTTGTTAAAACCTCACATTCGACCCCAATTTTTTTTCCACTTGTTCTTGTAATTAGCTTGTATGCATTCCGTAAACATACATTTTTGAAAGATAAAGTCGGCCATTGCCATGTCACCGCGCGTCACTCCCGAATAACTGAAAATGGGCAAAGAGGCGGGATGTGGGTGGAGCTGGGGTGCCTGGTTCCTGAAACCATGCCCGCCTAGCTCGACCATAGCGGCAATCCACCCGTCACTCAAGTGGCCATGATCTTACTTATGCAGAACTTTAAGACTTAATATAATTTAAACGGATGAGCTATAAAAAAAAATCATTCCCCTCACAGTTGTCATGAAGGGCAAAATTAGCTATATAGACCAAAACCACTTTTTAGGAGATACAGATTTGACTCCCTTTTGGAGCATGTCTCTAGTGGCCAGTCAATGAATTGCAGTTTAAGTCACTTCAGTGTTGGCTTCAAGAGACCGAGGGAGGTTGCCGTTTGATTCCGACTCATTTTGCCAGCATGGGTCACATACGGCATTCAGTTCATTAAAGAAGCTGTTTAAGATTGCAGAAACATCAGCTAGCTGTTTTAAAAAGGACAGTGACAGAACAGAGTAAGAAAGGCTTTGAGACAATAAAAAGAATTTTGAAGAGTAAAATCAGTGTTGTTTTAAATTTAGTTCAACTTACAAGTACTACATTTCATCCAGATGTTATGAGTGAGGAATGGATCAGACACCTGAGACATCTGAAATCTTCATTGGATAACACATCAGTGGAGGACTGAATTGGAGGAATCTGGGCCTTTAGGACTCCTTAACTGTCAGTCAGGGGTATCGAGTTCTTTTGCAAAGGACTTTGATGAGGGACTGGATCCAGTAAATGAAAAATTGACTTTTATAACAGAAAACTCCAGTTTTAGAGGATATAAATATTGGCTTGTTGCACAAGGTGATTGCTTCCTCCTTTAGTGTTTATGCATAGGTATAGTGTTTTTTACATTCCATGAAACAAGTTGCAACTTTTTGCTCTAATATATCTGTATATTAAATCTATACAAATATGTAAAAATAACCACTCTTTGTTAATCTAATTTCTTTTTTGTAAAACTTGGTATATTTTCTCGTACATTATTCTGAAATAAACCAAAGTATTACAAATGTTTTCTAAAATAATTAGTAGAAATGTAGACTCAATAAAAGTAATATTAAATACAGTCTAATCTGAGTTGGATTTAAAAATAAAAATATCCAAAATGCTGAAAGTAATTTGCAGTATTTAAAAATGTCCTGAATTTAGACGCTGTATTTAAGTATAAAATAAGAAAATTAAAAATACCACTTTCAAAATACATAACATATCAGTATAAACTAAAATATACCTAAATGAAATTACTTGAACTATGATTAAAGCTAACCAGGTAATTAATAGATCCTAAGCATCCAAACTACATAAAATGGGAACTTAACCATTGCCAGACAAAAAGATACTGGTAGTTTTTGGAATGCATTTTCCTATACTTTCCTATATTTTCCAAACACATGCAAAGCAGAAAAAAAATCATTCTTTTTGTCTAATTAATTTCTGTGTATTATGTAACTGTAGTGTATTGTATTGTCAGCATTGTTATAAAAGCTGCAGGACCACGTGGGGTCCAGCTTTAAAATCTGCGGTTGTAACTGGAGGAAGTATATGATGATGATGAGAAGTTCAAGCTGAATCCAGAGCCAGTAGCATCAATGCTGCCTCTTCTTGAACCTGACCTAGAGCCTGTCCTGGACCCAGTGCGAGATCCAGAGGCAGATGCAGCACCACTGACATTGTAGGGACTGTAGAGACCTTTACTTGATGTTGATGAAGCTTCCAGAAGCCTAAGGCCAGATCCCTCTTCAACCATGCTTCTGTCCATGGCATCCTTGTAGGAGATCTTCAGTTTGGTTTTGGGACATGTAAGATACTTTGTGTAACCACTCACATCTCTGAGCTTTTGGGCTGTACGGCCATCAATAGAACCTTTCCTGATTGCCTCCTCTAAGGAGATACGTGCCTCAGCCTCTGGCTCAATAAGGCCACCGGTAAGATACTGCACCTCCAGGAAACGCTGTCCTGCCTCATAATAAAGCCAGCCTTTCTTGAGAGCCTGAGCAGCAGACATTTTGACTTTAGTGCGAGGATCGTCAAATCCATGGAAAGCTTTCTGGGCTAAGTTGAGTCTGTCAACCATTATCTTATCTATAAGACCCTTCTCTGTCGCTTCGGCAACTGGGAATTTATCTCCAGTAGAGGGGTCTATTATGCCACCAGTACAAGCTTGTGCCTCCAACAGTCTCTGGCCGGTTATAGAATCTACTAAGTTCCTACGCATGGCTTCAGTGACTGAAACTTTTTCCAGGCTATCTGTATCAAGGATTCCAGCCACAGGACCTGTCTCCTCAGATGGATCATTCCATATAGTTGCAGGAGTTTTGATGGTAGGTATGGGGCTCATTGGAAAAGAGGAAGTGGATCCAAAGGAAGAGGATCGTGAACGAAAACCGCCCATGTTTCCAGATAACATATCAGCAAATTCTGTGATAGAAAGGGTGCCGGAGCGGTACTGGTCGATTGCACTCTGGTCAATAAGGCCTCTTGCAATAGCGTCCTCAATGTCATATTGTCGACCTGATCTTCGGTCAATGAGTAAAGACTTTTCTACCCCTTCTGATGATGTCATTGTGATTTCTTCCCATTCACACTCTTGCTCTGAAAGTTCAAGGTAAGTCTGATGGTCAATAAGCCCTTTGCGATAGGCTTCATACACAGTCATCTCTTTGCCTGAATCAGGATCTACAATGACAACTCTGCGTTTGCGAACGGAGGATTTGGAAGAAGACTGTTTCTCGCGTTTCTTTTCTTTTAGAAGCAGGAGCACAAGACCTGTTTCTGGGTCTTCAATACACCTTTCCATAAGCTGCAGGTATGTAAGATTCTCTTCTGTGTTTGGGTCGAAGAAGCCCTTGGTGTCATCTGATGGGTCACTGAGGATTTCGTTCATCTCCTCATCGAAAAACTCTCGGTTGTAGGCAATTTCGACTGGCAAGCGGTGACTCTGCTCTGGGTCAATAATTCCTCCAGTAGCAATCTGGGCCTCAAGAAGACGAATTCCATGGTCTCTCAAAATCAGGCCCTTTTTCATTGCCTGGAACAGTGAGATCATTTTGCCTGTATAAGGATCTCTATAGCCAGTCACAGCCCTCTCAGCAGACAGGAGCTTATCTTTGAACTCTGGGCCAACGATTCCCATCTTAACTGCTTCATTTACTGTTAACTTGAGGTTCTTGATAGGGTCGATGATATAACCTGTGGCTGCTTGAGCTTCCAGCAACTCGAAAGCAGTACCTGGTCTGATCATATTCTTTTTCATGGCTTGGTAGATAGATAGACGGTCTTTAGTAGACTCCACAAACACGCCAGCAATACAGCTTGAGCCCTCAATATATTTCCGCAACCTACTGCTCACTTCCTCCACTGTTAGAAGTCCCTCATTAAGTTCACTGACTGTTTGTTCATCAATGATTTTTGAACGGTATAACTCCTCTATTGTTATTTCTTTTCTGAGACCTTTGAAGAGCAGCCTTCTGTCTGCTAGAGACAACAGATATAGCCCATCTTTGTCTACCTTGCATCTCTTCAGAAGCTGAGCATATGAAACCTTTTCATCAGTTAATGGATCAACGAATCCTTTAACATCATCAGACAGCTTTTCATTAATCTCTTTGTTAATATATCCACGTTTTGTGGCAATCTCTGATGGCAGGTGGAAGTTATATTCTGGATCAACAATACCGCCTGTTGCTGTTTGAGCTTCAAGTAGCCTTAGAGCATAGTCCTCAGG
Source organism: Gobiocypris rarus (assembly GCA_023029165.1). NCBI lineage: Eukaryota > Metazoa > Chordata > Actinopteri > Cypriniformes > Gobionidae > Gobiocypris > Gobiocypris rarus. The sequence goes on along the minus strand of CM040926.1, from coordinate 7,087,423 downwards.
CACAAGGTCCTTTTTCATTGCTTGGAAGAGGGAGACAACCTTTCCACTATATGGATCCTTATAACCAGTGACTGCTCTCTCTGCAGACAAAAGCTTATCATGAATTTCAGGGCCAACCACACCTTTGCGTACTGCTTCATCTACGGTGAGCATTTCATTCCTGAGAGGATCAATTATGAATCCGGTGGCTGCTTGAGCCTCCAAAAGACCAATCGCAATGTCTGGCTTCATCAGCTCTCTCTTCATTGCTTGATAAATGCTGATTTTGGAATTTGAATCAGTCACCACACCAGCAACACTACCAGTTCCATACAAGTACTGCTTAACACTTTGCATCTCCATGACATCACGCATAGTCTTTTTCTCTTTCTTCAACAGGTTGAAGGTCTCAAGGTCAATGATGCGGGCATTGTAAAGATCTTCAATAGTAATTTGACGTCTTCTTGTGCTGCCCGTCTGGATGTTCCCCCCTTTAACAATTTCTCTCTGCTCCAGAATCTCAATTATAATGATTATCATCCGTTCCTTTGTTATGTTACCAGAGCGATATTCTTCCAGAAGCTGAGACCTCTGCTCCTCAGGTAGTAGATTTGAATTCATTACATCCCAGAGAGACATAGAGCCTTGACCTTCGATAGGTAGATCAACCTGGATAGTGGATAGATCACTCTGGGTTTGTTCTTCACTGTAAAGGTATGTCTTCTCCACAACTGTTGGGGCCTGTGGTTTGGAGAGCTTTAATAGATTTAAACCTGTGTCAGGATCTGCCATACACTTGTCTTTCAACTGTTTGTATGATATGTTCTCATCAGATGCAGGGTCAGAGAAGTACTTGCTTTCAGCAATGCTGCTGGCCAGCTGTTTGGTAACATAGCCACGTTGAATTGCAATCTCAACAGGAATACGATGACTGTTTACTGGATCAATAACTCCACCTGCGGCCAACTGTGCTTCCAAGAGTGGCATGGCATGTTCTTTGAGGATAAGGTCTTTCTCCATGGCTTGATAAAGGGAGATCTTATTGCCTGTGAATGGGTCTTTATATCCAGTGACAGCTTTTTCAGCAGAGAGAAGTTTCTCATGAAGCTCCGGACCAACAAGGCCTGCTTTAACTGCATCATCCACAGTGAGACATTCATTTCTTGATGGATCCACAATGAATCCTGTGGCAGCTTGAGCTTCAAGCAAGGCAATGCCTGTGTTTTGTCTGAGGAATTTCTTTCTCATTGCTTGGTAGATGCTGACTTTCTCTTTTGTAGGCTCAAGGTAAACTCCAGCAATGCTCTCAGTGCCTTGAAGATACTTGTTGACTGAAGTGTTTTTGCTGACCTCTTTTGGAGTCTTTTTACCTTGTTCCAGCAAATCATAGGTAGACTTGTCAATGATTTTGGAGTCAAATAATGATTTGGCTGGAACTGGTGCCCTAAGTCCCTTAAAGCAGCCCTCTTCTTGTTTCTTTGCATCTTTCTCAGTGACAATTACAATTAAAAACTTAATAATCTTCTCAATTGTGATTTTTCCAGATCTGTATTGCCTTATTAAGTCAAGTCTTTGCTCCTCAGTGAGATAGTTAGAGTTAATGAGCTCCCATATGGTAACTTTTCTTCCTTTGAAAGGTCCACTCTGAACTTCAACAGTTGCCTGTGTCATTGCGTCTTTGGTCTGGGCATCAGTATACTTCAACTCCTCCTTGGCATTGATGGCTTGCTCAGATAAAGGAAGAAGCTGAAGGCCAGTCTTTTTGTCAGTGACACATCTTTTATAAAGCTGCAGATAAGTGACATATTCCTGAGTGTTTGGATCAAAGTATCCTTTAACATCATCAGTTGGGCTAGTCAAAACCTTGTGGGTTGCATCATCAAAACTGCCCTTCATGCAGGCAATGTCATGTGGAATACGGTGACTGTGAACAGGATCAATGATGCCTCCTGTTGCCAGTTGTGCATCAAGCAGTCGAATTCCCTGTTCCTTCATGATCAGATCTTTCTTCATAGCCTCGAACAGAGAAATTGTTTTTCCAGTGTAAGGATCTTTGTAACCTGTGACAGCTCTTTCTGCAGACAGTAGTTTTTCATGAAGCTCTGGACCGACAACACCTGCTTTGACAGCCTCATCCACTGTAAGTTTTTGGTTTTTAACAGGATCTACGACATATCCTGTAGCAGCTTGTGCTTCCAAGAGATTAAGAGCAGGCCCAGGTCTCATCATGTCTCTTTTCATGGCATCATAAAGGGACATTATTTGTTTGTTTGAGTCAATAATTACTCCTGCAATGCAGTTAGTGCCTTTCAAGGCATTGCGCACATGTTCCATCTCAGACACATTTTTTACCAGCAGTTGTCCTTTCTGCAACTTGTTATAAAGGTCTTTGTCAATAACTTTGGATTCAAGAAGTTTTGCAGCAGGTACCTGTGCTCTCAGGCCTTCGAAGGTAAGCTCATTCTTTTTCTCCTTTTCCTCTGCCACAGTGAGAACAATTTTGATGATTTTTTCAACTGTAATTTTTCCAGTTTTGTATTGACGGATAAGGTCTTTTCTCTGGTCCTCTGTGAAATACTCAGAGTTTATAATTTCCCAGATAGTCACAGTCTTTCCTTTAAACCTGCCAAAGGGCACAGACACAGTTGTCTTGTCAAAGACATCCCTCGTTTCCTCATCTGTGAATAATCTGGCATTTAGAGCAGCCTCCTCAGAGATGGGCAAAAGAAGCAATCCTGTTTCTGGATCAGCAAAACACCTTTCTATTAGTTGGCGGTAAGTGAGATTTTCTTGGGTGTTTGGATCATAGAACCCCTTCACATCATCTGTTGGATTTTGTAGGATTTTATTGGTGGCTGCATCAAACTGACCCTGCTTATAGGCTATTTCAGTTGGCACACGATGACTGTTGACTGGATCAATAATGCCACCTGTTGCAATCTGAGCTTCAAGCAATCTGATGGCATGATCCTCCCCAATGAGACCCTTCTTCATAGCTTCAAAGAGGGAGATTGTTGCCTCTGTGTATGGATCCTTATAACCAGTGACAGCTCTCTCTGCAGACAGCATCTTGTTGTGAAGTTCAGGTCCAATTAGACCCTCTTTAACTGCCTCATTGACAGAGAGTTTCTTGTTTTTAACTGGGTCGATTATGTATCCAGAAGCTGCCTGTGCCTCCAGCAGGACTAGCCCTGTTCCAGGAGCAATCTTCTTCTCCTTGACAGCTTGATAGATGGGCATTTTTTGATTTGGATGTACTAGAAGGCCACCAATGCAGTGCTCGCCCTTAAGAACTGTTTTAAGTTTGTCTGTCTTGCTGAGTTCTTGGATTGTAGTGTCACCACTTTGGAGCTTATCATAATCCATTTTGCTTAAAAGGCCTATGTCAAAAAGTCTACTTGCAGGCACTTTCTCACGAATGCCATCGAAAGACAATGCAGAGAGGCCATGTGTGCCATCAACTTCAATATTTTGACCATTGAGGACTTTTTTATATTCAGTCTGGATGTGAATTTCCTGGGTGAGTTTTTGAGCAACCTCAAGCTGCTGAAGTTTCTCACGCAGTTGCTGGTTTTCCTCTGCAAGCATCCTTTCTTGTTCAAGCTTTTTCCTCTCAAGTTCTTGCATCTCTTTCTGCTTGTTGAGCATCTCTTTTTCAGCTTCTTTCTGTTTCATCAAAGCAGCATCCATAGTGGCCTTAAGTTTCATCTTTTCATCCTCCATTTGTTTTCTTTGACGTTCCTGTTCGTCTTTTAGGGATTTTGACTTTTTGACCTCTTCTTCAAATTGGCTCTCTAACCTCTTCTTTTCATCCTCAATTTGTTTTTCCTTCTTCAACAGCATCTCCTTTTCTGACATAAATGTCTGCTGGAGAATAGTTTTCTCCTGTTTAATTTGTTCTTGCTGAGCACTCGCAATCTGTAAAAAAAAAAAGAAAAGAAACAATGAACAACATTAAAACAATGCTGAAAAACATTCGGACAAATAATTTTCAATGACGTAAATGTCAATTTTAAGATTAATGAGAAAGCATTATGGATTATAATTAAATATAGGAACATATTTGTAAAAAAAAAAGCAATGTTAGTTTTCGGAAAGAGGGTTAACAATGACATAAGCAGCAATTTATGCCATCTTTAACACAATACCTCTTTGGACTTTTTCTGTAACTCTTCAGCCTCTTTTTTCAATTTTGCCTTCTCATTCTCAAGATCAGCAATGGCTTTGCGCAAGTCATCTGCTTCTTTGTTACTGCTCAATCTCTGTATTTCCAATTTTTGAACAACTGTCAATTTTGCTTTGGTGTCAAGCTCGGTCTCATGAAGTCGGGCACTAATCTCATCTGCCTGCTTCTTGAATTTCTTGGCTTCATCCTGAGCTCTAGTCTGTGCATCACTGAGCTGGGAAACCTGAAGTCTAAGATTCTCTGCCTCAGCTGTTATTTCCAACTGTCTCCTGCGTTCAGCCTCCAGTGATTTTTGGAAGCCCTCAGTTTCCTCCTCAAGCCGTTGCTGCATCATTTGTTTGTCTTCAAGCAGCTTTTGGGCTTGCTCTTGAGCAAGGTCTTTCTGTCTCTGTAGCATTTCTGCCTCTGCTCTAAGTTTAGATGCCTCCTGAATGGCTTGCATCTTTTCTTTAAGCATCTTTTCAGCAAGTGCTCTTTGCTCTGCAAGGTCAGTCTCTGCAATATGTCTCATGCGAGCAGCCTCCTGGGCCTCAATGCTGAGCCTGGCAGCCTCCTCAGCAAGCTTTTTCATGTTCTCAGCCTCCTCAGCCAAAAATTTTTGAGTATTATCTTTGTCTTTCTGGATGAGACGTTGATTCTCCTCTTCAATTCTGAGCTTAAGTTTGATGAGCTCTTCCATTTGAATCTTGACTTTGAACAGTTCCTCCTCTACCTGGGCTTTCTGTTTAACAGCATCCCCAACCTCGTCCTTCAGGCGATGAAGCTCATCATCCAGGAGAGTCTTCTGTTTGTCTGTCTCATCCAATCGCAGTTTGACTTTAGCGAGCTCTTGCTCAACCTGAGATTTTTGCTTAACTGTCTGCTCTGCAATTTTCTTGTGCCTAGCCATCTCTTCATCAGCTAGCTGTTTTTGTTTCAGTGCTGCTGTCTCAGCCTGGGCTCGCTTTACTGCCTCTAGCTCTGCCTCTTTTCTGAGCCTCTCAGCATCGTCTTGAGCTTTGGCCTGGTTGGTTGCCTCAACCTCGGCAGCCTGACGCTGGCGCTCTGCATCTTCTGCTTGTTGGCGGAGGAGGGCAGCCTCTCTCTCTGCCTTTTCTTTGGCCTTCTCTGCTTCTTGGGCAAGCTTTCTGGCTTTCTCAAACTCCTCCTTGAGCTTTTTATGTACCAGGCTGTCCTCTTTCTTCTGAACGAGAACACTCTGGACTTGCTGTTCAGCTGTAATTGCTTTCTCAGCAGCCTCTTTGGCAGCATGTATTTGCCTTTCAGCTTCTTTATCAGCATCTTCTTTCTGCTTTCTGGCCTCATCTGCTTTCTTTTTGAGACGCTCCACTTCTTCTTGGGCAACTTGGCGCTGTCGACCTGCCTCCTGTTCTGCGGCAGTAATCTTTTTCAGTTTTTCTTCAGCCTCTTTTCTTCTGTTTTCTTCTTCAAGGGCAAGTTTACGTAGCTTCTCGGCTTCGTCCTCAGCTCGTAGTTTGCTTTGTTGTGTTTCCTCAGCAATATTCTTCAGCTTATTCAGTTCAAGCTCCAAATCAAGCTTGCCAGATGAAGCCTTCTCAAAGTTAAGTTTCAAGATACGAATCTCCTCTTCAACTATTCTTTTCTGTTTAAGAGTATCATCCACAATTGATTTCTGTCTTTCCAATTCCATTTCAGAGGACTTCTTGAGCTGTTCGATCTTCATCTCAATGTCTTGCTTGTGCTGGCTTGCCTGATTTTCAAGAGCCTTTCTCTGGTAAGTCTCAACCTCAGCATTCCTTCTCAGGCGTTCATTTTCAGCCTCCTTTTCTTTAAGAGCTATCTCTGCTTCAGTTTTCAAGCGAGTGGCCTCATTAATGGCAGTAAGCTTCTCTTTGAGAATTCTCTCTGCTTCTGCTCTCTGCCTTGCAGCTTCCTCCTCAGCCACTTGCCTCTGCCTCTTTGCCTCTTCAGCAATGGCACGGAGCTTGCTTGCTTCATCTGCAAGATCCCTCAGTTTAGCAGCTTCAGCTTCCAAGAGTTGTTTACTCTTTTCAGTGGTAGACATGCTATCCTTTTCAGCCTTAGACTTCAGCTGCAAAAGTATGTCCATTTCACTTCTAACTTTGGAAAGCTCATCTTCAAGCTGCTTCCGCTGCTGCTCTGCGGCACTGACCTCGTTCTTCAGACGGTACAGTTCATCATCAAGCAGAGATCTCTGTTGCTCAGCATGATCAAAATCAGCTCTCAAGCGGATCAGCTCATGCTCTGCTGAAAGCTTCTGTTGTGCTGTGCTCTCTGCCAGCTTCCTCTGCCGCTCAAGTTCTTGCTCAGCCATGTCTTTCTGTTTCAGGGCAGATTCTTCAGCTTTGGCCCGTTTTTTGGCCTCACGCTCAGCGTCATCTTTCTGTTTTTCAGCCTCTTCCTGTGCAAGAGTCTTTTTGTGGGCCTCTTCCTCTGCCTGGAGCCTTAGACGAAGGGCTTCATTGGCTTTTTGCCTCCATTTTTCAAGCTCTTTCTCAGCCTCCTCCCTCGCTTTGTCTGCCTCTTCCTGTTGCTTTTTGAGGCGTTCTGCCTCCTCCTGCAGTTGAATGACAGTCCCATGCTTTTCTCGGAGTGACTCCTCGAGTTTGGATGTCTTCTCGACGAAGGACATGCGCTTACTCTGCAGCTCGGCAGTGGCACTTTTCTGAGCTACCTCTTGAGCGAGCTTGATTTGTCTGTCTTTTTCAATCTCAGCCTGCTTCATGTGTCTCTCTGCCTCCTCTGCCTGCATCTTGAGCTTCTCAAGATCATCCAGGGCTTTATGCTTCTGCCTGGCAGCCTCTTTCTCAGCTTCAGACTTCAGCTTTAACTCTTCCTCCGCCATTCGCTTCTTCTGGGTCTCCTCATTAACCTGCTTGCGAAGTTTCTCAGCCTCCTCCTGAGCAACTCTGCGAAGTTTCTCCGCCTCTGCAGCCTTGTCTCTAAGCTGCTTCACCTCGTCTTCTGCAGTGGACTTCTGCTTTAGAGTAGTTTCCAGCTGAAGTCTTATGATGCGGATCTCTTCCTCTATTTTAGTCCGACTATGCAGAGCCTCTTCCACTTGTTGACTCTTTGATTTGATCTGTTGTTCTGAGAGGTTTTTGAGCTCATGCAGCTCCAGCTGTATGTTCTGCTTTTGCCTTTCAGCATCCACAGCAACAATCTCCCGTTTGCTAACCTCCTCTTGCATCATGAGTTTGAGCTCCTTTGCCTCTTTCTCCGCTTTGGCAATGGCCTTGGCATGAGCTTCAGCTAGCTGCTTCTGTTTCTCTAACTCTGCCTGCATTTCAGCCATTTTTTTCCTCTCTTCTGCTTTAAGTTTCTCAGCAGCTTTCTGTATTAGTGGAAGTAAATGGTAAAGAAAATTAGGATCAAGCATGACAGGGTGTTAAAAGATTTAGTTTACCCAAAAAATAAAATGCTGTCATCATTTGTCTTTCGAAACCTGTATGACTTTCTATTATATTACTATTCTATTACTTTCTTCTGTGGAACAAAAAAAGGTGACTTTTTTAAGTATATCTTGGCCACTCTTTTCAACATAATGAGAACTGGAGAATTCAAGCTCCAAAATGACGAAAAAAGCACCATGAAAGTATCATAAAAGTTGCCCTTATGACTTGTGCATTATATTCTAAGTCTTCTGGAGCTATTAAGTATATCTTCAGAAAACTTGGAAAACAGCACAGAAGTTGTATGGACGACTGTCATTGTGCTTGGTCACTTTTGAAGTTTAAAAGCTTCAAATCCCATTCATTGTAATTGAATGGCAAAAATCTATCATTATCAAAAAGTCTCCTTTTTGTTCCATGGAAGCAAAAGAGACATTTGATGTTTGGAATAACATGAGGATGGAGCAAATGATGACAGAATTTTTCTTTTTTCAGTGAACTAATTCTTTAAGTGTTATGGTTTTTGTTTAGTTCAAAGGAAGACAGGTTTAGATGCAAACATGACAAATGGGGTTAAGATAAATGAATAGTCGAATATGATATAATTAATGTATGGAGACACAAGACATTGCTTTAAACCACTACACTCTCATGACATGCGTGGGAGACGCTCCCAAATGGTAGCACTCTGAAAACCATTTACTGCATTCCAGTTAAACAAAGTGATTCAAGAAAAACTGTCTAATAGTATGCAATCAATATGCTGCTGTTATAAACTAGATGACTGGAAGACAATTAAGCACACAACTTTAAGTGTGTTAACAAAAGAAGCCTGACGTTCTAAAGATATATCATCATTAAGATAACCTGATTTGGTGGCCAGACCAAATGGTGAGATGAACAGAACAACTGAATACCAATAGTGCAAGCAAGTACTCCACCGTTAGCAATGGAAAGTAAGCTATAGGTGTTAAAAGCAATGATTCAGGCAGACAAGCAGGTCCAGATCAACATATAAAGAGGAGAGGTTAGAATGAAAAAAAAACATTTCAAATTACTTTGTAAAATGAAAAAGGGCAGTAGGAATCTGATTCTCAAAGAAAATGATTTACACTTAGATGTTTACGTACTATTTGAGAATAGCTATAGCTAAGAGAATATAGCTTTGAGAATCAGAAAACTACAATGAACTAAAGTACAATAACATTTACAGAGAAAGGTTAAATCATATAAGCTTGATGGGAGGAAATATTCAGAATATTCATGAAGAGGGATATTGGAAAATGGGAATGAAATTACTAGATCGTAGTGAAAAGTTTTACCTCTTTAGAGCCCAAAAAAGATCAAGCAATCATCAAGACAAAGCACTGGCAAGCAGTTAGGAGAAGCAAAGAAACCAAAGGTTAGGGTTTGAAAGACATACAGTAGTGAGAAAAGAGAAAAGCATATAAGTGGGCCTCATACAACTTGCTTTCTCTAGTGTGTATCAGACACTGTCTGACGTACAAATTCTGCTCTGTTCAAATATGTCAAAACCGCTAGTGGTGAGTGTTGTTGGCGATATAAATATATCTGCAAATAAATCATCAGCTATTCTCACTTTTAAAAAAAAAAGTTTAAAATATTGTCCTTGAAAGGTAATGTGATTATTAATGCTTAACTTTTTTTAAGCACAACATAATTTGGACAGGAGAACTTTATTCTAACTGTCACTTTCTTCTGTTTGTCACAGAGCTTTTTACAGAACAAATGTTGAATCACCCATACATTAAGTATATCTAGATGATTTTTTAAATGAGTGGTTGGTTGGGTTGGTTAATGTTAGTGTGTTGAGTTAGTCTGGTATGAATAGGGTCCCTTGGTGTCACGCACCTCCTCGTCCTCTAAGCGCCGCTGCGAGTCTGTGATGAACTTGATGTACTGACTGGTCAGCGTCATCAGCTCACTATAGCGAGTTCTCAGAGTTACATACTATGATGAAAAATATAAAGCATTATGATCATTCAGATGATATCAGTCTGTAGGCTGTACCATTTTACAAAATAACATTGCACATTTAAAATGATAAAACACCATAGTAATCTATGAAACATGAGTAATAAGCAAATGTATAAATTAGAATGAACTGATCTATGAGCGTTTTCCAACCTCTTGAATTATGTTATCAGAGGCAGACTCCATCTTGGTTTTCTTCAAAGGAGAAGTCAGAGGTTCTACCTGAGCTTTGTAGGCAACCAATTGTAGTTCATAATCCTGAAGAAACAAAAAGATTGTAGCACTCTAACAACAGAAACAAAAATCTGTAATTTTCAGCATCATTACTCCATCATTCTAATATGCTGATTTGCCAATCATGAAACAGTTCTTTTAATTATCATTGTTGAAAACATAGTGCTGCTTCATTTGTTTGTGGAAACCATGATACAGTATGATGGAATGATTTCTGAAGGATCATGTGACATCAAGACCGGAGTAATGATGCTGAAAATTCAGCTTTGCATCACAGGAATAAATTACATTTGATAATATATTTAAATAGATATTTCACAATAACACTGTTTTAACTGTATTCAAATAAATGCAGCCTTTGTAGGCATAAGATACTTGTTCTTTCACTTACACATGTCTCTGTAACTCTCTCTTACCTTAATTGTATCAATGTAAGCTTTGGCATATTTCTGGCACTCATCAACTTTCTCTTTGTTTTTCTCAATCTCTTCAAGCAGTTTCTGTGAGGGAAAAAGACAGTATATTATACTTTTATCTTTTCAATAGGCTAACAAAAAGTGTATCAGAGAACAAATGCACATAAATCAATATGCCACAGCTTCTCCTCTGAGATTTTATACTACTCAAACTTTGTTAACATTTCAAGATGCCACACTGTACATTTGTAAACCCTGCGTTAAAGCTGTCATTTGCATATTTATGAGGATAATAACACAGAGGTATTTCAATAACTGTTTGTCCATCTGTGGAAATGTTGACACTTAACTCTCTGAAACATACTACAAAAATAATACTCTGTTCATCACCTCAATTAATGCAATTGATGTCACTGGCCATTGCTATTTTTAGTTTCATTTATACATTAAAACTAAACATAGCAGATGTTTATGATGTGACTGCAACTGTACAAAGCACATAAATATCTAATGAGGTTAGGTGAGGCTGGTAATGATTGTTTTTTGAAAGGCACAGTATGCAAGTTTCGCGGTTGAGGTCATTTATTCAAAAAAATAACAAAGGCGTAGCTTGATGACGGCGTGAATGAGCGTGAAATCATGGGAGTTGTCATATTCCCCTCCACAGCCGATGGAAAGCAATCCGATGGGATTTAGGCAGAAATCACGTTCATGGATTTGTTTTAGTTTTATTAATGTTACTGTGGTATGAAGCAGGGTGGGACATTTTACATTATTGTTTTTATTATGCTTATTTGCTGCAATCATCTTTAAAAGAGTGTGAAGCATTGCTTAACCCAGTGTTAAATCTGGCTGTTACCCAAGGCGTGTAAAAAGCAGTTTGAAAAGCCCTTTACAGAAAGCTTGTGTCATTCAGTACCTTCTCCTGTGCCAGTTGCTCTTTTAGTGTCTTGCTGTCTGTTATAGGCACTGCCTGGATCTTCTCCTGCCGCTGTTTGGCATCTGCGATCCAGCGGATGAGCCAGTCATAGCTCTCCCTGTAGTAGCCCTGCTGCCGGCCAAGCTGCTCCAGCTCGCGATGACGCAGGTCGATCTGGGCGAAGACAGCGCGCCAGCGGTCCTGCAGGCTGCCCAGGAGCTGTCTGTAGTGGTCCAGCTCAGTGTCCCGCTCAGTGTACACCCGAGACATGCGCTGGCTGACAGTTGTGGCCTTGGCCAGCTCACCATCCATATCATCAAACACAGGCCGCTGGGTTTCTGCCTCCACACGCATTTTCTGAACATACAAGAACAAGTTGACTTAATCCCAAGATAAATATACATACAGTATTTATGCTTTTTCATGAAAATAACCAATAAAATCCTAACATTTTGGCCAAAATTCTTGACTCAATCAATAGTCCACGCAAAAATTGATTTACTTCCCTTGTCTTTTCAAACATGCATTTTGAAGAAAGTTGGTAACCGAACAGTTTTAGTTCCCATTGACTTTTTTTTGTAAGTAGGAACTGTTTGGATACCAACATTCTTCAAAATACATTCTTTCATGTTCCACAGAAAATCATACAGGTTTGTAGCGACATGAGAATGGGTAAATGATGAAAGAATTTTCACTTTTGGCTGAATACATTTTTTTTTTTTTCATGTTAAAATACTTTTTCGTTTCCAGTTTAATATGTAGTCAGCTCCAAGTACCCCGGTAAGTCATTTGAAAGTTGATTTTCCCAAAATGTACAACACTGTGGGTCTTCAAAACATAATCTGTTCGTTTGAGAATCAGCACAATACATGACTTAAATGTTGGTCCACTAAACTTGGTTTGAATGGGCTTAAAATCCTGATCCTTTTTTGCACAATTAAAATGTTAACACAATTTTAAATGACAAACTGACAATTTTAATTTCTTCTATTCATATATCTACATCAGCAGTTCTCAATCAGGGGCACGGAGCCCACTCGGGAGCCTCAGCAAACTTCAAAGGTGACTTGATGACTTACTTGATTTAAAATAAGACAAAATAAGCATTAAAATATCTCAAACAAAATTGATATATTTCTATAATGTTTTTAAACTAGGATTTGCGGCCCTTCAAAAAAAGGTTGAGCACCACTGATCTCCATCAATGTATATATTAAATAAATAGCACAAGATTCACCTAGTGTCATATAAAACAAAGCGTCAACCAGAGAACACTAAATATCCTATCCCATGTTACCTTGAGCTCAGAACAGTAGTTCTCCACCTCCTGGACGTTTGTAGGAACCGTGTGAACCTCACGCAGGCGATTCTCATATTTCTTCACGACATCTTCTGCCCCTTGTGTGTTCCTGATCACAATCTCTATGGTCTTAAGTCTACAGAGGAAGGAGTTGCTTAGATCTAATCTTATGCCTTATTAAATTAGTACATACATAATAATACACTCTTCAGAAATCATTCTAATATGCTGATTTGCTGCTCAAGAAACTTTTATCACCATCAATGTTGAAAATAGTTCTGAATTATTTTAAATATTTGACAGGTAATGTACACACTAATTCATTATGAATGAAAAGCAGCATCCTTGAGACTAGTATTCTGAACAATGGATATGTTGTGTCCCGTATTAGAGTGGTCCTTACTTGTCCAGGTACACTGAGGACAGGTTGTAGGTTTGGTCCATCTTCTGCAGGGTGACGTCCAGCTCTGAGCGCAGGACTGGAGTGCTGGACTGCTCCGGGGAGGCCAGGACCTCCTCAGCTTTTTGAGACACTTTATCTAGGTTCTTCTTAATACCTTCCAACTCCACATGCACTTTCTGTTCGAGCCAGATAAAAAGAAACTCTCAGAACATCTGATACATTTTGTTAAACATGACAAAGAACATGGTCATGTTTAAAATAATAATAAATGAGCTACAAAACATCTGGAAGCATTACAATAAGAAGAAAATAAGACTGTCGTACCTTCTGTTCCGAAGTCTTCTGAATGCAGTCTTTGAGCGGATCTTTACCCGCAGGTTGTCGGATACGGGCCACTGTGCGAGACTCGCAATCTTCGATCTGCAGGCGCAGGTTTTTGATTTGGGTGATGTATGACTTGCTTATGGATTCATCCTGCTCACCTGTGAAGACAAGAGATTTGTTTTTACTGTTTTCTAAATAAACAACACTTTATTTCTCCCTTTATCTGTGCAGTGCAGCCAACATCCATGTCACACACATTCCGTCTGTGTTAGTGGTACAAATTTCATTCCAAAATCAAAAGAAAATAAACTAATACATAATACTATGCCTGAAGAAAATGAAGCCTATTTGAGGGACTGTTACAGCTTATGACGGTAAAATATATTAATAAATAAATAAATATTATTGTATTATTTTTTGTATTTCATTCTACAGACTATAAGTAACTTTGCAACGACATGTCAACTTATTCTACTGACCTGAACCCTAACCTAACAGTCTACTAATACTCTAATGAGAGCTAGTTGACATGTAGTTGCAAAGTTACTTATAGTCAACAGAATGTCTAAAGGGGGCCATCAAAATAAAGTGTAACCTAAAAAGTACATTTAAAAAAAGTTCCCAGATATGTACATTTTTGGTTAATTAGCATGAAACTGTAAAGCAAAATATAATTTCTTATTTCTTTATGTTAAATGCTCTTTTCACTAATTGAAAATAGCAGTATTTTCTTTCCACTAAGTGTTAATAGTTGGTAGATGCTAATTACACTTAGTGGCACCTCAATGTATTGCATTATAAAACAGTATGCAGTAATAACAACATATACTAAACATACCATCTATTTATTTAATACATTAATGAATGCTGCCGTAATGGAACATTCCTTGTCCATGTCCCTAAACCCCCCCCAAACCACCACCACACCTACATATTGCCCTACTGATATACCCTTTAGGTAACACTTTATTTTAAGGTGATTTAGTTACACATTACTACATGTACTTACTATAGTAATAACAGTAAACAATGTATAATTGCAAGTAACTGTTCATAAACCTAACCGTAACTCTATAGTGAGTACATGTAGTTAATACATACTACTCAGTACTTATTTGAGTAAGTACAATGTAACTACGTGTTACAATGTAACATCTCTCTGATCTGATATGCAAAAAATAGGTACATATACGGAAAAAGGTGGATTCGAACTCGAGTTGGTCGCATCAAAAGTTAACACTATCTGCATTACTCAGACAATGTGGGCGGAGTTAGTGTAAATAGCCTCTGTCAACAAGGCGGGCTATTTGCACTTGGTGTACTAAACACTCTGGGACAGATTTACTAACAGCTTACGCCAGTGCAAACCTTGCTTTTAAAAAACTACTGTCGGGATTTACTAAAGACACAGTGAAAATTTAGCGCTGAAAGGCATGGACAGGGTTATTTTTACGGACGATTTTGTTGCATATGCATTTGTAGGAGTTTCCCTTTCAGACGCAACATTTATGGGAGGAGAGTATTTAAATGAATCACGCAAGGTGATTTACTAAGGTTTGTGCTCGTCAATCCACTGGTGTTTGCAGCATTATTTACCGCCCCAAAAAATAATGTCTTAAACCAGGAGCTAATTTGCGCTGCTATTGGTAGATTGTGTTGGTCATTATGGAAATGATCCGGCTGCATCTGTGTTCTTTCATTTGCGCATTTTAAGAAGATCAGCGACTTCAATCTGCACCTTTTTAAGATTGGACTGTCACGCTAATTTGCCCTGTTTAGTAAATCTGTCCCTCTGTTTCTTTATTTCGATTTTCAGATTCCATGTTGGAAATCCAACATGTTTCATTGGATTCCCCTTAGGATGTCATCTAATTTACAAATATATGATCACTTCGAAGTCAGAAATTCATCGTTTGAGCAGTATACATTTTTTCCTGTCTTATGCTACCATATTGTGTTTCAATTCATGCACACTCTGTAGAGATGCGCAGTTAGCTAAAGCACCAGAAAGAAACAATGACAAAAGCTGACACAACATGTTTTCATTTATAAAGCAGCACATCCACGATAACCAAACTTTGCTCATGACTGTCAGCAGGAGCACAAGACTCACCCCGTGCTCTGACAGCTGCTCCTGTAATGTGAATTTAACAGTTACCCAACATCCGTAAACATATCACCCTCATTTTTTCATGGTTTCATGGTGCACATTGGGTTTTGTCAGGGGCTTTGTGAAGTCTGTACCTTTCTCCAGGGTGCAGAGCAGGTTGTCGAAATGCTGTGTGGTCTCCTTATAGTCCCTCTCGATCTGCATGTTGTCATTTGAATCGAAAATCTTTGAGTCTTGACTGTCTTTGAGAAAGTCCTGATAGTGCAGCTGAAGGTTCCTCAAAATCAGCGTGTACTCGTCTGACTTCATCGTCTTGAACTGAAGCATAAATGAACACAAATATAAACCCTTAGATACTTTCAAATTCAAAATGGTTATATTTGCATCTTCACTGTGATTATTGCAATGATGAGATAACAATATTCTTTATTTTGTCTTTTGCCTTTTTGTCTATAGCAAACTTATTGTCAGATGTTAAATCAAGTCTTCTCTTTAATTAGTTTAGTAGGGCCCTTGAAGGCCTGTTATTTAATAAAGCAATTCTCCTTGTTTACAGATTATTTCGTTTCCTAAATATAACTCTATGGATCTGCAACTGAAAAAAATCAAGTTACTGAATTAGGAGGTAAAACAACACATCTTGTTTACTGAAGAACTAGGGCTGTGGGAGATATTTACTTTTGTTAATACTTTTTATATGTATGTAAAGCTGCTTTGCAACCATGCAAAATTGTTAAAAGTGCTATAGAAATACATTTGAATTCAATTAAACAATACCTGATATTCAAAGTGTGGGCAAAATATTGAAAATATAACTAAATGTATTTAAATTGTATCACTGATTGTTTACTACAGTGAGCTTGAGAGTTTTTTCTTTTATTAATGTTGTTTAGCGAGTATTATTTTTTTGTGATATTGAAATTAGTGATGATAATTAGAATTCAATGGTATCAAAAATGTTGATATCATAAAACTGTACTGTATTGTAATAATAAATCGTTATCATAAAATAAAATGACTTATATCATGATATAATTTTTGGTTATATCACACACCCCTAGAACACTTTTACATATGCTAGAGTGAAATAACCAGCCAGGAAATTACCTCCAAATAAGTTTCACGTATGCATTTCATCATCACTTATTTGTAGCACAACATCAATAAGTGACTAAATCTCATGAATAAAGCAGTGAACAGACCATAGTGATGTTCCATGAGCGGATGAGATGGATGTCTTTCATCAGGTATTGCCAGGACAGCAGACTCCTGAGGTCGGCGTGCAGATTCTGCCACAGAACCAGTGTCTGCTGGTGACCAGCCTCCAGACTGTCAGAAACATCAACATAACGCTCAGAAACCTTAGTCAACATGGTTTAGGTCATACTGTCGACTAAGCATTTTTAGGCATCAGAGGAACACTCATAATATGAAGAAACAGTAGCAATCAAAATTATGGATCCTTATAAGATACCTATTTTTCTAAGGCAGTTTTTTGCAAATGGTCCCAAAAGGATTATGTCCCAACAAGAATTAGACCTAGAATTTTGTACACTGTTCTGTTTCTTTATGCTTTATAAAAAAATAAAAAAAAATTGGTTCCCCCCAATGTTCAAGACATGGTTACGGCCTTGCTGAGAGGTTATTAAACCGAACCACCACAGAAATGAAAGCCTTTACAGAGGAGTATATAATTTACCTGGACACACTCTCGACAGCCTCCTTGTTGACGGGCGGCACCAGGAAGCAGACAGAAGGTACGACGGCCTCATTGCCTGAGCGGTGCAGAACTTTCCACTGGAAGGGCTGGGAGTTATTGATGAGCGCGCACTCGTCTCCCTTGTGCATCGTCATCTGTTACAGGAAACAAGGATTTAAGCATGCAGCACAAAGCACAGGCTGACTGTGTGTAAGAGTGAACGCGACTGTATCTACCTCCATCTGTTTGAAGTCACACACGGCCTGGATGGGCAGTTTGCCTCTGAAGGAGGTGGTGGGGTCCCGCGGCTTCAGCTGGATGATGGTTTTGGCTCTCTTGTTCAGGCTGGAGACGTCAGTCTTAAACTCGTTCAGCTGCTCTCTTTCCTCCTGTGGTGAAACTCATTTAGTTCAAAGCTTATAGCTACTTCGCAATTTGATAAATTTTTTTATTTTATACTGTTATAAGAAATGTTGGTACCACTGTCCAATAAGGTTTCACTTGTAATCATTAGTTGAACTAACATCGTAACACATGACCATATTCTACATCCCTTAACCATACCCAATACCTAAACATACCCACTACAACAACTCCCTTACTATCAATAAGCAGTAATTAGGAGTTTATTGAGTGGAAAACTGTGTTACTCTATGTAAGCTATCTACTAAAACTCACAACAGCGTCTTGGAGTAAGTCCTCCAAGCGAGTGGCAGTGGTGGTGCGGTCACACATGTATTTCTTCTTCATGGTCTCCTGCATCTTCTTCATCCTCTCCTCAGCATCTCTCACATCAGCAAAGAACTAGGGGAGGGAGGTAGAGAAAGAGAAGAATACTTCTTATTCACGACTGACCAACAAAGATTTGCTGTGGTAAAGAACATGGTTACATTAATCTGGACGGGCATTTGATGATGCCGTACCTGGAAGTATGCGGTGTTCTCTTTGAGATGAGTTTCAATGCAACAGCACACCTGAAGGATCCAGCTCCACTGGGTCTGCAGAGCTGCGGTGAAGGCCTGAAGATCACCAACACAACACATATGTAACAAATACAACATACTGTACACTTGCGTTCAGATGTTTGGGGTCAGTAATGTGTTTTTTTTTTTTTGTTTTTAATCCCCTGCAGTCAATAATTGTATCCCTTAAAACTCATCTTTGATAACCAAAATGACATAATTCGTAATGCCTTGAAATAGCTTGAATGTTACTCTACAACATTCCTTAATTGCTCTATAAATATGCAAATTAGCCCCGGCTCCAATCAACCACACCGGCTCAGACTATCTGATCCACTCACTCAACTGTAGAAAATACTACACAATGCAAATGGAAATATTGGTTTAATTCAGCCATATATGTTTGAACCAGAAGCTGATTCAGAAGACGAGGAACAGTGAATTATACAGGCTCATCTACAAGTCCATGTATCAGAATGTTAATGTGTTTTATGTATCGCTCTCTACAACATCGGGCATATAACTGTAATTGATATGATTAGCCTTTGGCTTGACTATGTTATCAAACAGCTAATGTGTTGCTAATAAACTATATGTTCCTGTTCGCCATCATACAGCCTTCTAAAAAGTTGAAGGGATTGGTTACAAGTTTGTGACGGTAGAAGGGAAGAGTTTTTGAGATCGTCTTTGGTACACAGAGGTTTTAAGACTTAAAGCATATTAGAAACATGAATAAGATGAGAAGTTTAGTTCATGCTATACCTCAACAGTCTTCTTGCCTGGATGGCCGTCTTTAATGAGTCTGTCTCCAGTGGCCTTGATGTCATTGACCTTCTTCTCCCTAAGTTCCAGTTCACGCATGAGTCCCTGGGGAATCAATTAGGCCATGAAGAGCATTTCAAACTGTAAAATATTCTCCATTTACACACCCAACTATAAAAAAACAACAAGTCCGTGAACAACCCATTTATCAAACAATCTCCCCTTAGTCCTAACCCTAAAAGATAAACAGGTTTATAAAATGTTTTTATTGGCTCTACACTTACTGAATAGTTATCTTTCTTTGCACCCATGTTGGTGTTGTGCTCACTCCAGTCGTAATTGGTTTCCTCTTCCTCTTTATCATTAAGCCACATCAGTTCCTTGGTGGAGGCGTTGACAAAGTTATACAGCTGGTCAAGATTTCTCAGGCGGGACTTGGAGGAGTTCTGGAGAGAAGAAAAATACAGTACATGCTTACACGGAAATGGACAGACTGAATGATTTTTTTAACAGTTACCGGGTAGAACACTCACCAGCAGTCTGCTGTACTGCAGATCCAGTTTTCCCAGATATTCTCTGTATGTGCCTTTACTAGCGGACGAGAGTTGGTTCTGAAGTACACAAAGAGGTAGAGACGTCAGATCGAGAGATGCGCTAAAGCTCTTTAAAACCTTAACTGTCACCATCCTCTTTTTAGTTATTGTCTTGTATTCATATCACTTACTTTAGTAATCATCATAAATTAGGTATCATTTGAAAGCTTAAAAACTCATTCTGTGAAAAACATTTTGAACTTGAAGATTACGTTAGCATGGAAACTGTACTTTAAATCATTGTAGCAGGCTCCACCTACTAGTGTGCGGTGTCATGTTTCATATTACGAAACTACTAACTACTTTATAATCAAAACCTTTTCTAATCAAGACACATATCGACGGAAAGGTCTGTGCTTAAGGTTCCATATTTGGTGACTGTTTTGTGATAGAAAGAAAATTTGAGAATTTGTTACAGGAGAACAATAAAATGGAATGTGGGTGAAACCCGGTGGCTATTTTTGGTACAGCGCCCAAAGGAGCATACATTTTTGTGATTTGTGCTGACATATGGCTTTGATTTTATAGCAATTATAGAGAACAAATATTTTTTAAGTATGTATTTTATATAAAATGCTTAGTAAAGCACATTTGATTTACAGTAAATGTAAACTTCCATAACTTTTTCATACTTTTATGATTTAAAGTGCTGTCACTTCAGCGGAGAGCCTTCTTTAAAACAAGTCCAATCGTAGGTTTGTGTTCCAAAGCATTCTTGAATTACAACCATTTAGGTATGGATAGTGCATTTTCATGTCTCTGCTCAAAAAGGGGGGTGACAGTGAAATTAGGTAAAATTGTAAATTTGTTTACCGTATTTTCCGCACTATAAGGCACACTTAAAAGCCTTTCATTTTTCAAAAATGACAGTGCGCCTTATAGTGCAGAGCGCCTTATATATGGATCAAGGCGCTCTGTCAAAATGTTTCAGTATGAAAAACCACTAAAAACAATTTAATAATAATAAAAAATTTTCAGTACGACTGGTAAACTACAAAGCCGCACCGATTGCAGTATTACGGCTACCATAGTCAGTAAACACCGGTACTGTGCTTTCGGATAATGACGAGAGAACTGTTCAATTCGGACACTGAAGAATAAGAATTCGAGGGATTTGTGGATGGGGAATGAACTGAAAAAGTGAGCTTTACGTGTTATACGTAACTGAACAATGTGGAGTTATGCACTAACGTTTGATTTAGTGGTATCCGACTGTTTCTTTTACTAGGCTACGTGTTTACTGAATTAAGGAAAAGTTCCCCTCCACATTTGGGAGAAAAGTTAGCAAGGCTGGGAGTAATTGTTTATATGCACATCAACGTTTGAACAACGTTACCATGGGAGTGAACGGAGTTGTCAGAACCCTTAATAAAGTTGGACTTTATCTGACTGTTGACATTCCCTTTAGCACAGCTCCATCTAGTGGATGCATAACGCAATCGTTTGACTGCAGTATCTTCTATTATATGCGCCTTATAATCCGGTGCGCCCTATATATGAAAACAGTTCTAAAATAGGACATTCATTGAAGGTGCGCCTTACAATCCGGTGCGCCTTATAGTGCGGAAAATACGGTAGTCAAGTCCAGTTACAAGTTTACAAAGCAGCTTTACAGTAAATCATGATGTTAAAGTTAATATCTTCTTGCCTTATAGCCGCATTTAGAGCTGGACTGGGACTCGGCTTATTGGGCCTGGATTTATTTTCTAACTATTGCCGGGACTACCTGCGACGGAAGGAATCTGCTGGAACATTGAAAATGATGGACTGGCCACCTCAAAGTCTGGACTTCAACCCTCAATCGAGCACATTTGGGGCGAGTTTGAAAATAAACTGGACAGATCTATTGTACATTCAAAGGGAAGGCTTTTGACTTCAGTTGCAGAAGTCAAGGGATAACATTAGTGTTGAAGTTCATAGAGGAATACTATGCCAGAGAGATGTGCTTCTGTTAATGCTGCAAAAGGTAGACATACCATATTAACATTAAGAGTGGATAAAAACAGTACGACTCACTTTTGGTCAGAGCTACCATTTGCATGTTTCATGAACATTTTCAAAGGAAATCATATTTTGTAGGCAAATATTTCTATATATCAAATGTTCTAATCATTTTGGCCATCACTGTATAAAAAATTGCACAGCCAATATTTGCTATATAGTATACATCGCTTTATGTGAATACACTGTAGATATACTTATATACCCAACTTTTAATATACTGTTGTGTGATAAAGTTTACATTTTGAGACGATACAAAACAATTACATAACTTGGCTCAGATTTGCTAGAATATATTGCTTTGCATTAATATACTGTGAGTATGCAGATGAAGTTGGACATAATTATATATCCAACGTTATAGCTGTGAGATAAATAATATAGTTTACATTTTGAGATGATACAGTATAAACTGTATCAAGAAGCTGAGATTTGCTATATAGTATAGTGTACAGTAGTGTACAGCGGATAAAGTTAGATACACTTATATATCCACTGTTATATAGAGAGCTGTGCGATAATATGGTCACATCTTGCGACAATATAAACAATCAAGCAGTTGAGGTTTGCTGCATAGTATATATCTCTTTACGTGAGTGTACTTTTATGTTTGCAGGTAAAGTTAGATATACTTCTAATTTGGGCTGTAACGGTACACAAAGCTGGGTTCGGTACGTACCTTGGTTTTGAAGTCACGGTTTGGTACTTGTTGGGTACAGCAGGGGAGAGAAAACTAAACATAAAATTGCTTTTTTTATTATTAAACAGTGGTTTACTGAAATGTCTGTCTTTAAATGAATTCAATTATAATTAAAAGTTTCTTAAGAATAAAAAAAATTATCTGCTAATGCTGTACACTATATAGGGAGCCCTTACTTACACAGTACTATAATATAAAAGGTTAACAACAAAGCCCAAACTATTAGCCTAAGTTGCTATTTCTTTTTATATATAATAATCAACACTCAGATAATAAATTGTAAGCAAACATGTAAACTGCATATAAGGCAGTTTTTGCATTAACTTTTAAATCTAGTAAATCTGTTTTTACTCCAGTTCGTTGTTGAAGGATGAATACGTGTACCGTTACACCCTAATCAAATGTCAAGGAACAAAAATGTGTTTAGTGACACAAGGTAAAGCGAGGTCAACTTTAACAATGGGCCAGGCCTGAGCTGGGGTGGAGCACGTTCGTTACGCCATGAGAGAACCGCGGTATGTACCGCGGGTGGTGTATCGTGGTTTTTCGGTTCGGTTAGAAAACGTAAAAAAATAAGTACCTCATCTGCCCGTGCTCGCTCAATCTTAGCCTTGAAGTCCTCAATGGTTTGGTGAAGACCTCTGTGGCTGCCCAGCTGAGACTCCACAGACGGAAGATCGATGCCCCACTCGGAGGTATCGATCCTGCGCTGGTTCTCCTCCACCCAGGCTAACAGGTCCTGTGCGTAGCGGAGAGTGACGTCGTCGAGCTCGGGTCGCACGCGTTGCGTAGACTTCTGCTGGGTCACGTGTGTCATGGAGACGTGAGAAGCAGTACTGGCACTGGTCTTGAGCCTTAGATTGTAGTCACTGCGCAAGTTCACCAAGCGCTCATGTAAGCGGTAGACCCTGAGAAAACAAAATCACAAGTCATTATTTTTGCTTGATTTAAAGAGGTTTAGCAGTGACTGACTATTTAAAAGACTTAAGGCCAGATTTACTAAACAGTGCCAATTCCAAATAAACGCTGATGGGAGTGGAAAGTTCAGCGCGTGATCTCCTGACAACATGCAAATGAAAGAACACAGACGCAGCTGGATCATTTCCATAATGACCAACGCAATCTACCAAGAGCAGCGCAAATTAGCGTCTGGCTTAAGACATGATTTTTTTGAGGCGGTAAATAATGGCACAAACACCAGTAGATTGACAAGTGCCAACCTTAGTAAATCATGATTCATTTAAATACTCTCTCGTCTGAAAGGGAAACTCCTACAAATGTATATGCAATAAGGTCATCAGCAAAAATAACCCTGTCCATGCCTTTCAGCGCTCATTTATCACTGTGTCTTTAGTAAATTCTGACAGTCATTTTTTTTTATGCCAAAAGAGGGTTTTGCAAGCTGCTTGTAAATCTGGCCTATAATACATATCCAATAAAATCACTTTCAGGTCCAAAAGGGAAACAAAAATAGCCCATTGAAGAGGTTAATGCACTGCAGGCTACTGAAAGAAGGTTTTTTACTATAGTAGTTGCCAAGAAACATCAAATGGACTCACCTGCGATACATCTGCTCTGCCTGCAGGTGGCGGCCATCTTTGAGAGCCTGAACATCGTTAAAGAGGAGACGGATCATGCCATCGGCTTTGTCCAGATCTCTCTCAACCTCTACCGTGTGCTGTGGTGGTTTCCCCGCATTCAGGAGACGAATATCCTGCAACAACAGCGACAGTATAATGCATAGTCGAAGCCTTTACAGCTACTTTATAGTTTATGGTCAAACTAATAACTGCATTATTCTACAGATCTATGCTCTTACCTTCTGCAGTAGAGACTCAGTCTGGTTGAGTTGTTCCTCACACATGCCTGATTCCATCTGCACTTTATTGACAATCTGTTGGAGACGTTCTAACCTGGAAATTATCAGAATTTGCATACAAATGATTACATTTTCTAAATTGGTAGTTCTTGTCCAGAATAAGCTGAAATCAGGACCAGACGTTATGCCAAGTAGTCAAAGGTCTGGTGTACCCAGGACTATCTATGGAAGCTTGTTTCCACCACAAAATAATAATAATTTTTTTTTATCTTTATTTTTTTTTTAACTTTTATCTCACAATTACAAGTTATAAAGTCAGAATCGCATGATAAAAAGTCAGATTTGTGAGTTATAAAGTCCAATTCTGAGGGAAATGCGACTTTATAACTCACAAGTCTGACTTTATAATCACACAACATATTCTGACTGTAAAACAATATTCATTTGAAATTAATTATCTAAAATAATAGAAATGATAATAACATGATAGGAAATTACTTCATACAACCACTAAAAATGTGTTAAAAGTAACTGCCATACACAACAAAACATGGCAAATGCATCAAGAAACTCACAGTTTTCCACGACGAAGCAAATACTCTAAACGACATGAGTCAGTCATAAAGGCCATTTTTAATAATCCAACAGCATGAAGACTTTCTCCGAGATGCATAAAAACATGTTTTCCTATCATGGGACTCGGACAGACCACAGCCAGGAAAAAGTTGTTGTGACGCTTGGTCAGCCATTCCACAGTCCAGTCCATAAAGGATCTGTGTGCTGCATATTACTCTTGTCCAGCAAGAAGCAACATTGTCTTGTGACGGGGGATGTGTCCAGTTTTAGATGACACTCCCTCGCCTTCTAGACGATTGATATTGAAAACCGTTTCCTTCTATTTCATTTACTCCAGATCAAAATCGCAACATTCCTTTACATTCTCACTTACATTACAATCGGTAATTTTACTATACAGCTTAACTTTAAATTATTCAATTGCCAGAATTCTGAATATATTTAAGTTCGGAGGTGTCAAAAACATAATGTCTATACGCCAAACCAAAAGTGTTTTTGTTTAAAGTGTTATAAATAAAACGGCAAGACAAATTCAGTTTTCCATTCTCCTTGACTTGACAAATAGTTCAAGGTTTCTTGGATCAAAATAGCTCTAATTTAGTTATTTGACTACTGTACCTTTAAGATGTATATATGTAAATGATCACTGTTGTGATTGGCTAAGCACTTTGCATGTGGAAATACCACTCAAGTTCACATATTGTCACGCTGTCATATTGCTGAACAGGTATTAATATGTAAACATAGGCAGTCATACGGTTAAGAAGTTTTAAATGAATAAATAATAGTGTTGAAAAAGATGTGTTTGTGAAATAATAGTGGAAAATGTTCATAGTTAATAAAATTGACTAAGCAAAAATGATGAAGAAAAGTGAATATAGAAGCTCTGTCTGCAAATGCCACTTTTGACATCTTATATTTTGTATCAAATGCAACGAAATTCAAAGTGCTGCTTAAGTATCTAAATACCTTTGGGGCCACATTGAGATCTGGTAGAAATGTATCATTCGCACACAACTCTTATTAGAATGCCCTTCATTGTGTGTTATAATGGCTGATGTATGCCAGTTTTTGGACTGGCACACTGTTCTATTCTAGTCAGGCTCAGTCATTCCATTACACACCCATTACCTTCCTGTATTCACAATGACCACGAGACAAAGCTACAACAAACCTGAGACTGCAGAGTGAGTGGTCTGTGTTTTCAGACATGTTGCTCACCTCTCAAACTCGATTCTGAGCAGTCTCTCTCTCTCCAGAATGGCCACATGAAGACGCCCCCATTCCTTCTCAACATCAATGGGGTGGTAACCAGGAGGGACCTTAACCTGACCGGCTTGAACCGCACTCTGTGGGAAAACATCATATTAGGACAGAAGTAACATATCAATATACAGAAATTAAACAAATTAATTGGTAAATTAAATTGATTTGGTTTCACTTTATTTCATCCACTTCAGATATTCTACACCGTACTTGTGTAAGTCATTTCAACTTAGATTACATTAAACAGACTTAAACAAATGTGTTGAATGCTGTATAACTTATAAAAAAAGTGGAACATGGCTTAACTTATTTTGATGAGTTATAACTTATTGTCATAACTTATTGATCATATAATTTTTACAGTGTATTAAATATAAGTAACTTTGCAACTAACAATGTCAACTAACTCACATTAGAGTATTAGTAGACTGTTAGGGTAGGGTTTGGGTTAGTAGAGTAAGTTGACATAGTTGCAAAGAATGTCTATTGGGGAGCATCAAAATGTACGGTTTATGGTCCAATTCAAACTATATATCGGCTGTTTTTAGTACGTATAAAGCACATATAATGCCTTATTCTGGATGACCGTATTCTACATCCCTTAATCCTACCCAAACCTAAACTTAACCACTACAACAACTCCCTTACTAACTATTAATAAGCAGTAATTAGGAGTTTATTGAGGCAAAAGTCTTAGTTAATAGTGAGAATTGTCCCCTAATATAAAGTGTGACAGCAGATATTAAACAGACAATCTACTAATACTCTAATGACTGCTAGTTGACACGTAGTTGCAAAGTTATTTATAGATATTAGAATATATAAAGTGGACTATTGAAATAAAGTGTTACCAATTATTTTGACATCTCATGTTTAAATCTCCAAGACTGTAGCATTATGAATTGTGACATCCTGTGTACAAACCTCAAAGGACTGGTAGAGGTGTTTGGAGCGGCTCTTGTCCGACTCTTTGGCGTGCAGCTCGGTTTCTTTAAATTTCAGAAACTGACGCCATAGAATCTACAATATAATTCAACCAGAAAAACAACAAATAAACACTTAGACAGCTTGCCACAGATGCTGGACTATTCATATAGTATAAATTGCATTCATATAGTATAAACACAGCTTGACCTTGATCATCCTAAAAGGTACATTTGAATGGTTCGGTAAACATTTGTTAAAAGAGCCCGATCTTAGTTTTTCATCTAACATGGAGTGACATGACTGAGGATTGACTCACAAAGCTGGTAACATAAGTAATATCCCTCAGATCAAGATGATAACTATACCCATTACACAGCCGCCCCACCCTGATGAGACAGAGCCATACAAACTCGAACAAAGATGTTCAAAGACAGAACGCCTGCCCTTCATGATGTGGTGTCATATGACATGACTCATGCACTTCAGAGGAAGATTTCTCTAACGGGATAGAGTTCTCCCCGTGTTATTGAGAGTGTTTGCACTCTTGGAAAAAAAAGGTGGTTCAATATAGAACACTAGTGTTCTTGACTCAATTTACAAGAAACATTTATGCCAAAAAGGATCTATACAAGGGCAAATGTCTTAAACGATATTAAGTAATACTTAAATGCATAATACTTGATTAATGTTTTTGTTTTTTCTAGTGATAAAGTATCTTTACAAACAGTTTACAACCCCAAATCAGAAAAAGTTTGGACAGTTTGGAAAACACAAATAAAAAAAGAAAGTAGTGATTTCTAAATTTACTTTGACTTGTATTTCATTGCAGACAATATGAACACAAAATATTTCATGTTTTGTCTGGTCAACTTCATGTCATTTGTAAATATGCACCCTTTCCTGTCATTCAGACCTGCAACACATTTCAAAAAAAGTTGGGACAGGAGCAATTTAGGGCTAGTAATGAGGTAAAATGGTTAAATAATGATGTGATTTGAAACAGGTGATGTCAACCTGTGATTGTAATTATGATTTGGTACAAAAGCAGCATCCAAGAAAGGTCTAATCCATTAGGAGCAAAGATGAGCCGAGGATCGCCAGTTTGCCAACAAATACGTGAGAAAATTATTAAAATGTTTAAAAACAATGTTCCTCAAAGAAAGATAGAAAGAGATTTGGATATTTCAAATTCAACATTGCATAACATAATTAAAAGATTCAAGGAATCTGGAGGAATTTCAGTGCGTAAAGGACAAGGGCGCAAGCCTAAGCTGAACAACCCTGATCTCCGATCCCTCAGGCGGCACTGCATCAAGAATCCTCATTCATCTATAAGCGATATCATCACATGGGCTCAGGACTACTTTAGCAAACCTTTGTCAAGTACCACAATACGTAGTTACATCCACAAATGCCAGTTAAAACTGTACTGTGCCAAAAGGAAGCCCTATGTTAACAGTGTCCAGAAGCGCCGTCGACTTCTCTGGGCTCGGAGGGATCTAGGATGGACCATCACACAGTGGAAACGTGTACTGTGGTCAGATTAACCAGTATTTCAGGTATTTTTTGGGAGCAATGGACGCCGTGTGCTCCGGACCAAAGAAGAAAAGGATCATCCAGACTGTTACCAGCAGCAAGTCCTAAAGCCAGGGTCTGTCATGGTATGGGGTTGTGTCAGTGCCCTTGGCAAAGGTAACTTGCACTTCTGTGAAGGCACCATTAATGCTGAAAAGTACATAGAGATTTTGGAGCATAATATGCTGCCTTCAAGCAGACATCTTTTCCAGGGACGTCCATGCATATTTCAACAAGACAATGCAAAACCACATTCTGCACACATTACAAAGTCCTGGCTGCGGAGGAAGAGGATATGGGTACTTGACTGGCCTTCCTGCAGTCCCGACCTGTCTCCAATAGAGAATGTGTGGCAACGAAGACCCCGTACTGTTGCCCACCTTAAGACTTGTTTGCAGGAAGAATGGGACAAAATTACACCTGAAACACTTCATCTCTTGGTGTCTTCAGTCCCTAAATGTCTTTTAAGTGTTGTGAAAAGGAATGGCAACATTACAAAGTGGTAAATGCTTTACTGTCCCAACTTTTTTTGAAATGTGTTGCAGGTCTGAATGACAGGAAAGGGTGCATATTTACAAATGACATGAAGTTGACCAGACAAAACATGAAATATTTTGTGTTCATATTGTCTGCAATGAAATACAAGTCAAAGTAAATTTAGAAATTTCTTTTTTTTTTTCATTTTCCATACTGTCCCAACTTTTTCTGATTTGGGTTGTAGTTCATAAAACTGAATTGAAATAAAAAAATATTTAAAACAAAATGAAATGAATTAATAAAACTATATGCATAAAATGGTTCCATAATGGAAAACCCTAAAAGGTTCACCTGACAGAACACTTTCTTCGAAAAGAGTGCGGGGTTGACATTTTTTTTTAACTGTTTGTCAAGCTACAAACAAATCAATATGATTTTTTTTTAACTATGTCAAGGAGGCTATGGATGGCTGGATGGAGCAATAGAAATCATTCATAACTAAAGTTTGTTACTTCCCAAAACTAGTTATGTATCCATGTGTGCATTCCTCTTACATGACCCTGTCACGGTTATACCTGTTTAATTTTCATTATGGATATTTAGTTTGCTTGTCTTTGTTTCCATGTTCCCGCCATCACTATTTGTCATGGTTATTCATTATGTTTCTAATTAGAGCACACCTCTTTTGTATTGAGTTCATTTGCCTGTGTATTTAAGACCTTAGCTACGTCCCAATTTGCATACCATCTGTCTTAAATGTGACCCTGGACCACAAAACCAGGGTCAATGTTTGTTAGGGTACTATAGGACAATATTTGGTCGAGACACAACTATTTGAAAATCTGGAATCTGAAAATCACCTTTAAAGTTGTCCAGATGAAGTCCTTAGCGATGCATATTACTACTACTAATAAATATTTTATATATTTACAGTAGGATATTTACAAAATATCTTTATGGAACATGATCTTAATATCAATGATTTTTAGCATGAAAAAAAGGATAATTTTGACCCATACGATGTATTGTTGGCTTTTGTTACAAATATACCGTGCAACTTATGACTGGTTTTGTGGTCGACAAATAGTATTCGAAATTAGAATTAGTGTGTCCCAAATCATAGTATGTTGAAATGAGTATTCCGAAAATACCCGGATGTTCTACTTTTTCTGGTTAGATTCCCGGAATTTCAGATCCATGTACACACTCTTATATTGCCCACAACCCACTGCACGTTGGATGAGGATTAGATCAGAAGTACAAACACAGATAAAAAGTGTTAAAAAAACTACAAACATGGCGGTTATATAACCTGACGAAATATTATTTATTTAAAGGGGTGATGAATTGAGAAACCAACTTTCCCGTGAGCCTTTGATATATCATGATATAATAATGTTCTGTAAGTTTGAGAGCTGAAAACGTACTTGTTAGTCAAAGAAAAGCATTTATATGCACCAGGCCAAGAAAACGAGAGCTGGAATTCAATGACGTCATGGGAAGAAGAAACACAACTCAACTGATGAATATGTTTGAGTGCTTCTGAAGCCCCGCCCACAGAGTCGAGGCGCCTCAGGTTTCCAGTGCAGTGATCATGGCGAGCACAGTAATATATTGCTCTGTGCCAGGTTGTGGAAGAACCCAGTCACTGCATAAGCTTCCTTCGGATGCTACTATTAGGAATGTGTGATACTTCATTTATTTTTTAATGAAGTTCCAGCTCACGTGGGGAAGACGTGTACGTGTGTTCGCTTCATTTCACTGCGGATCATTTGTAAACAAGTCTCAGGTGCTGGATTTGCAGACACAGTGTTGTGCTTCTATATTGGATTCGACAGGAATGGTGCAACAAACTTATGTGAGTAAAACGTCTTTTTTATATGTAATAATAGTCCCGGGGCTATGTGTTTTCCAGACGGCTACCAAAACGTCAAACCCATTGGCAGGCCGATGAATCTCAAATAGTGAAATAATATTCCTTTCTTGATCTGGGCACGCGCGCACGTGTGTGTCTGCGTGCGGTTCGTGCTTATCGACCGATCGGGCGGGCCATGTAATACAGAAATTATTTTCCAATAAATCTAGGTTGGATGAGAAATAAATCATTGTGTTTGTTTGATAAAGACGTTTACGAGCCCTGTGATCGAGAGAATCATTCCGGTTGCCGCTTTCAAAATAATCCCTCCCTAATGTGAACTGAACTGACAGGGGAGCTGAAGCTCATTAAATATGCAAATCGTATCCAATCCCAGCCGTGGGCATTTACTTCCAAGTCTCCAGTGCGGCACGCCCATCAAAACCCAGCGTTCAGGAGAAAGCCTCAAAACCAGTCTAGAAAACAGCCTATTACTTATTCATTATGATGTTTTTGAATGTAAAAACCGTATACATTTAAAAAAAAAAGCCAGTTCATGACATCTTTAATGTTTTCCACATTATATTTCATCTGCAACAGCATTGTGAACTTTTATAAAGATACAGTTGGCCATTAACTTTTAAATGCATCATTATATTTAAATTGAAAACACATGAGCAGAGTCTCCACATGAAAGACCCACAACTGGCAGATCAATGTGCTACTGTATACATTTCTCTCCGATACAGTAGGAAATTAAGTTAAATTAAATTTGAACTGTAACGTGATGATTGACAGGGCAGTTTAAACGCTAACATGATGCATGTAACTAAGCGTAAGAGCTGTCCGTTAAAGATGATGGCATAGTGAATGTCCCAAAGCTTAGCTACTCTTCTGTTACACACTCAAAAGTATGTTGTTTTTCTTCACAGAAAGAGTAAATACTTTTAGGCGTAGTATAAGTCGGCGAATTGGTATGCAGCACTTCAGTTCTCTCCACCCTTTGTCTGGTGTTGTTTGTGTTTAAGTACACACTGTAACAGTACTTCGCTTCTTATCTTTTGTGTTGTTTAATTAAAGTTACTCTACTATTTGAACGGATATCTTTGTTATCGTCATCCTTTGTTGACCAGATCGTGACAGACCCTAAACAAGTTACCTGTCCTCCTGAAAAGACTATCTAAGATCAGTATAAATGTCTATGCTGGTCTAGACTGGTTTATAATATTTAGTGCTGCATTGGTGCTGGTCTACATATTAGATCTGCTAACCATGCTGAAACCAGCAAAACTTCATCCACTTTCTGGTTGACCAAGGAAAACTGTTCTTTTTGGTTAAACTAGTTATGACTTGTTCAGAATGCGGTCCAGTATTCAGATCCCAGCATATGCTGGGGACCGAGCTGGTCTTTTAACCAAGGTAATTCTACAGAAAACCCAGACAATGTGCATCTCACAACAGATAATGAAGACTGCAGCTCATTCAATAACCGGATAAGAACAGAGTAACTAGTAGCAACCCAAACCACACAACAGCAGACTTTAGATTAGCGTTCCTCACCTCAATCTCCTCATAGCTGCTGGGAAACTTCCTCTCCTCAAAGATGAGTATGTGATGTCTGATCCATTGGAAGAGAATGGTGACCAGCTCATAGTATTCCTGCCAGCGCAGCTCCAGCTCCTGCAACAGCAACCAAAAACACACCAAAACTATTCAGGGGAGAACAGCAACGCTCTTTTGCCCCTGTGCTAAGTCACTTATCACATTCACTCAATTAGGTGTCAACAATCGTAGCCTTGTCTGATAACAGCATATGAAGGGAGGGAGGAATCAAAGCACCAAAATAGCTGATCCAGGTTGATTGATAGTCTGTGACACAGCGCACATAGATCATTCAATTCTCTTTCTCATGATTGATTCTGATGGAGTCAGGGAAGAATCAAATAAATTGCATTTGACAGAAACTCGAAATCCAGGTCACACAAGGTCTATTACCTCTTCAAGTTTACAGTATATTCCTATATCTATATCTATATTCTCTCTCTCTCTCTCTCTCTCTCTCTCTATATATATATATATATATATATATATATATATATATATATATTTCATTTTTTTTTTTATTTTTTTTTTCTGGTACCACCAAGTACCTTTAACCCTTAAATGCATGAATGTTTCATCAATCATTATTGCATATTTGGGTCTTTAGGTCTCTACCTGACACGATAATATTAAACTCTCCTGATATTAGAGTAACACTTACAGAAGATTTTGTTATCTTTTGGAGCTTGGAAGGGTTCAGTTTGAGCAGATGTTTTATACCATCATCACTGTCCTCGTCAGAGCTCATTTCCCAGTACATTCAGCATCTGGCTCATATTCACCATTTCAAACATATTCTCAAAACTATCAACATCTTCAAAAATCAATATTTTGTTGACAGCTTCACCAGATCCACCATCCTGTCCCGATGGGTGAAGAAGCTGTCAGCGATCAAAATATTGATTTTGAAGATGTTGAAATTGATAGTTTTGAGAATATAATGCTGAATGTACTGGGAAATGAGCTCTGACGAGGACAGTGATGATGGTATAAAACATCTGCTCAAACTGAACCCTTCCAAGCTCCACAGTAGTATTTGATTGCGTTCAGCACTTGCGCTGCAGTAAATCGCTGAGCCATTTCAATCATTTTTCTGATTCTTCCTATTCTTTTGTTTTCTGCCTGCGGTAACTATGAGTGAAATGACACTTCATCATTGTTCATCCAACTTGTGAAATAACGGTGAACTGCAGTTATTCAGTCATCAAAGATTTCATTATTGTTGTGCAGAAAAATTATATACTTACACTGTTACACACCTTGGGTTGCAAACGACCCTATACAATTATCACAAAAAAAATTAATGGTATACCCGAGGTATGGATTTAAGGGTTAACATCCATAGGAACCTTTCAATTGCACAAAAGGTTCTTTATAGTGGAAAAAGATTTTTAGATTTTTAAAAAGTTCTTCACACTAAGAAAAAATGGTTCTTTTCAACTGATCACTGAAAAATTCTTAGGGGAACAAATAAAAACCACCTTTTGAAACCATTATTTTAAGAGTGTATGTTTTCACAAGACTATAGATATATGAACAGTTTTTGGAGCTCAACAGTCTTAAGGTGCTGTCACATTAATGACATTTTGAGGGGAAAAAGGTCTATTATAATAATCTAGCAATGTATGAAGTCACTTTTAAACCAAGCAGCTTTCTGTTTGTGAAGGTGACGATTTGTGTGACTAACTCAACACAAGCAAAATCTGCATTGGGCCTTGACTCCAAAAGAACAGCATGAACATTTCATTAAACTTCTCATTTTTTACTGCACGAAAGAAAGAAAATCATGAGGTCTATAACGAAGCCATACATGAACGCGAGTACATGATGAACATCTTGTCATGGTCAGAGAGACTGGACACTGATGCTATTTAGCAGTAACGTGGGAATGGGCAAGGGCAGGAAGCCTTAAGAAACCTCATTCATAAAACGCTTCATTAGTTTTATTAGATTTGGTTCGACTGCATATTAACTGGACTATGTGCTGACAGCCTAAGTCTGGAGCTGGTTTGTTAAGCGGTCATTACATCATTTTAAAATTATGAGGGGAAAAACTCACTTTGGCTTTGCCGCCATCCTGAACGTCTGGAACTCGTGGCATAGCGTCGTAAAGGGAAGACACATAGGTGATTATGGACTTCTCATCAGGATGAGGCACATCCACATCTGCAATAAAAGAATTGTATATCAATAAGAAATCATTGTTTCATTCGGTGTGTGTGTCATGAAAATGTGTGATTGTTTGTGTGTCATTTGTTTAAGCAGACTGTAGTATTTCTCTATGACCGGGACTTGATTTTGTCCATCAGGAATTGATTGGGTTGTTTGATTGTTTTCGTTTCAATCTTATGTCATGCACATCATCATTAACTTGTGGGGGAGATTACAAGGACACATGGATTTTTTAAATATGATGATGCGCACAGATAAATTATTTTATCTGTTAATTATTTTATTAAGTTTATACACAAATCCATGTAGCCAAAGGGTTCACAAACTTTTGACACTAATCTGAAATAATTTCAAATAAATGAAAAACTAAATGAAACTAACAACAGTTAATGAAAAACTAACTGAAATAAAATTATAATTAGCAAAAATAATGAATCGTGTTTGTTAATAAGCTCTCATCCTGCGTCAGCAAATCTGACCTGTGGCTGTTTAGGGAAATACCTGTAGATGGCGCTTCATGCATGTGAGCTGAAGCAGTAGCATAGTAGGCTATTCAATCGTTATTGTCTTTAAAAAACAAGACGCGGGCAATGAAATGAGCTTTAAACTTGAGCGCTGTGTTTTTAGAATGCCGTTTCATGCGCGATACACGGGTGCAACAGCCAAACACGTCCGTCAAGCACATGTTTACGTAGAAAAACTACTGAAAAATAGCACAAAGCAAAAACCTGTAAAGAGCTACAACTGTACCACTGTGTTTGAGATGTTTGCATGATGGTGACAGGCTGAAAAGTGCTGTTATTGTCTTTGTTTTTGAAAAACCTTATTAATATTACTATCCATGTAGACACATATCTCTACAACGTAGGGAATACCAGGACCACAGACACACTACATACTATACACTCGAGATTTACCAGTGTTCACACTGATACATTGTACATCTGAAAAAAAAGTAAACTAGGCATGTAACAAGATTCCATCTTTAATATGAATGAGAACGAATGAATAACTTTTAACTTTCATTTGTTTAGTTATTTTGAAATCTCAAACAATTATGTAATTTTTACAGTACAAACTTTAAACTTTGCTGAAAATAAATGTCTTGCTTTGGTCTACAATGGAAGTGTTCTGTTAACTAATAACTAAAACATATACAAACTAAATAGAAATGTGTTCACAAAATGAAAACTAAATTAAAAATTAAAAACTATAATAACTTATCATTGAACTACATTTATTTATTTACATTGAAATAATAAAAGGTTTAGCTTCAAGGCTGGGTATTAATATCTTATAACTTTCTTCAGTAGAGGCTTATACCACTTGATTTAACATTACCTTCTGGGTCAAGCAGTCGTGTGACCCCAAGTTTTTGCTCTGCCACTGAAAAAGCCTGTTCCAGGTTCTCCAGGTTGGATTGGTGGTACACTTTCGACATGTCGATAAGCCTGGGCCTGGTGAAATGAAGAGAAACAAACCCATGTGGATCAGTAAGTCAGTGTAAAAAATGCAGCAAACAAGTTTAGAGGACCTATTATGCCCTTTTACAAAGTCTTGATTTTATTTTTGGGGTCTGCTAGAATCATTTTTCATGTCTGAATGTTCAAAAACAATTTTTTTTTCACATATATGACACTGTTGCTGCTCTTCTCTTCCCAGTCTGTCAGTAATGCTCTGTTTAGTTCCTGTTTCTATGAAGCCCCTCCTTCTGAAAAGCACAGTGTGCTCTGATAGGTCGACTGGATCAGTGTGTTGTGATTGGTCAACCACTTTGAGCGCATTGAGGAAATGTTCCACCCATTAAAATAACCTTTAGTTACAACACATTACTAACTAACTAACTTAAGCATGCCCCGCCCCTTTATTTTGCATATACGGTGGGCGGAAATTATTTAAATGAGGAATATTCTCAACTCAAGAGTTGCATTTACACTAAGGTCCGATTATCGGTAAGTTAATTTTGTCCATTAAATAATATGAACAGATACAACATTTTATTTAAATATTGTATTATTAAAAGTTGAAATGAAGATTAATAATGCATTAAAGTATTTTTCAATTTTAGTTCATGTTACCTAAAATGTATAAAATACAATATTTATATATATATATATATATATATATATATATATATATATATATATATATATATATATATATATATATATATATATATATATATATATATATATATATATATATATATATATATAATGCAATTAGAATGATAACATTTTTGTTTATTGGAGTCAGTGGATTTGAATATTGCAGGATACAATTAGTTATTGCTAAATACTAGTTTCAGAGCACAGGTAAAGTGACCACCTGCTCCATAAATCCAAAATAACATCTGTCTCCTGAGGGATGGAGCCATAACTGACATACCATAAATACCCAGAGATGGGAGTGGCTCGAAAGAACACAGCGAGAACAGATCTATACACTAACACCAAAAGACTCTTAAAACATTAAAACCTTTAGTTTCTACACCATGAATCTATAGAAAGTTAGAAATGAAGCAAGCACCCAGTCATCTCTGTGACATGTATGCTGTAAGGCATGGCATAGGATTCTCCAGTGTGGTAATGAGAGTCTGCCACGGTCACATCGCCCATCCCGAAGCCTCCATTGAACTGCCTCAGGTCCCTCTCCGAGCTCCAGTCTGGCCCATATCCCATCTGAGAGTCCCCACTGGAGCGAGCACCTGGACTCTGAGAGCCCCGGCCAGAGTCCAGGGAGCTTTCGGAGGGGATATCCTCGCACAGCATGATCACACGGTCCTCCGTGTCGCTCGCAGATGCCACGGTGCTGCTGGAGCCGGTCCGACGCTTCTTAAAGGACAGACGCCTCTTCATGTTCAGCATCATTGTGTCCTGAACCCACACAACGCAATTCCAACTAAATGTTTCTTGAATTCTCAAATATCAATAATGAACCCTTCTGGTATTAGTTCTTCTTCTTTTTCTCAAATCCATTTGTTCCCAAAGAGCTCCAAAAAAGAAACCAAGTTGACGTTTGGCCGTTGTTTTTTGTAATGCAGGTGCTGCCTGTAAAAGTCTTTTCCTGTTTCTGAAAGGAGGCAGATCCTACAACTCCAATGGGTGTTCCTGGCTGACAAAAGCATCAAATCCTCACTGTTCATGTGAGGGTCAGCAGGGCGTACCCAAGCTTTGCAGGTACACGTCCATGTTTGGGGAAAGGTGCCCTGCGGGGAGGCCTGTCTCCGCTCCAACAGGCACCACACCTCACGGCATTTATCAGCTTTCCCTGCCTTCATTGTACACTTCTTTTTAATACTACTTTCTTATTCAGTTTCAGCCTGCTCTCTTTTGTCCTGGCGTCTGTATACGGGACACTCCCTCATTACAGAAAAACAGCTTTCACTTGGCCTGGATCTGTGTGGCTTTGTTTCCTTTTTGCAAAACATTATCATTTATTTGTATCGTTGATGTTCATATCGTTCCAAACCACGTGGAACACAAAGGGAGACATTTTTAAGAATGTACACACTCCTCTTTTCCATACAATAACATCAGACCATGGGCTGCCAAACTCCACAAAGTACTCCATAAAATGAGTGCACTGTATTCCAAGTCTTCTGATGTCAAATAAACAGACTTAAATTATGTAATTTAGTTCTCAAATCTCATTTTACTATGTATAAATCTGATCATTAAAGCTTTGAGCATCTCTTGCAATTCTCTGGCTCTCATGTGACCCTGATTATATACTTTTGTTTAATGGATAACAGCAGCTCATAAATTCTGCATAATATCTTCTTTTGTGTTCATTAGAAGAAGAAAAGTATGTTTAGAAGAATTTATATATTAGGTGCAAGCTGTCATTTCTGTGCACAGCGCTGAATTTGACATGTCTACGCTCAGGGCGTTTATCTTGATGAAAATATGTGCTTCAGATCAGAACATTTCACTCCTTGGCATCAAGTACAAGCTTGATCAACAGTGAAGCTCAATGTTTGAGTCAGGTAAGAACCTGATTAACACATTTCTATATCCCAACATCCAAACGAAGGCTGTCATTTTGAGTATATCCAACATATTTTATTTTACATTTTTTAACTTAACACATTCCATCTTAATCTTAAGCTTGATAAAGATGCACTTACTCATGTTTGTGTATAACAGCGTTGAAGAGTTTTCCGTCCCTCCAGCTAGTGGTGAAGTTATCGCAGCGTATGCCGTGGTAGCCATCCACCATGCGCTGAGACCAGAGGAGCAGCTTTTCCTTGGCTGACATATCATCTGACTGACCGTTCACCTGGATATCTGAAATCTACCAGCCCAGAAAAATGAGTTTCATGGATTTAGTAGCATGCAGCAGCAGTAGCAATAAGTTTATCGTAAAATTATCAATAAATGATTAAAGTGGCTGATTTCTCACACAGGTATGAAACACTTACTCATGCACAATGCAAATTCATCCCCACTAAATACCATTGACCTCCTAATACCCTTCTGAGACCCCCTCGTCATACTCAATGCATGAATGTGTAGCAAAAATGCAATTCATTAAAGGAAAATCCAATTACCTTGTGAACCCACAGTTTGAAGTAGCTAAACAACAGTATCTGCCACAAAACAATGAGGATCTCAAATAGAAAAAAACTTGAAAGCATACTACAGATCTAGCTGAAAAACCTGACTAATCTAGATATGTATTTGTCTGCAAAAAGTCAAAATGCTATACTTCTGTCAGGATCACTATCGTCAAAGTGATAGACCATTAGCATATAGTTTAGATTGGCGATATGGTTCAGTTCTGGGCAAGAACTTCCTGTGGATCCATGCAGCCTAGCATGGATAAGAGCATGATAAACCATCATTTTAGGGTAACAGAACAGAAGCAACAATGTATTTCAGATAGCATTAATGTCAATATTAAAATGTAAAACATAATTCGGGAATTTAGTCTGATTTAGGGGGAATCAGATGCCAAATCCTGACTGATGAGAGGAGGAGCTGGGGGTGGAGGAGGGTGATTAGCTCCGGAGAAACGCGATAGCAGCTGATAATACTGAAGGAGCTTATATACGTATGCATGCTGTGATAGATGTCGTATTCCTACAGGTAGACGTGATCAGCTGACAGCCAACTGATGCGAGCTTGACCAACGTGCCACGCCAGAACTAGCGCTATACGCTGGATTTCTGGCAACAGTGATAATTCTGTGATACAATGCTTGTTAGAGAAGTAGCTTATTACAGAAATAAAACGGGACTATTCTGACAACAGCTGTCATACTAATGGCCAATGTAGTGAAGATGCTTTTAGGCCACATGTACAGTCCAGGTTTTGATGCCCAATTCTGATTTGTTAACTATATCCATTTTTTCTTATAAAAGTGATCCAATATCCAATATCTACATTTACATGAAACAACCCAAGCTAGATGTACTGACCTGGAACAGCTTTGGCCACAAATAGGAAGTAAAAATGGCGCGATTTGCAATGGACGCAGATGAAATAATAATACAAGGTTTTGCTTTCCACAAAATCTTTAAAGGTCAGCAAAACATTGGTTTCTAAAAAAAGTGGAGAAAAAAGAAGAGAGTCCTTGTTGCAGCCTGGGCATTGAAAAGAGTCTTGTGATCATAGTTGGTGTCCACCTAAGTTGACGTAATTCACCACTGTCGCTTTTTCCATGACGTACGACTCGCATTGATGGGAATTTCGAATCTGTCCGCAAAACTGTCTAATCTAACGCAAATGTACATATCAGATTCATAAA
Organism: Gobiocypris rarus; assembly: GCA_023029165.1. Taxonomy (NCBI): domain Eukaryota; kingdom Metazoa; phylum Chordata; class Actinopteri; order Cypriniformes; family Gobionidae; genus Gobiocypris; species Gobiocypris rarus. The sequence continues at coordinate 7,047,446 of CM040926.1, read as the reverse complement.
CCTGAAACTGATCCGAGAATATTAGAATCAATGTGTTTTTTTCCTGCTTATACCTTCATGGGCCATATCTGATCAGTGCCACATGGGAGGAAAAAAAACTGAATTGAAAAGAACAAAATGGAAGAGCTGAGGAAGTGGGTTAAATCACAGGATTAAACTTAATATATTTGATTTCAATTTGAGGAAATTAACCATATCCCTTAAAGAATCTGGTCCCCTAATAAAATGACATAGTATAATCTACATTAAACAATCATTAAATAGCATTTAATGTCAATCAGGACTGAATACAAGCGCATGGGAGGTTGGCACCATCTAAAACCCTGGTCATGAGACTCTCTTCTTGGACAGGGATACCTCCTCAAAGAGAAAGCTCTTTTATTTCCTGGAAAAGTGGGCAGAAGTCCATAATCCACCCCTACACTCTGCCTCTTCTTATTTCATCTGTCCAAGGAAATCAGATTCTCTCAAAAGCTGGACGTCCCCATGCAGCATAACCGCCTGAGTTTGTGTCAGACTCCTGCAGCTGTAACAGACTCCTGAGTCTATGTTTTTTGTTTTTTTAATTGTTTGAGGTGGAATAAATCAGTGTGTGGTTGTAATTAAACACGTTGAACAACAGATTCACATAATTAGGTCTGAAAAAATTGCCTGGAAATTAGATTATGAAATTAGATTAGATCAGAGACTTTCAATTCCTCATGGCGCCCAAGACACTGAACAGATCTTCATTTACAGAATCTTCATTTTTACATCCTAAGACTATTGTGGTTGGATCATATTGGGTATTCCTCAGGTTATAAAACATATTTTATTGCTTGAGGCAGATACTGGTTTGAAGGGAAAATGATTGATGTTTGATTGGAAGGTGTAAAATTAATATGACCCAAGACAGACCCAAGTAAACCAATGATTGACCCAGATTTAAGTGATTGGCCAGACTGATATGGAGCCCAGGAGGAGGAGGAGGTAAATGGTATGGGAACTTAACACTGACAGAATAGGAGACCTGGAAGTGAAGGATGATGGTCCATATGAGACCCAATGTCAGCTTTGGGTTTCCGTCAGCAATATCATCATTCCTGATATTCACCAGCTTGACCTGTGATTTCCAGAAAAGAACATCAATTCACATTTAAGTTCAATTTGAGAGACTGTCCAACAAAACAACATGTAAGCAAGATAAACAAAAAAGTACTTAACATGTTGGTCCAAACCTTGTATGAGTGTATGTCACACTCAAGGAGTCATTTATAGCAGAATGTCCAAGCTACTCTTTTCCACACTATGAAAGTGAATCATTACCACGACTGATGATGAACACGTTTTTTGTAATGCTTTGATGGTCAGTTGTGCTGTGGTCCCAATGAACTTTTCCTTCATGGAAGGGAGCAGCTTGGACATTCTGCAAAACATTTCCTTTGGCAACTCATGGAAAAAAAAGAAAATACAGGTTTGGAAACAAAAGAGGTTGAGTAAATGAGGATAAAAGTTTTGGAATAAACCATCCTTTTAATCTAGTTTGAAAGTTGAGTTGGTCTCTTACCTGCCGGCGTCTCAGGAAATCCAGCGCTATCTGCACATTCTGCAGTTTATGGAAGCGCATGCGTCCTCTCTCACGAGGCTGTGGAGACAGACAGAGGCCGGTTGAGACACATAACACAAAGGGTGAGACTGAGGCGTGTCCTACAGCGCACAAACTTCTTTTGAAGGTCGAAATGAAGGAAGAATGAAAAACATGGAGAACCCTTATATAAAGCTAATATATATGCAATTTACTTCGATGGTCTGCTTTAGACATTCTACTAACTGCAAGTAAGAAACTTTTTATCAACCAACTCTCAATAGAGTATTAGTAGACTAGGTTAGGCTTTGGGTAAGTTGCAAAGTTACTTATAGTAATATGACTGTTTGAGGAGCATCAAAATAAAGTGTTAGCAGTATTAGATACTAATACTTTAATGACTGGTAGTTGATATGTAGTGGCAAAGTTACTTATAGTTAGTAGAATGTCTAAAGTGGACCATCAGAATAAAGTGTTACTGCATGTATATGAACACAAAGAAAAGACAAAGACCCCATGAAATCAAATATTTTTATCCACGCCTGCTAGATTTACATGCAAGTGTACTTAAAACTAAATCTGTGTTTAAAATATATCAACTTTATCTTCCGATTACTCTTGCACTCAGGGGCATATAACATTTTTTGTCCAATAAGCTCCATGCTAGAATGAGCAAGTCCTATTCATAAACAATACCAACTTTGATATGTCTCGCCCCAACTTCCTGTTTAGGTAGGAAATACGCACACACAGATAACTAAGAACTGCATGTCATTTCATGTGGTCTTCATGACTACAGTATATGACAGAAGTGATGGTCGTGTGGCCTCAGGGGTGTAGTGTGGTTAATTATTGTGGATGAATGCTAAAATTATTTGCATTATAGAAAACAACCCAAAACACCTTTACCATCTGACACACCTTTTTATGCAAACAAGTTTTTCTGACCTGGACACCTTAAACAAGCTTTAAAATATAGTCCAGACTGTAAGTATGTCTTGCGCAATAGTTTTGTTCAGCACTAATTATCAATTTTACACATTTTTTCTAATATTCAGGGTTTGTTACTTAGATATCATCTGCCATATCGGTCACACACCCGAACTATGACGAGGTTTAGAGAGATGATGCCATAAAGAGAAACAGCCTCAGTCATGCACAAGCGGAATTGAAAAAGGGCTACTGTGTGTACTATAATGTTATTCCTACCAGTGTAATTCCAAAATAAAAGTCCTGCATATTAAAACATGCTTGTTTTTCCCCAAAACAGATCTTTCAAATCTTTTCATTTACAATTCTTAATGAAGTCTTTTAAAATTGAGCTCTTTATTTTAATCAGTTGAGATACTTGCATTGACAAACGATAGGAAGCGAATGAAAACATGACTACAACAAGACTGGCAGAAGTGACATCATGCCAAGCTAGCCACAGTGAGTGACCCATGCCAATGAAGCATCTACATCACTCACCAACCGTACGCTCCGCACAACGTCCCTCTCCCTCGTCTTGACCCAGCAAGAGAAGTGCAAAGAAAGCAGACAGGAGTCAAAGGGCAAAGGTCAGCAAAGAGATGGTGGGTCAGTATCAAAGCAAGATAGAATGATAGGCAGAGAAAGAGTCAAAGAGGTGCCATACAGAAAAAAGAAAAGCCAGAGAGTGAAGTTAATGTCTTAGCTACAGCCAAGAAATTAAGCAGTAGGATGGGATGATGTCAAGAACTTGAATCTGAACCCAGTGTTTTGGGAGTGATTCAGCATAACATATTTCGATTTGGAAGACATATTCCAAGGCATCACCCATAAATATGATGGGGTGTTCAGGTCTTCGTTGACCTGGAGGTCTGGATCAAGATTTGTTTGAAAGCTAAAGGCAAAATGGAGGTTTGAAGGTGGAGAGAATGGAATCTGAATGGGATACGTGATGGGTATTCTCTTGTTTAGCCGTGCTGCATTAGCAGAACCAAATTACACAGGCCCTGTCCCAAATGGCACACTTCATGTGCTCTTGTGGCCTTACAGCCCTGGAGCGCCACTGTCCTGCAGAGTTTAGCTCAAACCATGATCAAACTCACCTCCTTGTAATTTTCTAGTAACTCTATAGACTTTGACTAGCTTGTTAAAGCGTGCAGAGCAGTGTCCTCCAGGACCGAATTTGAGGAACGTCCCATTTGTTATTTTCGGTTTCCCTTTGCGGCAGATATGCTCCCTCAATGTGCACTTTTACACTTTTGCACTGAAGCGAGTGACCCAGTGGACTTCTACCTGACAATCAAAGAGGCATTATGGCTTTGTCCCAAATGGCACACTTTACAAGCACTTACAGTCTTGTGGACTTACAATGTCGTGTCCGTTATGTCCACAAGAATGTAGAGTGTCCCATTTGTCATTTTAGGTGTCTTGAAAGTGCGGAATCGTAGGAAGAACATGAGTGTTTAAGGTGCCATTTAGGACAGGGCCATAGAAATCAGTGCAAGACAATCTGAAACACTCACCAGCTTTTCTCCGGAGAGGACCTCCAGAAGTGAGATCAGGTTATGTCCATCTCGGAGATCTTCGTACAGGTCATTCACATGACGCTGAGTCTGAGGATGGAGAAAAAGGAAAGATTGTTTTATGAATATGGCATTAAAAATCACATCATCCCTGCAGTAAGAAATTAACAACTTAGAATGCATCATTAGTTCAGCGCAAACAATGTTTTTAAAGAAAGAAAAAAACGAAAGATTTCATTGCACATGGATTGCACAAAATTGTTATCATTTATCCTTCATCAAGTATATTTTTTTCCTTACACGAAACACTTCATGAGATGTTTGACACAATGTGTGAACCGCGTCTTTTTTGGCATTCAATGAAAGTGGATGGTGATGCCAAACTCCAAAATAAAACTCAGTCGCATATATTCCAATTCACTTACAAAAAATGTGTGGTACTTTTTTGTCCTTTTTTGGAGCTTGGGAGTATAAATCACTATCCACTTTTCTAGTAAGGATAATAATAACAGAAGAGTTACTAAGAAAACTTTCTGAAACAAATTTAAATTTTTGGTTGCTCATCTAAAATCCTTAAAGGGATAGTTCACCCAAAAATTTGAATTCTGTCATCATTTACATCATAGCCTGGTTCTACCAGACTCTCGTTCATTTCATTTGTACAGAGAGTCTGGCCACTCTCCATTGACAAGTGTTATCTTCCTTGAAGGCGGGTAATCTGTTGAAGATTAAAACTATCGGATCTGCCCAGAGTCACTCTGGATCTGCCGTAACCAATCGCTAACGTTTAGTTATATGTAATCTCAAACTAGCGCACAAGATTAACATCATTCCCAGACACTCTCTCTGTTCGCTGATTGGACCGGTTAAAATTTGACCGGAGAAAACCAGAGACTATACCGCAATCCCAGATTAAAATTGAGCGGAAGTACGTAGGAGGGCGGAGCCAGGCTACATTTACTCTTCCTCAAGTTGTTCTTTTGCTGAACACAAAAGAAAATATTTGGACAAATACTGTATGGGTAACCAAACAGTTAATGGGCCCCATTGACTTCCATCTTCTTTTGTGTTCAACAGACGAAAGAAATGTATACAGGTTTGGAACAACTTGAAGGTGAGTAAATGATGACAGAATTTTCATTTTTGGGTGAACTATCCCTTTAAGCTGGGCAGCAACTTCTAAATACAAGCATGTATGTCTCTTATTCGGAGGATAAAACAACACTGAGTTCTAAAGGGATTTATTGATGCTTTGCTCAGCAAGTACAGGACGGGGCAATGCATCGCTCCAGGCAGAAGTGCGGCCCACCTGCCTCAAAAAATATCTGTGACAAATGATTTATTGAGTGAAGCTTTTTTCTTAGTTTGTTTTTAAATCAAGAAAGTCACATCCAGATGCTGTATCAAACCTCATTGGGTCAGATAAAAACATGCAGAACATTCTTCTTCGGCTGAAATGACAGACTGGGCTTCCTCCGGTATTTACCATGCAGCTCCGCCCAACATACACTGCTGAAAACACTGAGCTCGCTATCAAGGAACAGTTCACGGGAAAAAAGACAATCCTGTGATTATTTATTCACCCTCATGTCGTTGATCCTGCTCCAAACAAATCTTCTTTTTTTACTTTTATATAATAACAATCAAATCCTTCAAGCTCCAGTTAGGGCGAAAGAACAAAGGTATAAAAAAAGGCCCTCCACTATAAAAAGATTAAAAAATCATTAATTAATGATAATCTCCTCATTATTCTCAT